>CM021106.1:49083043-49683043 GCA_007115665.2 Sequoiadendron giganteum
TTGGTCAGATGATGAGGTAGTTGACTTCGACCAAATTACTGCTCTTGTATTGAGATATTCCAAGAAGTGGGTCAAACACAAGCCTTTGGAGTTCGAAGTAACTGGAACCAAGTTTACATTTGACTTACTGGGAGACTTGGAATCCAATTCAGAGGAAGAAACTAAAAATACTCCAGATGACACTAAAGTTCCTCAAGAGGAGGAGAATACAGAAGAAGTAACTATTGTAATCAAAAGAAATACTAGAAGTCAAACCAAAGAAAAAGAACCTAAGAGGCAACCAGTTTCCAAAAGAAGAAAACCAACAAAGGAGATTGTTGAAGGTCGAGATGCAAAAGTTCACCATTCTAAGAAAAGAATGATTGTCACTTAAAGAAAAAAGATATCTAGGTCTAACAAAACCAAAGCTAGTGAAGGAGATACAAATCAGGCCAAGGTAATTGAAGTAGAGATTTCTTGAGAAATAACACAAGTGTATACCAAAAAGAACTCTCCAAGGCAAAAGATTTCTCCTCCGGGTGTAGAAAATGTTGAAAAGGTAATTGAAGAACCTGAGGTGAATATCATTTAGTCACCTATTGACAAAGTTGAGAATACTCATAGAGAAATTACAAGAAATAATACTCCTCCCAAATCTCCTCCACAAAATGTGCAAACTAATCAAGAGAGGGTAGAAGTTGCAAATGATTAGCCTAAGTAGCAAGAAGAAGAGGTAGAAACCCCAAAGAATGGAGAGCTTAGTGGTTTTGAAAATCAACTAGAATAAAAGGTTCATGTGGTTCAAAGTGATAAGGAGAGAAAGTAGAATATATGCCTTCACAATCTCCTCAAAAGGAAGAAGTACTAGAATTTGATGTTGAAAACAAAGGAGGAATATAGAACAAAGATAATATGATAAAGATCCAAAAAATGTTGAAGCTAATCAGCCTAAAGGACATGAAGAGTCAAATGTTTCTCATGATGACATAGACATAGAACAACCAATTGCTCCTGATTGGTTAAAAGAATGTTTGTAACCCAAACCATTCATCTTGTAGAAGAAGAGACTCCAGATTGGAGTAATTCTCTGGAAATTTGGGAAAATCAAATGAAAGAAAGAAGGAAAGGGTGGTTTCAAGGATTACAAGAGATAAATCCAATAATAGAGTTATTCATGTTTCCACACCTATGAATTACAAGCATAAGAATGAAGTCAATTCATCTAACTATAATATTGAAACCATCAACCTGGGTCCTTCAACTAAGGCACAAGAGAAAGAAGATCTTTAGGAGTCAATGCTGGCCATTCTAAAGAGACTGGACAATGAAAACCAATCTAAAGAAGAGTTGCAACAACAAATGAGGGAGTTGCAAAAATATATTCAACATTTAATAAAACCTTTGCAAACACAAGCTAGTGAAAGTGCCTCGCTTTTAGAAGGTTTACTATCCAAAGATGCCATTAGTGAGATAGAAAAGATGAGAACCTCTCTACAGGTTACTCAACAATGGATTGGTAGTGTCTATCAAATGGGAGATGATATGATTCAAAAGGTGTTGCACACACATGAAAAAACTTCATACTTTCTTGAAGAGATAACTCGGCTTACATCAGAATGCTAGGTAACAGATGACACAACCATCACTACATTCAAGAAAATAATGGAAATTCTTGAGGTACTGTTCAAGGAGAATGTTTTTACAACTGAGAGTGTATACAACCCATTTGAATGGATTGAGGCATTTGGTTTCAAAAGAGAACTTATGATGAAGGCTCATAAGAAGGCATCCAAGATCCAAAATAAAGTGAAAGAAATATCAAATAGTTGCACTGCATTTTTAGAGATTGTTATAGGGAGAAATAAATTTAGAAAGCAGAATTTTAAGGTTGATCAGTTGCAAAAATGGTGGCATGAAGTTTATTCTCCAACTGAAGATGGACCAATAACAATAAATCAACTTAAGGATGTAGTTGTTTATATTTCTCATTTGGATAAATATCAAGGGCTTCAAGAGGATTAGGAGAAGACTTTGGATAAATATCGAGAAGAAAATAAATCTATTAAATTAAGGATAAAGTTTATCCCAATTCCTGATCAAGCCGGCCTAGATAATATGCTTTCAAAGGTTAAAGAACTTTCCAAAGATGAAGAAAAGGACAAGGAGGATGACCTAGCTTGACTTCATCGAACAATGTGCATACTACATCAAGCTTGATAGGGTTACAAGTTGGCTATTATTAGATCTTTGTGCAAAAGGCCTTTCATTTAATTGTAAAATATCTTTTAAGGTTGACCTTTGTAATTTGGTATTATAAAATCAAATTAGGTGATTAAAACTGCCAAGGCTGGCCTATTTTGGCCAACATGTTAGGAATCTTCTATATATTGAGGCACTCTCCTCATCTGTAAGGGGGTTGTTGTTGTTGCTAGGCATGACATATTTGAATTTTTGCAAACTTTTGGTGAAGTGAATACAATTGAAGACATTGTCTTTTGGTGCTCTTTTTTGTGTTGTTTCATCTATGCATGGTTCCTATGTTTCAAATTTGTTATAAGTTGTTTTGAGTAAGTGATTTTAAGGTTAGACTTAGAGCTAGTTGCATTTCATTCATGTTTATGATAAAGTTTTTAAGGTGTTCAGGAATCTTCGATCCATACTTTTAGCAGTTTGCGAATTATAAATTGTTGTGTAAAGTTAGCCTAGTCCTACTCTTTGTTGCACTCGATTTCAATTGTGTATGTTTATGCATTTCATTCTTTTGGATGAATGATTGAATGTTTTGCAATTAAAAAATATTTAATTCCTTTGGAGATTGCATTGTTCTTGTGATACTACAAATTTAATCTTGGTTAAGCAAGAAATGGTTTTGGAAGATTAGTCCACCTTGAATGCTCTGTTATTTTCATGATTGATCTTAGGTTTTAGATTATAAATCTCTCTAAACCCTTATCTTTTTCTATTTCTTTGAAGATCATTGTTAGAATAGGACTTATAAAGCATCACTACATTGCTACATTTGATGAATTTGAAGCCTCAAGCATTTGATTTGGAAGGCCCCTTGTGATTACTATCAAATCACATTTTCACTAAGTTGTTTATGCATTGTCAAGACCTGACATTAGAGATCTTGGGGTTGTTTCTTGAGCCTTGTTGATAGAAATTTACCTTTCAAGAGAGATAGGATACTTGTATTTCATCTATGTTGTTGCAGTGCTAAAAACACCATCAACACATACCTCATACGAGTCATCTACCACCCACTCCATTTTAGCTTTATAAAACTCAATTGTTAGACAATCGGCTCCAGGAGACTTTCCATTCTAGAATGACAATATTGCATTAGAAATTCCATCTTTGGAGATCCCCTTTTCTAGGTTTACAACCATTTCTTCTATGATATTTTTGGGCATTATCCTTTTGCAAACATCCTGAGCATTGATGCAATAATTAGTTTTATCATCAATAATGAAGAGCTGTTTGTAGAATTTAAAAAATAACTTTCTTAATCTCTTCATTGTTCATTGTCATGAACCCAAGAATCATTGACCATAATGGGTCCAATAGATTTTATGGCATTCTTTTCTCTCAAAATATTGAAGAAATATTTAGTACCTTTATATCCATCTTTGATCCAGTTTATTTTGTCCCTAACCCTATCCCCCTGAGCTTTCTTAATCTGGAATTTTTAGAGTTAATGCTTTATGTTTTTTAGGTTTTGAATCAAAGCCTCATTATTTATATCCTTTTGTACCTCAACCTCTGCAGCTAATAATTCATCATGCAAGGAGCATTCTTAACTTCTTCCCTCAATTTTAGCTTTATTCCCAATAGTTTTCAACAAGACCTTAAGATTAGATACCAATCCAATCTAATATTCAACGGTTGAGTTTTTAGGAAAGAATATCTTATTGATTTTCCTCGTAGTTATAATACCTTCCATACAATCTTGATATTCTAACACTTCGATGTTAATTTTGTATACATTGTATTTCATATCTAACCTAAAACCACATGATTTGGTAATAATCCTTGTTTCAATTGGTTAATGATCGAATAAATTTTTAGGCTCCACTTGTACACAATTGGATTATTTCCTTATATCAAATTAAAATGTGTCTTCCTGAGCATAAAACATGTCTAATCTGCAATAAACTCTTTTATTGCCACTTTGGTTATTGCACCAAGTAAACCAAATTCTTTTACTATCTTTCCTTTTCCCTTCTAAAGAATCAAACAATTTAAGCATTTTTTGCATTCTTGTCCAAAAGAATTATTCATTTCCTTTCCATCACCATCGAAAAACCCCATATTTGTCTTCCTTATTTTCTATCATATTAAAATCTCCCCCTATAATCCAGGGTACTTTAGGTACGTCACAAACGCATCATCTCCAAACTTCAATTCTATCCCTATAGTCATTGGGGGCATATATGGAGGACAACCCAAAATTTTGATTGTTTTTTTCTAGAGTTATCCATATACATCTATTGCAACGAGAACAACCATAACCAATAATATATGGTTTCCATTTTTTCCCTACTAGAATGGTTATTCCACCCTCTCCTTTATGGTGATTAGTGTGAAAGACAACATTTTTCCACCCAAATTTTAGTGCATTGTGCAACTAGAAGTCAACTTTTACTTCTTGAATCAGAAGACAATCAAGATCCTATTTATGATTGTAGAGTGACCTTAATACATACTTCCTATTAGGGGATTCCAATCCCTAAATATTCCATCTTATGGGGGATTGGGGATTTTTTTTGTTCTTATATAATTTGTCCAAACAGGTATAGATTCCTTCCCCTTTGGCATTCTATCCAGGCTTTTGTGAGTTGTTACTTCTACTCACTTGTTTTCTTTTTTTATTCTACTCCTCTGTAGGCCCATTTTTTATCAACTCTTGATTCTTCAAACAAAGGGTTAAAGCAATTTGAGTCTCTATTTTCCTTTTTTAAGTCACGATCAAAAGGGATCCCTTTTGCATCTACTGAATTTTTTGTCTCTTGAGGGTTTGGGGGTCTCTTAGCATTCCTCTTAATTTGTTCTTTGAGTTTATCAAGCACTATCTCTTGTCCTTTTTTTAATGAAACACATTTGTAATATCCTTCACAGACATTATTGCTTCGATCTCTTTATTTATATTTTCTACAGTATTCATATCAATTGGAGCAGAGTTTCCATCAAATGGAACATTGTCTTCAACATAAATATTTGGGTTTGTTTTGTTACCATTTGGTTTTTCCCCATAGATCTCTACCTTTTCCTCAACACCAAGATTAGGTTCTTCACTATGCACATTGTCCTTAGAGTAAGAATGTGAGACAACATAGCCACCCTTTAGGTTACCATTTTCTCGTAAGGGAGGATGGAGGGATGCATTGGTATTCATCTCACTATCATTATCCCCATTTTTTCTTCATTGAATGATTTTTGTGCATCTTGATTATCAAAAGTTGCTCTTGAGGACTCATTATTTTTCTTATTGTTTATAATCTTAAGACAATCTCTTTTTTTATGACCATCAATTTTACATAGGAAGCAATACCTAAGACCCCCAGAGCTTCGATCTCACATCTAAATAATTTTCCATCCAACTCAAATTCAATTACTTATAGGATTTACACCTACATGTTAGAAGAAAATAACATACTGGAATTCATATGAAGCTATGTGGACCTAGTGTCCTTAATTTGAATAATTTTACGAATAGGTTTTAACAATTGAGGCATGAAAACCCACATTTGAGGAGGTACATTTTTAACATTGATCCATCCTATAAAAAAGCATAACAAGATTTCATTCTATGTAATTTCATGTGAAGATACAATTGCTTTAAACAATGTTTTCCAATATTCCAAAAATCTTTCTCTAACACTCTCTTTTGCATGCTATGATTTTTAAGAAAGATAAAAAATAAACCTTTTTGAATCATTCTACAAAATAAATTGCCTTATGTTTTCCCCACACACTATTTATCCAATTATCAAAGAACTTCCTTGCAGGCAAATTATTATCCATACAAGCAACAAAGACAACAGTGTTCTTAAGCCTAGTTTCCTCTTTCTTAACTGCATTTACCGTTTCCTCATTAGGGTTAACTCTTGGAACCTTGGGCAAAAAGGGTCCTTACCTCCATTTCTTTGAACCCCACATTGAATTCTACAATTTTTAAAGGCGCCTCTGGTTCTTCCATTTGCAATGCTTCTTTGAAAGTTTTAATTCCTTCATTGTTATCAACGGCCTCCCCACTGCTATCAAAAGACAAGCTATAATCCATACACGCTTACACGGAAGCACTTAATACATATGTGTGAGCAAAAACACAATCCCCCACAAAGTACAAACCGTACCCTAGCCCAACTAGACGAACTTCAATTTAAAAATCTAAACAATGAACAACTTTCCCTACATGTACACGGGATTTGACACCTCAAAACAAAGAACCTAGAAAAAAGAGAAACAAGCCTTTTAAAAGAAGGTAACTAAGGTCATGAAACCAAAGGAAAGTAGAGGCTCACAATAGACATCACATGGAAAACATCAATTAATCTCCCACACACACCCACCAAAGCCTCCAACCCATGTGTATTAAAACAAAACAAGTCCCACACAAATATGTGACTTCCAAGAGACTTGAACAAAAAGGGTGTGTAAAAGAAATGAATTTGAAACCTTTGGACACTCAACCATCATAGATTTGATATATCCAACTACTTTCAATATTTTACAATGTTCTTGAGAGAAGTGTCAAGGATATGGAAAGCTATTAGAGGAAGTTAATAACATGGCAAGGGGGGAGAGGTTAGATAATAAAAAGCATGCCTACAACCAAGGAAAATTGTTACAAGTGTGTGTTTTAATAAAGCCAACAGTTATATATGTATTAACCTTTTGCCTTGGTAAATCAAAAGTATGCAGGTGTAAATCAATGGAGTCACCATTAGACATTAAAATCTTGGCATTAAATTAAAAGGCAAGGGTTATAAACCATTTTAGAGAGTAGTCAATCTCTCAAGGTCAATGGTTGCCAAGAACTCAAACATATTTAAACATTTCAATATTACCACAAGCACGAAACAACCGCAAAGATTGCAAATTAACGCACGCAACCTTTGCAACAAAATTTATGAGGGGGCAACTAAATTTGTGCCTTCAATTTCAAATTCCTTCTCAAACAAGAATTTTATAGGTCAACTTGGTGGACACTTAAATTTCCCCTCTTTTATTCTCTACTTCTCTTCTATATATGTAATGTGTAAATCAAGGGAGACCATGTTCGATGTTAAAAGCTTGACATAAAATTAAAAAGCTAAAGTTTTAAATCTTTAGAAATTAATTGATCTCTCAAGACCAATGATTGTTGAGCACTCAAACATATTAAAAGACTTCAAGATTCTTGCAAGCACAAAAAAACCACAAGATTACAAATTAAAGCATGTGACCTCTATAGAAACATTTATAAGGGGGCAATCATATTTATGGCTCCATATTTCAAAATCTATCTTAAACAAGAATTTAACAAGGCAAGTTAGTGAGCATATAATTTCCCCATCTTTTCTTTGTTAGCGTAATAAGTTATTACGCTTGATTAATTATATCATATTGGTTAATTAATTAAGTCACTTATTCCTTTAGTTGCTTAAGCTAAACTTAGGCACATTAATAATTATTTATTAATTATTAAGTGTGCACACTAGGGTTTCATTTAGGGTTTCCCTTTTAGGGTTTCTTGATCTCCTTCATAAGGATTGATCTCTTTGTAATAATTTGAGATTCTAATAATGCATTTTACACTTTGAGGTTTACAAAACTTCTTGTTTGTTCTGAATGTCTTTTGCATGTGACAGGTATCCATTTGCATGCAGGTGATCTTGGTTTCTAACATGGTATCAGAGCTCCAGACCTACAGCTACCTGTTCATGATCTGAAGATATGGCTTCTCAGTGAGTTTTAAGTGCAAGGGTTTCCACAGGCATCTTTTCTGCAAGATCTGGTGGTAGCCTATTTTTTGGCACACTATGGGCTCAAACAGAGATCGCCATTGAGTTCGCAGCGCCTCAAAACCCTAGGAACTCCTGTCGTTTGGTTGATTTTGGTGAAGTTGATCCGGAGGGCAAAAAGATTTTGCCAGGGAGGTCGTACGGCCTCCCCAACACGTGTTCTGAGGCACAAACTTAGAAAAAAAAATTAAAAATGGAGTTTTTTGGGATTCGGACCGACACTCACAGTCCAGAGCAGACCCGCCACCCGGCAGCCACCGCTGCCGGTGGCTTCCCTCCATTACGTCGCTACTCCCCTGTGCTCAGCCCCCGCAGGCTTTGGAGACTCAGGCCAGTGCCCTGTGGAGAACCAACTGCCTCCGCTAGCCCTTGAGGGCTTCTCATCCTCAGCCGCTGGTCCCATGGAGAATCAAGGGCTCCACCCTAGCCCCCTGCCAAGCGCTATGGTCATATGGCGACCAGGGGCCGAAATTTTCTTTTGCAGGGGGCCGAATTTTTGCGGCGACGGTCAGATGGCCGTCAATTTTTTTCCCGTGAAGTGCTGACGTCATCAATCGTACGGCCTCTTTGCCCCTCCTAACCCTGATTTGCCCTAAAAGAGCTTTTTTTTGTTTTTGGCATAACTTGGGCATACGGTATCGAAATTGGGCAAATGAGATATCGCTGGAAAGCTGGTTCCGAGCACTATCCTGTGGTGCAGTTTATTTTACAATATTTTCCTATTTTACTGCATTTATTGTTATTTGAAGTCAGATGTACTTTTTATGCTTCCAAGCTCATAACTCTTTGCAACGATCTTCGATTTTCGCTATCTTTGCGGCGTTGGAAAGGTATTGAGGAGACCTATGTTGCTGTCCATGCACTTTTTTTTTGTATTTGTCCCAAGTTTATCATTATTCCAGATTTGTCCCGATGGGTGTCTTGGATAATACTTGGATGTTTTGACAGTTGGGAGAGTGCATCTTGCATCTTTGCACTTCATTTTCAGTGATACATCATTCAATAATCGACTGTTGCTTCGTAGATTTCAGGGTTGTTCTCGTTTGGAGTTTTTGAGTGTTCCGAGGCATCGGGTCTACTGTTGTTTTTTTCATGATTCCTTGAGTTAATCAATGACTCTCACCGGTTTCAGTAGTAGACAGAAGTATCTTTCCTTGCTTGCCAGATTTCGGTTCCAGTGTTACTCTACAGTGTTCTTCCAGTGCTTCTTTGCAACATGTCATATCATTGTAGGGGGGTTTTTCCCACTGGGTTTTCCTTCTCTACCCCTTTCTTGCATTTGTAAATGGGTACCTGATCAGGCCTCGTTGCCGAGACCCATCTTTGCTTGCATGCATCTTCTTCTAGTGTTTTAGCTTCTTCCTAAGTTCATCTTAAGGGGGGGTGTTAGAGTAATAAGTTATTACGCTTAATTAATTATATCATATTGGTTAATTAATTAAGTCACTTATTCCTTTAGTTGCTTAAGCTAAACTTAGGCACATTAACAATTATTTATTAATTATTAAGTGTGCACACTAGGGTTTCATTTAGGGTTTCCCTTTTAGGGTTTCTTGATCTCCTTCATAAGGATTGATCTCTTTGTAATAATTTGAGATTCTAATAATGCATTTTACACTTTGAGGTTTACAGAACTTCTTGTGTGTTCTGAATGTCTTTTGCATGTGACAGGTATCCATTTGCATGTAGGTGATCTTGGTTTCTAACATTCTTCACTACTCTTTTATATTTGTAATACACTGATTGAAAAAAGTAGGAGCTCTTGCAAAATCATGTTCTTGAAACCTTGTCAAAAGGAATTATCTTTCTTTGGGATTTTTATTTGTATGTTTAAAATGATCTTAGTTTATGTGTTTATTTTGATCCTATCAACTATTGAATCATGTACCTAAAACTCTCAAAACAAATAAAAATCTCTCTTATTTTTGTGTATTACCTTTTAATTTATTTTTTTCTTATATGTCCTTCCCCACTTTCCCCATCAAATTTATGCATAATTTTAGAATAGTAGATAGATCCAACCTTTCAACCATAAAGTTCGCCCTACATGTCAAGGTCCTATGTTTGCAAGACTTCCCATGCTGATATTTTCATGAGGCGCTAATATTTAGAGCATATCTAAGCATCAACATGTTTTGAGCATTAGAGTAAATTTGAGGAACTTTATGAGTTTGATGTTATTTTGTTGACTTGTAGAACACATGGTCTACAAGTTAGATCAGTGCTATTCACCCCTAATAGAGATGGAGCATTCAAGGGTAATATTTGATGAAGCTCAATTTTTTACCAATACAAGTACAAGAGGCAGTGACCTTTGCTAAAACGCTAGATGACTATATATTTTCTATATCCAATTGTCCATGTGGCTTTCGAAGCTATTTAGAAGAGTTGTTAGAGAAACATGACACTATTGGCTAGGAGGGCATAACAAGGGTCCTCATAGGCCTCATGGCACCATGCCATCAGTCGCTTAAATCAAAAAACAAGCAAGTTATGCATAACTAAAGCTTCACCTTAGTAGAAATAGAAAAAATGCAGCCAAGTGTATTGACCTGTGTGATAAAGGTGAATCCACATGTATTAAAACAAAGCAGTGGAATCTACATAGACATGTAGCCGCATCCTAGAGACTTGAAGAGAAAGGAAAGAAGGTGATGAACTTCCAAGAGGTGTTGATCTTAAGAGATCAACTATCCCTATGTGTAAAATAAATGGAGACTGTAGCCCTTGGACATTCAACCACCATAGATCTAGTATATCCAATAGCCCTTGGAGACTTTGTAATGTGCTTGAGAGAAGTGTTGGAGAGACATATCACTATTGGAGGAATCTTATGACATGGTAAGCAAAGGGGCAAGGGAGGAGTTAAATAAGAAAAAAAAACCAGCAACTAAGGAAAATTGTTATGGGGGTGTATGCTTTTATAGAGTATACAATTGTATATGTATTATAACCTTTTGCCTTGTTAAATCAAAAGACCACAAGTGTAAAATAATGGAGCCCATATTAGATATTAAAAGATTGGCATTAAATTAAAATGCAAGGATTATAAATCTTTAGAGAGTCATCAATCTCTCAAGACCAACAAACATATTAAAAGACTTCAAGGTTCCTACAAGTTCCAAAATACCATGGAGAATGTGAATAAAAAACCCAACCTCCACAACAATAGTTAAGAGGGGGCGGCTACATTTATGGCTCCATAATTCATATTTCTTCGCAAACAAGAATTTAACAAACCAAGTAGGTGGGCATATAATTTCCCACTCTTTTCTTATCTACTTCTCTTCTATAATATAATGAGCTTATTCCAAGTAAAAGAAGAGTATTGTAGGCCCATGATTTCTAAATACTTGTGTGCAGGAGTTTTCTTTCTCTGGCTTTCTCATTTGTATGTTCATAGAGGCCTTAGTTTGTGTTTGGAATCAAGTTTATCTTTTACAAGCATATAATCATGCAGATATTGCTTTCTTTTCTTTTAAAATGTTGCAACTATGCCTTTTTTGATATTTTTTACTACTGAAACTTGTGCTTGCAATATCTAAACAAGTGAAAAGCTCTTTTATTCACATGTTATCACTTTTTAATTGATTTTATGCTTTTATGTTATTTTCCCCTTTTCCCTGTCAAATTTAGGCTTAGTAGTACAATACTAGAAAGAATCTCCCTTTCAATTTTTAAGGTCATCTTGCCTTTCAATGTCCCACACCTATAGGACTTCCCATGTTAATGTTCTTTGCAAAGTGTTGATACGTAGAGCATATCTAAGCATCAACAACTAATTAATTAATTTTTCTTTTATTTTAAAAATATTATACTTTATAAAATCTGTATATTTGAATAAGTAAAGATCAATCATGGTTTTTATGATCCTAATTTAAAGGCCATTCCGACCACAATAATGATAAATGAAGATGACATTGGAAAAGAAGGATCAAAATGACTTCCTGTGCTTTTGGAAATTCAAAGATCTAACAATTTAACATGTCACAAACAGATCAGA
Source organism: Sequoiadendron giganteum (assembly GCA_007115665.2). NCBI lineage: Eukaryota > Viridiplantae > Streptophyta > Pinopsida > Cupressales > Cupressaceae > Sequoiadendron > Sequoiadendron giganteum. The sequence continues at coordinate 49,095,032 of CM021106.1, forward strand.
AGAAAAGGAAAAACATGTAAGCTTTCACTGTATGAAGTCATGTTGGGTCTTGTCCACAAGTTACGAGTAGTATTCTCCATCTTTATAACAATAAAAAATGAATCCTATTTGGGAGAAAGCATTTCATATCAAAACCCTTGGGTTTATCTTGACTTTCTCACTAGAATCCAAATGGATTTCCTTGCGTAGTGAATCTTGATGAAACACACACTAATACTAAGACGGGGGTAAACTAGTATAAATTAAAACTTTACTCCTTAACTCAATCAAGCATAACAATATTACTTCAAGCCCTAATAGTCCACAATTTTATGCAGAAACCCTTACGAGAGAAAACCACGAAAAAATCTTGCTTGTATTAATCTTCTTACAAAAATTTTAGGCACCAACCCACTGGAGACTCCAATCCCCATTCTAAGCACCAACTCAGCAAGAGACTCAAATCTCTTCAACAAGAGGCACCAACCTCACGATCTACTCAACCAGGATTCCAACATCCACAAGAAAAATATTAATAATTTTAACTTGCCACTCTTCATATCTGCCCTAATGCCTTCTCACAAATCTGCCAAAAACTTCCTCTCACAAATCGGCAATATAGTCTTCATAAAAGTTGGCAATAATATCTTCTCAAACTTGGCAATATTGTCTTCTAAAAATCGACAATAATGTCTTCACAAATTTTGCAACAATGTCCTCATAAAATCTGCAATAATTTCTTCATAACATCTGCTCATAAATCATTGTAGTCTTGCTTGTGCCACTAGCTCTCCTTTCACAAATTTGCTACTACAAATTTTCTCACATATATCTTATAGATCTACTTGAATATTTCTGCTCTTTCATACAAAAATAATCCTTGAATTGAATTGTTGATAAAACCCTCTCACAACCTCTTATTTATACCTCTAAAAATGCCTCTTCACCCAAGAGGTGTGACTCTTCAAAAGAGGTCGGCCCAACAACCAATAATATTTTTTATTTACTTTATTTTTATACTCCAAGGTGGGGCACACCTCTCCAAGGGGGTTGACCCTCTTTCCAAATATAAAATTAATTTATTTTAATTTTTAAACCTACTATAAAAGGGCACTACAATTAGGGGAGATCAACCGACTGTTGGTATGTGGCGACTGATCATTCTATACTGTACACTCTTCATGTATCCGCCGGTCCGGGTCGGCTGCCCTCGGGCTGGGTTCATGTACTCTCGGTAACGGGGTTCCTAAAGGAGGCCCCCGAAAAATTTTGGCCCGCTTTTCGTATAAATTATCTGAAAAAGGGAAAAATCACAAAAAAGGGAAAAATCCCCGATTTTGTATAACCCTAATTTATAAAGGGTTTAGGATAGAGTTACAGTATTATAAGAAACAAGCGATTATTCGCGATATTGTAATAGGGTTTTGCACTGGTTAATGAAATCATTGGATGGCTGCGGTTTGGTGGATGTAGCCCACATTGGGTGAACCACGTTAAATTCTCTGTGTTATTTTTCTGTGTGTTTTACTTCTGGTTTATTTGATAAAATCTGCATTTAGCTTTTAGATATCTGCCATTGAAAACCTAACAAGTGGTATCAGAGCGAGTTGTTTTCAATTATCGTTTGCAGGAAAGTCTCACGGTTGAGTGGGAGTCTCACGGTTAAGTGGGAGCAATGGCAGACGAGGGTAAGATGAAGGTTGATAAGTTCAATGGGCAGAACTATCAATTATGGAAGATGCAGATGGAGGACTATCTCTATCAGAAGGATTTATGGCGGCCATTGGAAGGGAAAACCAAGAAACCTACAGCAATGTCGGATGAGGACTGGGATATTTTGGACAGAAAGGCACTTGGCAGTATTCGCTTATGCCTAGCACAATCGGTGGCGTTCAATATCACAACAGCAAAGACAACTCTAGAGTTGATGGAAACCCTAGCAAAGTTATATGAAAAGCCTTCCGCTTCGAATAAGGTATTTCTTATGAAGCGCTTATTTAATATGAAAATGGTAGAAGGTGGATCAGTTACTGATCATTTGAATGAATTTAATACGGTTACCAGTCAATTAACTTCTGTAAAAGTTAACTTTGATGAAGAAGTTAGGGCTCTTTTGATTTTGTGTTCTTTGCCTGAAAGCTGGAATAGCTTGGTAATGGCGTTAGCAATTCTGTTTCTGGTTCAAATACATTGAAATTTGATGATGTTGTTGGTGTTATTTTGAGCGAGGAAATTCGTAGGAAAAGCTCAGGTGGAACATCCACATCAGGCAGTGTTTTGAATGCAGAAAGCAGGGGCAGAACAAATGAGAGACGAAACAATTTTGGGAGTCGTGGGAAGTCACGAGGAAAATCAAGGGACAGAAGGTCCCAATCTAGAGACAAGAGGGATTGCTGGTACTGTGGTAAGTCAGGGCATGTAAAGAAAGATTGTTGGTCTCAAAAAAATAAAGAAGGAGACAAACAGGAAGGAAATAAAGAGGCAAATGTGGTAAGTAATAAATCTGATGAGGATGCTTTGATTCTTTCTCTTGATAATGCTGATGATTCTTGGGTGTTAGATTCAGGGGCTTCATTTCATGCTACGCCCCATAGAAATTATTTTCTTGATTATGTCCAAGGGGATTTTGGGCTAGTTTATTTGGGAGATAATGAACCTTGTCAGATTGTTGGAAAGGGAAGAATCAAGATCAAGTTGCAGAATGGGAATCATTGGCTACTACATGAGGTAAGGCACGTTCCAAAGCTAAAAAGAAATTTAATTTCTGCAAGGCAACTAGATGATGAAGGTTGTGTTGTTACATTTAGTGATAAAAATTGGAAGGTTACAAAAGGTGCCTTAGTAGTAGCAAAAGGTGCGAAAGTAGGCACCTTATATCTTTGTACAGGTCATACTGTTCCTTCTACTTTAGCTATTGCAGATAAAAATCAATGTTCAGGAACAGTTGCTGCAGTTCAGCAGGAAGAAAATCAGATAGTTGCTGCAAATTCTGAATCAGTACTATGGCATAACAGACTTGGTCACATGAGTGCAAAAGGTATGAAAGTACTTCATTCAAAGAATGCTTTACCAGGTCTAAAATGTGTTAACATGGATTTCTGTGAAAGTTGTGTGTATGGCAAACAAAAGAGAGTTAGTTTTCTCAAGGATGGGAAACAAAAGAAAGATGAGAAATTGGAGCTTGTGCATACGGATGTATGGGGACCAGCTCAGGTATCTTCTCTCGGTGGCTCTCATTATTATGTCACATTCATCGATGATGCAACTAGGAAGGTATGGATTTATTTCATTAGGCAGAAATCTGATGTATTTGAAACTTTAAAAAAATGGAGAAGCTTGGTTGAGAATGAGACAGGTAAAAAGTTGAAATGTCTCAGATCTGATAATGGTGGTGAGTATTGCAGCAAAGAGTTTGAAGATTATTGTTCCTCTAATGGTATTCGTAGGCAGAAAACGGTTCCAAGGACTCCACAGGAAAATGGAGTGGCTGAGCGCATGAATAGAACAATAATGGAGCGTGCACGGACTATGAGATTGCATGCTGGGTTGCCTTTAAACATGTGGGCAGAGGCTGTAAACACTGCTGTTTATTTAATTAATAGAGGTCCATCAAATCCTTTGGGTTGTGGTATTCCAGAGGAAGCATGGAAAGGTAAGAAGGTGAGTTATTCTTTTCTGAAAACCTTCGGTTGTGAAGCATTTGCACATGTAGATTCTGAAAATAGAACCAAGCTTGATGCAAAATCAAAGAAATGTATATTTGTTGGATATGGCATAGATGAATTTGGTTATAGGCTTTGGGATTTTGAAAATAAGAAAATTGTGAGAAGCAGGGATGTCATATTCAATGAGAAAATGTTGTACAAAGATCTATTGCAGCAGCATGAGAAGAAAGAACAGGATTATGCAGTGCTGGATGATATTACAAACACCAATGTTCCAGTGGTTCCTCATGCTCCGCAACAGCAACAACAAGAAATACCACAAACTCCAGTTAATGTTAGGCAATCTTCAAGGTTAAGTAGACCTCCAGAAAGATTTTCTCCCTCTTTGTACTCTATTCTATTAACTGATGCTGGTGAACCAGAATGTTATCATGAAGCTATGCAGGTGGATACCAAGGTTCAGTGGGAGCATGGAATGGAAGAAGAAATGGACTCCTTGCTGAAAAATCAAACTTGGGAATTATGCAAGTTGCCTGCAGGTAAAAAGGCTTTAGCAAACAAATGGGTTTATAGGATGAAAGAGGAGGATGGAGGTAAGAAAAGATTTAAATCCAGATTAGTTGTAAAGGGATTTGCACAGAAACAAGGTATTGATTTTGATGAAATATTTTCTCCAGTTGTTAAAATGACCTCTATTCGTACTGTGTTAAGTATTGTGGCTGTTGAAGATTTACATTTAGAACAGCTTGATGTTAAAACTGCCTTTCTCCATGGTGATTTGGAAGAGGAAATTTATATGGAACAACCACAAGGATTTGAGGTCAAAGGTAAGGAGAAACTAGTGTGCAGATTGAAGAAAAGCTTATATGGCTTGAAGCAAGCACCTCGACAATGGTATCTTAAATTTGATAGTTTTATGGCTGAGCAAGGTTACAATAGGTGTAATTCAGACCATTGTGTTTATTTTAAGATGCTAGGTGAAGATAGCTACATTATTTTATGTTTATATGTTGATGATATGCTTGTAGCGGGGTCTAACATGGATCACATAAAGGAGTTAAAACAACAGTTAGCAAATTCATTTGCTATGAAGGATTTGGGGGCAGCAAAACAAATCCTTGGTATGAAGATTACAAGAGATAGGAAAAACAGGAAATTGTTTTTATCTCAGGTTGATTATGTTAAAAAGGTGTTGCAGAGATTTCATATGGAGAATGCAAAAGCTGTCAGCACACCTTTGCCCAGTCATGTAAAATTGACTAAGGATATGTGTCCAAAGACACAAGAGGAGGAAGAAAAAATGTCCAAAGTACCATATGCTTCAGCTGTAGGTAGTTTAATGTATGCCATGGTATGCACGAGACCAGATATTGCACATGCTGTAGGAGTTGTTAGCCGGTATATGAGTAATCCAGGAATTGAGCATTGGAATGCAGTGAAATGGATTCTCAGGTATTTGAGAGGTACACCAGATAAACATTTATGTTTTGAGGGATCTAATACAGATTTAAAAGGCTATGTTGACTCAGATCTGGCAGGGGATATTGATACCAGGCGGAGTACCACAGGTTATGTATTTACCGTTGGTGGGACAGCAGTAAGTTGGATATCTCGATTGCAAAAGGTGGTTGCTTTATCCACCACAGAGGCAGAGTATGTGGCTGCAACAGAGGCAGCAAAAGAGATGATATGGATGCAACTTTTCATGGAAGAGTTGGGAAAACAACAGGCTGAAAATTACTTGTTTACAGACAGCCAGAGTGCTATACATCTTGCAAAGAATTCTGCTTTGCACTCTAAAACCAAACACATACAGTTGAGGTATCATTTCATTCGGTCAGTGATGGAGGATGGACAGGTAAAGCTGGCAAAGATACATACAGATGTAAATCCAGCGGATATGTTTACTAAGGCGGTGATAAGGGAGAAGCTGAGCTCCTCTTCAGCTTCGGTTGGCCTTCAAGGTTGAATTAAAGTATAAGAAAGCAGCAGGATCCAAGGTGCTTATTTCCAGTGGGAGCTGTAAGTGCAGCGGTGTCGTCCAGGTTCAGTCTCCAAGTGGGAGATTGTTTAGGTGTGGAGCCTGATCAGTCTCCAAGTGGGAGATTGTTGGTATGTGGCGACTGATCATTCTATACTGTACACTCTTCATGTATCACAAAAAAAGGGAAAAATCACAAAAAAAGGGAAAAATCCCCGATTTTGTATAACCCTAATTTATAAAGGGTTTAGGATAGAGTTACAGTATTATAAGAAACAAGCGATTATTCGCGATATTGTAATAGGGTTTTACACTGGTTAATGAAATCATTGGATGGCTGCGGTTTGGTGGATGTAGCCCACATTGGGTGAACCACGTTAAATTCTCTGTGTTATTTTTCTGTGTGTTTTACTTCTGGTTTATTTGATAAAATCTGCATTTAGCTTTTAGATATCTACCATTGAAATCCTAACACCACCCTTTAGCTTACAATCAGACCCTAGGACAACCCTATTGCAAGATCTCTTTCTCCTTTGCATACCTAAGATTGAGATCTCTAGGGTTTCCTTGAATGAGAAGTGTAGAAGATTGATATTCTATCTCCCATGCATAGAACAAAAATTTTCTTCCTTTCAATAAAATATGTTCATGGTTGTGTCCATGAAAGGAAAAGATGAACCGAATATGCACCTTCTAGTATCCCATGTTTCTTTTTAATTATATGTTCAACTTGATACATGAGGTTAAAGTATAAATTTGTGTGACAATTTTTTCCATGTTATTGGCACAATTCAATCTAAGCATTTTTGAGTAAAAATAGATTGTGGTCAAACTTTTAGTCTAATTAGATTCATTCTAGCTAATTTATATATGGATCACAACTTTTCCAACTGAAATTGTTCACTAAATGCATATTGATCTATAAGTGTTGTTTAAAAAAATAGATATACTTTAACTATTGTTTATATTTTATTTTATATTTTTACTAAAAGTATGTAATCACCACTAAAATAGAAAGTTTATTGTCTTGTCAAGAATAAATATTAAAATTTATTAAAAAAATAAAAATATATATGATGCACTAGACAAAAGATTATATTCCAAGATGATATAGTTCTTTTTTTATTTTGGATAAATAGTTAAGACAAAGGGACATCCCATAGAAATCATTTTTTAGTAAATGCACATTTTAAGATTTATTTAAAAATATATATTTATCAAAATAGGGAAAAAATAAATCCATGCACTAAAATTTTATGTTATAAATAGAAAAATAAAATTGAAGGATATTATTTTGTATAAAGAGTGGCATCCCATTTAACTTGATTTTTCAACATTTTATTGGCAACTAAATTCTAAGGTCTATGTTATAAGTAAATTTCAGCAACATAACAACATGTAAATGAACACTTTAAGAACAATGAAAGAAGAAGAAGAGAAGAAAGAAAAAATATTTATAGAAACATCAACATATGTGGGGAAAACCATTTTGGGTAAAAATCCCCACACTCTAAATATTCAAACCAATGTATTAATTTACAAAAACATATATGTTACAATTAGCTTGTAGGCTCAAATCCTTGATATGGATAGTTACATCTTTCTTATCTGGAGGAAATCCAATAGAATAACCCTACAAGTGAATAATTATCCTCTTTGCACTCCTAAAAAAAACACCCATATTTATAGAGCTACAAGATAGACACTTAGAAATGCCACATCTCATAATCCTTTTTATTGCATGCACAGAAACCTGAAGATGAACATGCAAGGTGCCTACCTTCACTTGCTTATATAAAATGGTTTCAATCTCAACAAGAAGATAAGTTACATGAATGCAAATGGTTGGACTTAACATGCAACATGCATCCTCCATACAAATGGGCCCACCTATAATAGTCACTTCTATTTCCAACTCTTACACTTTCATAATTTGTTATGTGACATGATTTGTCATAATATCATTATAATTATTAATAATCACTTACAAATTTATTATAGATGCCATAATTATGCTACACTGTGGGCTCCACAAGTGGGATTCCTATTTCAACCAAATTAGGATTTATTTTATCCTATTCACCTACAATGTAAGGTTCCACCTCATCGAAGTAGGTACCACAAAGTGACATCATTGGATAAACATAAAATTACAAATATAGGCATAAAATATTTAATTATATAAATAAATTTTAGGAAATTGCACAGGTTGAGAAACCTTAATTCTAAAAATTTTCCCACTTGTTGAAGACCTTTCAAGATAAAATAAAAAAATAGGATTTCAACAGCCAAGAGAAAATTCTTAAAAAATCATCATCACAACCATCCGTGAAAACATAGGAATCAAAAACATTTTCTCATGCTCATCCAAGATACTTGTAATAGAATCCAATATATCCACTATATCAAGCAATAAATTATCTCATCCTTCAACATACCACCTATGGAAGAAAAGGAACAAGAACATGTGAAAGATGCACTAATCCAAACAATACACACACCAAATTCATGTAATAAAAAATACTACATGTAGCATCATAAATTGCCACCCTTGAAAAATTCTCAATAGGTTTTTCTCCCTTTTATATTCTTGGACCTAATTATACACCTAATTTCCTAAATTAAGTTGATGAGTGTGAGTTCAATCCATCAAGGAGATGAGATCTAAGTTGTGAGTTGCAGAAAGTAATTAGTTATTTACTCTATTTTCATTTATCCTGTATTCATCAAAATGATAAGCTCTCTTTATCATCATTTTTTCCATTATGGAGGTAGAAATACCAACATGAGGTTTGATTGAGGCAAGCCCAGGTATATGGAAGAACCCTTCTCCTCCTTTTAAATATGTAGGTTATAGGTTTGAAGAGGATTGGAAGGAGATTGAAAACAATTTTCTCATTTATGTATTCAAGCCCTACAACTTGACAAGATACAAAAGCTCCATTATCAGAGTAACAAACAAAGATCTGACAACATGATTCAAAAGTAAGAAGCTACAAACCAAGGACCTAAGGACTATGAAGTCAGTTTGTGGTTTCAGATCGCTAGTCTAGCACCCTTTTCCACCAACATCATGTTGAAATTTAAATCACAAGTGCATCAATATCTTCTATTCATTTCTGGTCTCCAATTCTGGCTATCATTTTCTAGTTTATTTGTATTCGTCTCAAAATGTTACATTTTAGTAGTTAACTAGTTGCACCATTGCATTTTCATAAAATATCCATTTCCAACCTTCAAAAGAATTCAAATCCAAGGTTGATTTTATCACCTTTTAGGTTGCAAGTTAATATTATGCCCTTTCCCAATCTAAATTCTAATATTATATAAGTGAAAAGTAGCTAACCGTAGTTTGAAACTAGGTTAACTTTTCCTACAAAATACTACAATCTACTGTAACAACTACACTATGCTCACAAGCTTTACAAAAGAACCAATGTATCCAAATTCAAACCAGTTATGAGATCATAACTTCGAAGTATGAAATTATTTCAAGACAAGATCAAACTTGAATATTCAAAAATAGTTAGAATGTTGATACTTCTAGTTTCTAGATCACCCTAAAAACCCACATGACTAGACAAAAGAGACCATAACAAATTCTAGTCCATCTGATCATCCATACATCAGAGGTATCCAAATAGTAGTAGATCTCATGCTAACAACATATCCAACCCATAAATTGTAATCAAAAGATCCATACATATAAAAAATTTCAATGAAGAAAATACACATCTAGTAGCTCCCACTATAAGGGCAATGCCACTTAATATTAAAAAATAGATCATGGCATACCAATTATATAAACAAACTCTTATACTAAAGTTGTGGCTAATAATAACACCATGTATTAAAAAAGAATAATTAAAATGATCAACACATGCAACACAACCCATTGTATAGTATCTGATAACATGTTGTCATAAATCTCCCAAATATACCACACTAAACCATGTCAACATAAAGCCTCCAAGAAGTATTCATAGAAAAATGAGAGTAAAATGTAAATCATATTCCATAATTTTTCTTTCTACAAACACCTCAAAGCTCTAATATGTGTCAAGTAAGATCTCTTTCACAACCCTAAAAGAAAGATTTAACAACAACCATATATTCAATATCATTAGATAAAACAAGACATATATATCTCATATCACAAACATGGATGTAAGGCTCTCTAAAAAAGGAAGATCAAACTCAAATCCATTCCCAAAATCAAGAAATCATCCCAATAACATTTCCTAAGCTCATCATCAATGAAGACATCATTTAAAGAACCTCATGTGTAAAAGGATATAAAAATTCCAAGGTCTCCTCAAAAGAACCCCCCAAAACTATAAATAATAGCTCAAGATCCATCATTATGAGAAGAAAAATTATAAAAAATAATGCATATGAAAAATGGGCTATACCTTATAGATGATTATCCACCGAGTATACCAAGAGCGGGGAATGATATTGATCCTCTAGGATATAGAAAGTCTCATAGAATTTATCCAAGAACAACCTCCTCTTAGGTTCATCATGAAATCACATCCATATCCAGGTGAAGGATTACTTGGTATTCCTCTTGAAACCTTCAAAGAGTAACCATCTCAATAATTGCCTCACCCAAGTCTCAAAGTATCCATGAACATTAGCAATTGATCCATCCATGCTAAAATCCAAATGTATCACTACAATATCATGAAGCTCTCAAGAACATGACTGTAATGTATTCAATACTAGGAGAACAATCCAAATCACTATCAAATATCCAACTAAAAATTTGCAGAATTAAAAACAGAACATGACAACATGATCTAATAGTATCATGCTAATACTCTAATGTTCAATCCAAAATTCATCATGGTACAACTCTAAAAAAATGACAAGATAAAAAGAACCTGGCACCTCAACAAAAGAATTCAAGATTCTTCCATGTTGAACAAGGATGTCAACATATCCTATCATAAGAAGATAATCATCTCATGTTAATGAAATTAAAAATGTGAAAGACCTACTACTATAGAAAAAAGATACAAGAACCCCTCCATGACACCAATAGCCATTTTATAAGATCATCCAACATAAAGTGATGTGTCCACATCATTTCCAGATCTCCCATTGAATGATGATACCAAGATCACTAGGCATCACGATAATCGCCTCCTAAATGAAGATCAACCATGGTCCACACACACTCAATTCCAATACTAACAACTTTATATAATAAGTAGAACCAAGATCTCCAAGCCAAGAAGATAAAACCACCACTAAAAAATCACTATCAAAAGCTCACATTAAACAATATAACCAAGCTATCCATGACATCATGATAACCATCTTTTAAATGAATATCATCTATGACTCTAACACACAAATAACTTCATGTACTATATCAATAGAAAAAAAAAAGTACAAATAATATCTCCAAGACAAGAAGATACATAACATGCTACAAGTCCCATAAATGACTATCCAAGAAATATAATTATCCATCCTCTCATCCTAATGTAAAATACCAATGCACAAATTACCAAAAACAAGGACAACTAACAAATTATACATAGAAATTGAATCAATCTTGTGGATATAGACAGTCCACATCTAAATCATCCCATTACATCCAATGGGTAGATAATCCACAAATTGCATAACTAAAAGATATTAAAAAATAAAACATGAAAAATCATTATCACACTAATAACTTAAGATTACAAGGAAGATAAAATGTAGATTTCAAGACTCAAACACTAGAACACTAGCATACTTGATTTGCCAACAAATTCACAACTAAGTAGTGATAGTCAAGGAACCTATAAAGAAAAAACTATATAAATTTTGAGTGACTATTCATGTACCAACATCTCCACACTAATAAAGCTACAAACCTCATCACACCATGCATAAATCATGTATGTAAAAATGCAACTATCTTCCATCCTAAAATACCCCAAGGGAATCATAATTTGAAAAAAAATAGTTTATTTGCAAATATAAGAAACCACAATTGTTGACTAACCATGTCAAACATGTAAAACCATCATGTCACTGACACATATTCAAATCCATATCCACTTATCATCTAGAAGACCCACAAGTCTGAACAATACCCAAATAATCAAACCAAAATAGTAAAATAACACAGATAAACATGACCATAGATTTTGAACAAAATACTACAAAATACTCAAACCAACATAAAATTATGAGATTAAATTACAAAAAGACTAAAATAAAGAAGAGGTATAGTAACTTTAGGCACACTTGTAGGTAAACATCACAACCACCATCATTTTCAAGCATATAGAGGAGCTAGGCTATTTTAGAAGTTTTCAAATCATCCAACAATCAGTTTTAAAGATCCTAAATGCATTTGAGGCTAATATAACAATGCCTTCCAGTTCTTGGTACTAAATCCAATAACTCAAAATAAGAACATAAAACCATAGTCATGACAACCCATGTTTCTCCATATAATCAGGGAGCCAAGGAAATACACCTAAGATGAATAATTTCTTGCACATGAGCATAAAATGGAAGAACACCACAATGCATGAGGGTTATTATATACTATCAAACATGAGCTCCAAATAAATATCATATTTAATTAAACCAGATGATCAACTATATAAAAATTCATCTTCTCTATCCTTCAAATGCCTATTGAATCTTGAAAAATATCAACTACAAGATGCCCGCTCAAATAAGGATTAATTATCAATCAACTTCTTCTTATATATTCCCTTAATCTTGCTAGGATAACAAATCATAATAGAAAAATTAACTTGAACCTTAAAAACCATGTAACCAACATAAGCAATAACTTTCATCACATGCAAGAAACATACATGTTCATGCAAGTACATGAAACTCAGATACATACACATGTAAGCACAAGAAAACTATGAAACTTGGCATTGATAACAATTGAAAGGGAAAGATGAACCCAATATGTATCTTCTAGTATCCTATGTTAATTTTTCATTAGATGTTCATTAACTCGACACAAGCACATAATACTATGTATTTAAGGTGGAAACTAACATAGTTAATTTCCCATCACATTAACCCTTAAGGGAAATAAATTGTAGCTTATAAATCTAAGTAAATTTTTATAGAATAATGACATGTCAATCAGCACTTTAGGAACATTAAAGAATAATAATAGATGAAAGATAAAAAAATAGAAGAAAAGACAATATACATGGGGCAAACCCTTTTGGGTAAAAAAACTCACTTCAAACCATCAATCCAATGTATTAATTCATAACAAATATGTTACAATACACTTGTAGGCTCAAATCCTTAACATGAAGATTTATATCTTACTTCTTTGAAGGAAATTTGACACCATAACCCACAATTGAATAATTATCCTCTCTACACTCCTCAAGAAAACACCCATATTATGGAGCTACAATATGTACATCTAAAAATTCCACATTTCATCACTCTCTTTACTACATGCATGAAAATTTGAAGATGAACATGCAATACACCTATCTTCACTTGCTTATGCAAATGACTCCAATATCAATACACAAGCCATTTGTATGCATGTAAATGATCCCACTTGATATGTAACATGCCTCCTTCATGTAAATAGTCCCACTTGTCATATTCACTTCTATTTCCAACTCTTACACTGTCATAATTTTTCATATAACATAATCTATCATAATCTCATCATTATTACTCAATCACTTACAACTTATGATGCATTGCATAAAATATGCTACACACTAGGGTCCATATAGTGGGTTGCCTATTTTCAAAAATTTAGGATGCATGCCATCCTATTCACCTACCATGTAAGTTGCCACCTCATCGAAGTAGGTCCCACAGAGTAACATTATTAAATGAACATAAAGTTACATAGGCATAATATAATTTATTAAATAAATCAACGTTAAGAACTTACAAATGTCAAGATACCTTAATTACCAATAGTCCACTCATTGATGAAATGACCATTGGTGATGATGCTAGTTGAAAAAATAACCAATAAATATTTTAAATATACATGGAACGTACATTGAGATCACTTTTGCACAATGTTGGCACATAAAACCATACGTTAATTGGCAACAAACTATTGCTATTTTTTACCATCAATTTTTGTGCCAAATGTGAATTTATATTTAATGTAAGATCATAGAATATGGTGTCATAAATGTAGACATTTAATATGGATGTATAGATTTATACATTTTATGGAAATTATTTTCTAAATTCTTTGAGCTCCATATTTTTAAATTTTCTTTCCTACCTGTATTTTAGCATTTGGATAGACAATCTTAGGGTTTGTGGATGTTTTGAATGTAACAATGAGGTTCATTTTTCTTTATGATGTGGAATTTTATTTTTAAAGAATGAATATCTATAAAAATGGATATGTAATTATAGATTTGGTGCTTTGATACTATGTTGCAGTTAATTACTGAACCCTACATTTCTAGGAATTACTTACAACCAAAACACCTATCACAAAGACAAACAAATAACTAATTTTCTATCTAAGTTTTGGGAATTGTATTGATCCAAAAAATTGTCATAATATTAAAATATACAATAATGAATCCTTGTAATGAGGTAAAATAAAAAATAATTATAAATAAAACACTAGGTGAGGATAAAATTAGATCATGACATGCGTCCTCGTCCTATGAATTGAGACATAAAATGCATGACCTAAGTTGAGCTTAAGTATGCTAAATTAAAAGGAATCATGATCCTTAAAATCATATAAAATACCAAATCTATTATTAGAATGACCCTTTGGTAAAAAATTCCATCACGTCCCATTCCTTCCAAGTTATTAGGATAGTTCACCCAAATAAACCTATTTGAGTTAGGAACTTTTGCATGAGTTGGGGATTTCTCTTTTGTATAAATATAGTGGGGGATGAATAGAATCCAATATTTTCTTTAGATTATATCTTTGAAAATTCTTATAACTATGATATACGTGCCATCTAAGAGGAAGAACCTTATAATCTAACTATTGAATCCAATGCATACTTTCTCTATCAATCTCCATACAAGTAGAAAAAATATTATTAAGATAAATCTAACATAAATATAAGCATAATAAATTACCTTTCTCTCTAGTGCATGATGAGAAGGGCCTAAAGGTTTCCCAAGAATGATTGTAATATCTAGCATAAAAAATTGTCACCATTGACAATTTTACACTACCTTGATTTTGCCTATAACTTTAATTATAATAATAATATAATAGTTTTGGGGCTAGATTAATAAAATGAATTTAAATCGCCATCATCCTTATAAATTCAATCCAAAAAGAACTGGTCATGGGTGCAGGGCACCCTAGACCAAATTTTTTTTTTTTTCATGTGAAATGTTTATTGGCAAGCTTTTATGATTTGAAAATGAACCCAAGTCAGCCCCTATCGAAAAAGATTAATTCAAATGTGTTGGAAAAACAAGGATGAACCGAGGAAATCAGTTGTTACCAAAATCAAACTTATTCAACATTAATCAACCTTTAATCTCAGATCATATAATAAACAATGCAAACATGAATCAATAACACATCAGAGACACATGAAAACCAAGATTTTATACGTGGAAACCCTATTAGGGGAAAAACCATGGTGGATGTTAGTCCACAAGATTATACCCTGTTAAAAGTATAATGAAAAGTAAATAGGGAATGCACATGCATTCAGACAGACTGTCTAGAGCTCACTACTCAGAGAAAGGCTCACTGCCTTACATAGAATAATCAGATTAAATCCATCTGATGAACACGAACTGAGAAATTAGCTTCTACACAAGCCTGATTACAGTTCCGATTAGGCACAAATATACTTTGCTCAACCTTCTTCACACTTTCATTAGTCTCTTTCACTCTTCTCTGATCTTGAATGATTTGACATTTATTCCCACATGTAATTCATACACACACACACAGCGAGCATACATCAAAATGAGGAAAAAAACCTTTGCATATTTGCCACACAGATTTACATCAACTACTCTATCAGCCACAAATAAAGAATAAATTACAATTGTCGGACTTAATACATAAATAAATCTTAATGTGCACCAACACAAGTTGGTCACAACATAGTGAGGACCCAAATAAACACTTTTGAACATGTCAAACAATAAAATATTAATCCTCATGGATCCACAACACGCTACCACCAACATGTCGACCAAGAACATGAAAACTCGAGCACACATCGGAAAAATATTTGATCACGATCTCACAAAATAATGCGGATGTACAAGAAGGATAGAGAACGATCTATAATCATCCATGAACATCACATGAACATGCGCGACAACTGAAATTTCTATAATTTCATCCTCTTCTTCCAAGAACACCTTCCACAATAAAAAAATGATTGTAGGAACATAGAACTTCATAAATTTCTCAAATCTTGATGTGTACCACTGAAAATTTCAAAAAACACACTAGATAGAATCAACAACAAACCCTTTAGTGTGCACCATCTGATCATCTACGAACAAAAATTTCCAACACTTTGACCTTCTCAGCTTCATTGGTTACCTACAATATATTTATTACAGTTTTCTCAATCTCCTCGACATATACAGCCTCTAGAAACACCAATGCTAATAGTGTTGACATCAATGACAACCACATATCAGAAATGCAACCAAAACATCCAACAATCTCCCCCTTTGGCATTGATGGAAAATCATGATGTGAAAAATACCATCAACCCAACTAGCTCTTCTCTAACAATCTCCCCCTTAGATTGTGCACTCTTTTCCTATTTTCTCCTTCCACTTTATTCTTCTCCCATGTTTTTCAAATTGCTCCTCTCCCACTTTGACATCAATGGAAAAGGTACACATGCTCTGATCCTCATATTTAGCATGCTTAACTACTCCCCCTGAGTAGCAGCCACCACAACATCAATTCGAAATAGGATATGGCTATGAATTCATGGACTGATGCAAAGACCTACATCACTTAGTTTTTATTGGGAGGGGAAATCACCCCTAACTTGCCTCTGACATACTCAAAATTATCCTTAGACAATGGCTTAGTAAAGATTTCTACAATTTTCTCCTTGGTAGGTATATACTCCAATCTATATTTCTTGTCACTTACTTTATCTCTCAAGAAGTGATATTTGATGGATATATGCTTTGTCTTTGAATGCAACACTGGATTATTAGAAATTTTTATGGCACTTGAATTGTCATAGAATATGGAAATGATTTCTTCATACTCAATTCTGACATCTCTCAGCATTTGCTTCATCCACAATACTTGAGTACAACTATTTGCAACAACAATATATTTTTCCTCACTAGTAGATAATGAAATGGAATTCTTCTTTTTTCTTAGCCAAGATACCAAATTCTTCCCTAAGAAGAATGCACCACCACTGGTACTCTTCCTGTCATCCACATCTCTTGCCCAATCAACATCAGTGAAAGTGCTCAGGATAAGATCATCATCCCTAGGATACCAAAGACCAAGTTCAACTGTCCCTTTCAGGTATCTGAAGATTCTTTTCACAACAGTTACATGATACTCATTAGGATCAACTTGATATCTAGCAACCATGCATACAACATTCATTATATCTGGCTTGGTCTAAGTCAAATAGAGTAATCCACCAATCATTGACCTATATATCTTGTTTGATTTTATTTAGGAGAATCATCATTCTGTGTAAGTTTGCATCTGGTTACCATAGGTGTACCAACTATCTTTGTGTCTTCCATGCCAAACTTTTTCAGTAACTCTTTTACATATTTAGACTGAGATACAAAAATTCCATCATCTAACTGTGCGATTTGTAGTCCTAAAAATAATTTCAGCTCTCCTATCATTGACATTTCAAAATCACTTTTCATTTCATTAGAAAAATTCATACACAAATCATCATCACCTTAAAAAATAATGTCATCAACAAAGACTTCAATGATCAATTCTTTATTTTGACCCAACTTGAAATACAAATTGTTGTCAGTAGTACCTTTATTGAATCCAAGTTTCAACAAGTATTTATCCATTCTAGCATACCAAGCTCTGGAAGCTTGCTTAAGTCCATATAGAGCTTTCTTTAATCGACATACCATGTTTTCTTTGTCAACCAGTTGACATCCATCTAGTTGCTCAACATAGACTTATTCTTCTAGCTCACCATTTAGAAATGTTGACTTTACATCCATTTGATAGACTTTGTAATTCTTGAAAGTAGCATAAGCAAGAAATAATCTTACAGCTTCAATTCTAGCAACAGGGGAAAAAGTTTCTTCAAAATCATTACCTTCCATCTATGAGTACCCTTTGCAGACCAGTCTTGCTTTGTTTCTGACCACTTCACCTTGTTCATTCAGCTTATTCCAAAATACCCATTTGGTTCTAATCACATTTTTGTTCTAAGGTCTAGGAACAAGATCCCATGTATCATTTTTCTCTATCTGGATTAGTTCTTATTTCATGGCTTCCATCCAATATTCATTTTGCATGCTTCATTGATATTGCTAGGTTCAGTTTTGGAAATTAGACAATAATCTTCTAAAATTATTCTTCTAGTTTGCACACCTTTGCTCTTATCTCCTATGATATGACTGTCAGAATGATTTCGCCTTACTTACTTGTGAGTTTTAGGATTTTTTTTGACTTCTTGTTCTTGTGTTCTTTCTTCTGCACTTTTGCTAGTTTATGCTTCTTGATTCCCTTGGTTTAGCGAAACAATTTGAAGTTGATTTTGTCTCTCAACATTATTTACATTGTTAGTACTATCATGTTGATCATCTGATCCACTACATTTGGATGGTCTAACAACATCTTCATCAACTTTGTCATGTGCACTTTCAACCATTTTCTTCAACCTTTTATTAAAGCACCGGTAAGATTTTCTCTTAGTAGAGTAGCCTAAAATATTCCTTCATAACTTCTAGCATCAAACTTGCCTATATCATCATCTCTCTTGATGTAGAATTTTCTTCCAAAAAATTTGAAATATTTGATAGTAGGCTTATAACCAAACCATAGCTCAAAAGGGGTCTTACCAGAATTACTGTTGACATTCACCTGATTAATGGTATACACATCAGTACTTACAAATTCTCTCTAGTAGAAATGAGGAACATTTTCTTTCAGCATCATGGTTCTAGTAGTGTCTAGAATGGTTTTGTTCTTTCTTTCAACAACTCCATTTTGTTGAGGGGTTCAGGGAGAAGATAGTTGTCTTTGGATTCCATGCTCTTCACAGAAAGAATTGAATTCTCAGGAAGTGAATTCACCACCTCTATCTGACCTTAGGCATTTGATCTTTTAACCTGTCTTATTTTCTGCCATAGCTTTGAAGCTTTTGAACTTTTCTAATGCTTCATGTTTTTCTCTTGAGAAAGAAACCCATACCATTCTAGAATAATCATCAATAAGCAACATAAATTACCTTTCTCCTTCTAGACTTCTGATTCTAGATGGACCACATAGATCAATATGTAATAAGTCTAGTACTCCATTAGAGCTATACTGTTTGCTCGGGGAAGAATTTCTAGTTTGCTTTCCCATCTGACATTCCTTGTACATAGTGTTAGTAGGCTTTACTAACTTAGGAAGATCTTTGGCTGCTTGAGTAGAGCTTATCTTGACAATGTTATCAAATTTCACATGACACAACCTCCTATGCCATAACCAACTTACATCAATTTGAGCAATTAAACAACTTTCACTAGCAACACTCAAGTGAAAAATATTACCTCTTGTCTTTGTACCTAAAGCAATCATATTTCCAGAACTTCCCCTTATTCTACACTTTCCATCCTTGAACTGAAGATTGTAACCCTTGTCTACCATCTATCCAACACTCAACAAGTTATGCTTTAAACCTTCTACATAATGAACATCATCAGTATTGTGCTTACCACCAAAAGAAATAGTGCCTCTGCCACGAATCACACAAGAAGTGTTGTCTCCAAATATTACAACACCACCATGATAGTTTTCCAAGCTTACAAAATTTATTTTATCACAGGTCATATGATGTGAACATCCTCTTTCAATTAACCACTCATCCTTTTCTTTAATTATTTCTGCAAGAGATTTCTCAATATTCACATTACTAGTAGATTCAATGGACACCTGACCATTTTATTTGATAGCAATGAATATCCAGTCATCTTCATTTCTAGTTTCTTTATTAGATTCATCATCACTAACACATTCTTCAACATAATAGCATTTCTTTTGAAATCTAGTCTTTTGAAGTTTGTACTTTGAAAATCTTTCAGGACATCTTGATGCAAAATGACCTATTTTACTGAAAGAAAAAGATTTGAGAGGTAGCTTTCCTTTGTACTTACCATGACCTCTAGCTTCTCTTTTCACAATCAATGCTTCCAGTTCTAATTATTTTTCTTCATCTTCAATATGTTTCATCTCATCTTCATACTTGAATGTTCTTTTGGAACTCTCTCCCGGATCATATCTTTGCTTGCTTTTCCCGGATATAGTAGCCTTGAATGCACATTCAGTCTTAGGAGTAGATCCACCAAATTCACTTAACTCAAAGGCAACAATTTTTCCAATCAACATGTCTCTTGTCACATTTCTCACTGTCCTGAGTTCATCAATAGCATGAGCTCTTGTTTTGTAGGAAGGGGGCACAGATCTAGGTATTTTAGCCACAATTTCTTCTTCATCCAAGACTCCATCAGCACATCTAATGCTCATCACCAATTCATTTATCTTTTGAGAGAAAGAGAGGATGTTCTCATCTTCACTCATCGTCATGTCCTCCCACTTGCCTTTTAAACTTTGTAGCTTAGCAAATTTCACTGGTGCATCTCCTTCATATAATGTTTCCAAATATTTCTAGATCTCATGTGCAATCTTCAGAACTATCACATTTGTCATTTCTGAATTTTTCAGAGCACTCAACAATGCTTCAATAGCCCTGGAATTATCTTCTTCTTGCTTGATCTCATCTTCAGAGGAGAAACCATTCAAAGGAATAGTATATTCACTCTGTGTGATCTTCCAAAAAGGTTCACCAATGCACTTCAAATGACACTCCATTCCGAATTTCCATAAAGAGTAGTTTGTACCATTGAATCTGGGACAATCTATGTATGATGCCATCTCGGATCACCTCAATCTATTAGAATTCTTTAGAGGAACTAGCTCTGATACCAATTGTTGGTAAAACAAGGATATACAACTGAGAGGGGGGGTTGAATCAGTTGTTACCAAAATCAACCTTATTCAACATTAATCAAATTTTAATCTTAGATCAGTTAATTAACAATGCAAGCATGAATCAATAACACATCAGAGACACACGAATACCAATATTTTATACGTGGAAATCCTGTTAGGGGAAAAATCATGGCGGATGTTAGTCCACAAGATTATACACTGTTAAAAGTATAATCAAAAGTAAATAGGGAATGCACATGCATTCAGACACACTGCCTCGAGCTCACTGCTCAGAGGAAGGCTCACTGCCTTACATACAATAATTAGATTAAATCCATTTGATGAACATGAATTGAGAAATTAGCTTCTTCACAAGCTTGATTACAGTTTCGGTTAGGCACAAATACACTTCGCTCAACCTTTTTTACACTCTTCTTAGTATCTTTCACACTCTGCTCTACTCCTGAATGATTTGAAATTTATTCCCACATGTACTTCACACACACACACTGAGCAGACATCAAAATGAGGAAAACAACCGCTCTTATATATCTGCCACACGGATTTACATCAACTACTTTGTCAGCCACAAATAAAGAATAAATTACAACCGTCAGCCTCAATACATAAATAAATCTTAATGCACATGAAAAAAAGTTAGTCACAACATAGTGAGGACCCAAATAAACACCTTCGAACATGACAAACAATAAAATATTAATCCTCATGGATCCGCAACACGCTACCACCAACATGTCGGCCAAGAACATGAAAACTTGAGCACACATCAGAAAAATCTTTGATCACGATCTCACAAAATAATGCGGATTTACAGAAAGGATAGAGCATGATCTAGACTCATCAATGAACATCACAGGAACATGCGCGACAACTGAAATTGCTAGAATTTCATCCTCTTCTTCCAAGAACACCTGCTACAGTAATAAAATGACTGTAGGAACATAGAACTTCATAAATTTCTCAAAGATTGATGTGTACCACTAAAAATTTCGGACAACACACTAGATATATTCAGAAAAAAACCCTTTAGTGCGCACCACCTGATCATCTACGAACACAAATTTCCAACACTTTGACCTTCTCAACTTCACTGGCTGCCTGCAATATATTTATTACAATTTTCTCAATCTCCTCGACATATACAACCTCCAGAAACACCAATGCTAATAGTGTCGACATCAATGAAAACCACATATCAGAAATGCAACCATAACATCCAACAAAATGCATATATAAGTATGCTTTCCTCTCATTTTGAACATTAGAAATTAAATTTTAGAGAAGGAGAGAAAATTGAAGATCCTAAAATCAGTGAAGGCAATTTAAGGGAGGAATTAGAAACATTATTAGAAAAATTTCATTATTCGATTTCAATCTTGAAATACATAAATATGAAGGAATAAATTATGTGAAAGGAGCTATCATGATTAATCATGCAAAATTATGAAAATGTATTGAGTTTTCTTCTACATGCTAGTTGCAAGAATATATTGTTTTATGAGCTAACCTTTTACATATCTATCAAGGATTCAAGGTATCCATCAATCAAATTTTTTGTGGAAACTTGTGTGACATCTCGTCATCAAGGGTTTTCACATTAAGGTAACACTATGATTTGTCATTTATCAATTTCAACCAATCATTGTTGTTTTAACCTCGGCCCAACCTAGGTAATGCTCTCTTGATCATTATCAATCACTGTTGTGGAGGTAGAAATACCAACATGAGGTTTGACTTAGGCAAGCCCCTATACAACAAAACCTTTTCCCCTATTTTGATGTGTCTAGATCATATATGAAGGTTTTAGTGAGTTATAGTCAATGGAAGTAGAGTGCAAACCTTAATGGACATCTTAGAGTTTTTAGATCTGAGGAAAGAGGAGCACAATCTGGGTTAGACCATGCCCTAGACTAGCCAATTCAAGTCAAAATTTGTTGTCCAAACTCCTCATTGTTATCAGATCTCAGATCCAGGTCAATTCTGCAACTTTTCATTTTCTTCAATATGTTAAATTATATTTTTAGATCTAGGGTTGTATGTCAAATAGGCTTGTCGAATCACACATCAAATTTATCATCCTCACATCCTCAAAAACAAACCAAGTACTAGGGGAAATGCTCTCTATTGTGGCAACAAGTTAGTTATCAAAACCCAAGTCAATTTATGTTTAATGTTGAGTCAAATCAAAAGGAGATAATCTTAGTTATCCTAATTGGATCTAGGATCACTTTTCCTACTAATCATTTTGGTGAACCTGACAAATCTTACACTTGCAATTTTCTTATTTTCACTGCATAAAATCTAAACATTAATTCAAAAACCTAAGTGGTTTGAATATCTTGGTGATATTTTTGCATTTATGTCATTTTCAAAACTATACATTTGAAAATAAATTGATTTAAATTACATAATTTTATATCTAATTTTTCCTTTTTAGGGCTTAGATCTGAGTTATTTTTTTTGGGAAAATTATTTTCAATATTATTTTTTCATTTATGCATTCATATTTTAGTGGAAAACATAGAAAAGGTGAAAAAATTGCATAGTGTTTTAAGTTCAAGAGATTAGAAATCTTTTTTTTTTAAATCTTGTTTGGAAAAATTAGTCAATTAAAGTATTTTAATTTTTAAATATTATCAGTTGAACATACTAAATTGTCCTAAGAATATCAAAATATTGCATGCATACATGTACTTCATATACAAAAATTAGGTTTCATTGGATTTCTAGAACTCTATTCATTTCTAGATGTGAACCTTTGAAACAAAGGGTCCTAAAATACTATAGGTGGTTTATAGATTTTTAATTTTCTAAAAATACATGTGTGGTCTAGGGTGCATTATGCCCTTTCCCAATCAGTTTAGGCTAAAAATTATTGTGAAAATCTCTATCAGTGTTCTCTATCTAGATCTAGTTCTTGTTCCGGTGCTTGTTCTAAAAACTATTTGATTTTGTTGTGTATCACTATTCTGATCCATAGGACAAATAAAAAAAGGTTTTATTTTCAAATATGTGGTTTTGATATAGAAAATCATGGCTTGTATACCTATAGTTTTTATACCTATGATAACATTATGAAGGAAAAAAATAAAATCACTCACACATTTATTAACACCAATTTACCTAATCTTCATTCTTCTCCGAACATCTTCCCTACTTGTGAGAGTATTTTAGTGCAAGAGGATGCAATTATTGAAAATCATGACAATCATGTTTGTTCTTCTCCTAATATCTCATCTACTTGTGAAGAAGGTATCTTGATGCAAGAGGATCCAATCATTGTGAGTCATGAGAATCATGCTTTTTTCTCTCCCTCAACCTCTCCTACTTGGCAAGATATTGTGGCACAAGAAGATGAAATCATTGATACATTTATTTCAAAAGAAAATAAGATGGATTGTATAGATAAAGATGGTAAATCACCATTAGATCTCCAATTGATAGAAGATCGTCAACAAGTAGTTAACTTAGTTGAGGTTATGAATGCAAAATTGACCATTGGACCTCCTAAATCACCTCTCATCATAGGCTCCAAAACGTCATGACCATATCCTAAACTTTGTAAAACAACTCACTCGTTATTAGGCTCTTGAATCTAGATAAGTTCTTATATAGATTTTAATGATAGATGTTACCAAAATTACTAATATTTCATGGGATAATTTTCATTTTTGGAAAATAGAGAAGAGATAATCTAGAGTTCAAATAATCCCATATTGAACCAATGTTTTCTCAATCATCTTCACTTTCTTTTAATCAATTTTCTCCCCACTTTAGATAATTTATCCATACTAGTATATTTTTTTGTTGAAGACTTAATGGAACAAGAGTCTGTATTTCAAATTATCATTGGTACCATATTTATGAAGTTATTTAGGCATCACACAATCTAAAGAATCCCCACTTGAATAAAAAATTCTAACCAATTTATCGTTCTTATTTACAATTCTACTCATAATACATATATGATCAAATGTGTGTTCTCTTTAATATGGTAACAAAGCACTACCATTTCCTATGCATGAAGGTTTAATTGTAGAAGCCATGCGTACAATGAAAGGAGAGTCTTTTGTAAGTCGCTCAAAAGTCTCTAGTATATGGTGTGAGGAATTCCCCTCATAAAAATCAAAATTTCTTTGCTCACATTGTCTTCCTAGAAAGCAACATTTGGTTCATTTTCCTACTATAGAGAATAGAGCCTCAAGACTGCTAGAATTGGTTCATACTGATATATGTGGCCCGATGTCACCAAGTCATAACAATCCCAAGTGTTTTCTACTCTTTGTGGATGGTTTTTCAATAAAACTATGGGTTTATTGTTTGGATCACAAAAGTAAAACACTTAAGATATTCAAAGTGTGGCAACAAAAAAGTATCCCTTTACTTTTCCTTGCTTGTTTGGGCCCTCCGTATTAAATTGAGCTTAATGATGCCTTGAATTAGTGTTGTAATGTGTTTGACACACTCACATTATGTCTTGGGACCTTGTAAACTAAGTAAACCTAATCATGCCTTATTTAATTGAGCTTCTTGATGCCTTATTTGGCCTTATTTTGCATCCACAAGCCTCATTTAATGAATCTCTCCAAGGATAATCCCAACATAAATCAACATCCAATCATAATTCATATGTTTTTAGGTTGTGTGGCCTAGATTTAGTGATCTGGGACTCATGCACCACCTTGGGCATATGAGTCCCACCTAGGTTTTTGGGTCCCAATCTGGATTTTGCACTATTCTAAGAATTTTTTAAAATGGCCCCATAATTAATGCCTAATGAGATTCATACGCCACTTCTGAAATATGAGTCTCGTGTGGCCCAAAATTAAATTTAATTCAAATTATTAGCGGGATTTTATTCTCTTAGATCTGATGTCGGCTTGTAGCATTATAATTTCAAGAAATTTGGCATAAACAAGTATAAAAAGAAGTTTCTTTCACTCATCTTACACCTAGAAAGTTGAATAAGAATCCTTATAGAAAATTTAAGTTCACAAGAGCATTCAAGTGTTTACAAGAAAATTCAAGGGTAGATTATCAAGTGATTTACAACATTATTCAAGCATCAAGCATCATGTCAAATTCATCATGCATCATGTTTTTTTTTTAGCTAACAATTATGGTGTAGGGTTTCATGATTCAAGCTAGCATTCAAGTAAAGATCTATCCAACTCAAGAAAGAGTCAAGATATAGATCTCCATTGGAGTCATTTCATACATGTCTGTATTACTTTATTGCTAGGGTTTTTTGAGTTGCAACATCATACTTTGTTCATTCATCATTCCTTCATCTTGTTTCATTTCATTTCAAGGTTTGATTGAGGAAAACCCCTTTCCACAAATAAAACAACATTGTTCCCTCTCTTTGGTGTGTGATTTGCAAGTCTAGGTTGAAGGTACATTGAAGAGAAAGCTGTCAAAGTGTTCAAAGTTGTTAAAGTTGTCACCTTGCATTGGAGATCATTGAAAGACATCTACACATTGTAAATCATGGTTTTGGATCCGAAAATCAATTGAAAAGGACAATACAAATATTGAGGAGCAGAACGAAATGTTGAATTTACAGAAAACCCTAACTGGATTGATACACCACTTTTGGCATATGAGTCCTAGTATAGGTCAATTTCCAGATTTTTGCAAATCTTGACTCTACACTGCTAGAAACCTGTTCCTACCCAGAAACCCCAATCTGGGACTATTGATGGTGTTTTATGAACTTCACAACATAGGCGATGCGTAGGTGCATCACCTCTCTTGAAAGAAAATCTTCCACAATCAAATTGCAGAACACTATCCCAAGGTCTCTCAGATGTCAGATCTTGACAATGCTTGGAATATATCAGTTGTTTGATGTGATTTTTCGGGAATGACAAGGCGGTCTTACGTGGTTTAATGCTGGGATAATTGGGTCAATGAATGGAGTTCTTCTAATATGGAATTACTACACTACGCTGTAGGCTCGGATAGCAGTCTTGGACTCCATTGATTCGTCAGATTTGGCTTTACAATGTGCAATGAGCCTTAAAACAAATTGTTTCTAAAAAAAGGGAAAAGGGCGAGGAAGAAGGATGGTTCCTGGACCTGTAACTATCGATGAACAGTGATCATGGAGGTTCCTGTTGTGGATAGTTTCCTTAAACAAAATTTCACTTAATCTGAATTCTCACAATGTCATGAAATCTATGCTATCTTCTAAGGACTGCAGATATTCATTATTCATTCACCATATAATGTGAACAAAGACAAAGTTTAATGAGCAGCTATGAAATTATAGTCCAGGCTAACTTTGCACAGTCATTTACCAACAACAAATGACCAAAATTATGGACAAGGAGAGCATACACACAACATGAATCTTCAAAACCAAAGACAACATTCTAAATCCACTATAGCTAACTAAGGAAACTAAAGCAAAAAAGTAACTTGAAGAAAAGTTTTAACTAAAGGGAGAAGAATCATGAAACATGTGGAGAAACCCAGAAATACACCAGAAAATGAATGTATTTTCTATTATAATTTCTATATCATGCCTTTACAACAACTCAACTCTCTTAAAATGAGAGGAGGAGAGCACTATTTATAGTTTTCAAAAAGAAAAATGAGTGGCCAAAATTTTATTTTATTGTGTGGCCAAAATTCACTTTACACTAGGGTTTCGCCTACCCCCAAATACATTTCATTTATAAGACTTTTCTTGTCTTTTCCCTATTTTGTCATCAAGTGACAACATTGTAGCAATTTCGTCCTGTAGCTGGTTGCCCTTTGCTGCAGCTATTCTTTAAGGAATTCTTCATCGATGACTGGGTTGCCTTCGTGCTTCTTCAACATGGAATATTCTATAAAGCCCAAGATTAGTGGTTGGAACTTGTCCAACTCAATGATGTCGGACCGCAAAATCTGATAGCTCCATTCCTAGGAATTGTTGACGAGCTTTTTCTAGTCATCATCATATTTAGCAGCATTATATCTAAAGATTTCTGACTGTGTGAAGGCTCAAGCAGCAAAACTCATCAATTCTGTGGTGACCTCAGCTGACATCCCATCTTCCATGATATTCAATAAGTGGGGCTTTATGCTCTCAGGATTGATCTTGATTGTAGGTAGCGCGTACCTCATCATCAGCTTGATGTACCGAAAGCACTCATCCCCGATCTCCCTGGCCCATTCGATATCCAGAACTATACGCTCCAGGATTTGCTCTAGCCTCCTCTTCTGGTGATCAAAATCTCACCTCCATGTAACCGCTAGCCAGTGATCATCATCTTTGAAGGCAAGGTCCTTCTCTGAGACCTCGCTTGGAAATGCGAGTATGGCTTCAATCTTTAGGTAGGATGCCCCGTATTTCCTTGGCAACTCCTCACAGATCTGCCTTGTGCCCTCAAGGGTTCTTTGTACCTCCAAGAACTTATTCACTGTTCGGACAACCAAGTTGATACCTGTGTTCCCCATGTCCAAGACCTGTCAGAACTAGTTTTCTGTAGTCCTGTCTAGGTTCCTTCTCTTCTCTAATTTATTAATCTATTCTTGGGACAACAGCTGAGGCAGGGCAGATGATGTCGTGGGCTACTCATCCGGGGATGACTATTTGCTGAATATAGGCCGTGAAATCAGCCACTTGCTCTTTTATTTCTTCCTTGGAGATCTTATCCTGTTGGATAAGATGCACCACTATGGCGACCGACTCCTGGGGGTGATCAACATTTTTCTCCCTCATGGCCACTCCTAAGTCAATGGTAGAGACGTTGTAAGTGATTCGTTGTTCTCCAACCATCAGTGTTGCTATTTGCACTGCCCTAGATCCGAAGGCACCCATGGTTAATTTCAATCTGATCTTAGGCTTCTTTTCTTTCTTGGTGCTTATTTGAGCTCTGGCCAGAATGGCTTCCAGCCTTGCCTTGGGATCCTTCAAGGTGGGAGTCTTTTTCTTCAACTATTTTCCTAGCCAGTCGGGAATTTGAGGCTCTTCCGGAGGTGGTTCACCTTGACTTCTGCTGTCCTCTCTCTCAAGTTCAGTGGCTCTGACGACAAGAGCCTTCTTTTTAGTTTCTGCATCTCCCTTCTCCTCATCAGAGTCCTGCTCAAGTGTTACATACTTAGCGAGAGAGTTGGCATGCAACTTCTCATTGGAGGGATCCTCCCTTTCAATATCCCTTTCCTCTGCATCCTGGCCCTGTTCATGCTCCTTGGGCTTCCCTTCCTACTCAGCTCTGTGGAGGGATTCCTCCTCACCGTTCTCTAGGGTCTGATCATGCCCCTTGGTTGGAGATTTTTTGCCTTCAGTCTCTGGGGCAGGAGTTTCCTCTTCATGCGCAAGATGATCCTTGACCTCTTTATCTTCAATCTCCTTGAGCTGCTTGCTCCACTCCTCATTGAGTTTAGGATCATTTGTTTCCCTTATCAGTTCAGCATCCAACTCCTCGCTACTCTCACTAGAGGACTCATAAGCTACCTCATCAATCTCCCGATGTTCGAACAATGGATGTTCGTGGTACTCTAATTCTTTGTCCTTCTGCCTTGTCATACCCTCCAAGTGGCATTGCTCAAGTTCATCAAATATTTGCACTGTCGCGTCCATTCTTGGTGGGTCGGAAGGTGGAGGGAGAGCAGGAGCGTGAGCCATAGCTTAAGCTATTGCAGCTTGTACTATGGGGTTAGTGAGCATCCTTGAAAGCTCGGAGGGCACATTCTACATGTATTTCAAAAAGGATTCCCGGAGGCTGAGGGCAGGCATTTTAGAAGCATAAACAAAGGGAAGGGAAGGATACATAAAGGAAGAGGAGATTGGCGAGGATGTAGCAGAGGAAGAATCCATAGGAATAATCTACATGATCGGAGAGGTGGAAGCAAGGTGAACAGAGATGTCCACCGTAGGCGGGGAAGAAGCAAAAATGGTAACCGAAGCATGTGGGACGGTGGCAGCAGTAGCAGCGATAGTAATTATAGTAGATAGAGGCCTTGGTGACTCTGATCTCTCTCCCTTGGTCCCATGAGGTGGGCCCTTGGGTGTCCTAGACGTCCTAGTGCCTCTGGTTGTTTTCCTTTTCTTTTGGGACGGTTCACCCTCTGATGCCTTGCAGGCATAAACCTTTGCTTTGGGCAGCTTCTCACTGGCCTCTTTTCTCTTCTTGGTCTTGGTTGATGGTGGGGTTTTGGATGCTTCCCCAGTTGCACCAGTAGCTGCCCCTCCATTGGAGCCACTTGGTTCACTTTCTAGTCCCTTGAATGTCAAGGAAACTCCTTGTTGTTTCAATCGGGCTACTTGTTGGTTGATACATGCCCTTGTTCGGATCTCAACGGGTTTAGTGATCACATTGATGTCATCAAGTTCTCACTCATCCTAGTCAATCACAGGCAATGACAAATTGACAATGACATCATATCCTAGAACTATCACTGTGTCCTCATCCTCTTCAAGCTGGTCAGGAACCGGGCATAGATTTATTCTTCGTACATAGATGACAGTCATGCGCATGTAGTGCCGCAACCGCACCTCAAGATCATCTTTGCAATTGGCCCAGAAGTCCTCGACGTTGTGGAGGTGGGCATACTCCTGTCCCAATTCCTTTATGATATGCCCGTATGGGTGCATTCGAGGCTGAGCTGTGTATTGATGGAAGTGGTATTTGGCCAACTCCCTTTTTGAATACCCCGCACATTGGGAGGTATGAATCTTGTACATTCCTTGGCCAAGCCCAATGGGGTAAGGTGTGCCCACCAAATGCTTTTTGGTCAAGACCTTTTGAATGTGCCTTAATTGCCAAGTCAGCTCCAAGAGTATAATCCGGTCATTGGGGTACCGAGGCAGCTTGTTTGGTCTTTCTGTAAATCCTTGGGCACGGATGTACGTGAACTTTAGAAATTGAATATATAAGAAGGCATATTGCCTAAGAAGCACTCTGGCACTATGTGTAACTCTTCTCTGAAAGTCGCCTCCTAGGGATTGGATGATGTGGGTGATGAACGCGTCATTCACCCTACAATAATCTTTCTTGAAATTTCGGAATTGTAGTTGAGGGTACTTATCATAGAGCTTGAGCTCCACCCTTGATGCCTCATTGGGCACCGCAATTAAACATTGGTAGTGTCGCAGGTCCATGAGGGAGTACACCAGGTAGGAGGTCATGAAGAAATTGGAGGTCTTCCTCACGGTTGTAAACTGTTCGTGGAAGGAGTTACTAATTATCTCCCCCTAGTAGAAGGTGATGCCATCGCCATGGAGAATCTGCTCCAAAAAGTAGAACATCCATTCTTGGAAGTAAACCGCAACAGGGAGACCCATCACTCGGCTTTGCAAGGTCATGAGGTCATGGTAATCCTTGAAGAAGTCACTGTGAAAGAGCTCTTGAGGGAGCTTGGCAGCACTACCCCGCTTGTTCTTCAACCAATATTGATTGATTAAATTCTTGCATCTCAGCGGATCCTGTTCCCATAGTTCTTTGCATTCGTGCATGGTGGGGGTCTCCACTCTCTTAAAGGTAGGAATATGGAAAGTTGCTGTTATACCCGAGAGGGACATGTCCGCGAGGATATTACCATCTTGGTCCACTATTGTTCGAGTCTCCTGATGA
Source organism: Sequoiadendron giganteum (assembly GCA_007115665.2). NCBI lineage: Eukaryota > Viridiplantae > Streptophyta > Pinopsida > Cupressales > Cupressaceae > Sequoiadendron > Sequoiadendron giganteum. The sequence continues at coordinate 49,126,397 of CM021106.1, forward strand.
TATGCTTCCATGCATACCATTACCAGTTCTGGGGCCACCAAGGCCAGTGGGAAGCCTCCAACCTTGGAAATCCCACTGCTCCTTATTAATCTTGCGTTCTTTGTCTTGGGATTCACCCTAACCCTCTATATAAATTCGTCGACATCGACCTGGCTGATGTTTATATCTGTGACATCTCTCCAGAGAGTGGTAATTCTGGATTTGCAAGGGGACCCCCTGAAACTTGTACTTCATTAAGTCTTTATCCTCCTTACCTTGAGGAGTCTTGGAAATTCCCTTCCCCTTTTCCTTGGAAGCACCAGAAGTTTTTGCGTCGGATTCCATAAATCCTGCACAAAAGACGTGAATTAATAACATTGAACATGAGATAGTGGTCCTGGATGAGTACCTACACATCAAAGTTAGCCTTGCAATCATTATTCAAATTCAATAATCACATAGCATTAGATACAACATCATTAGAAAGCAAGGCAGTCAATTCAGGTTCTCTGGGCTGGAGTTCCCTTGGCAGAATGTCATTTGGAAGGGTAAATTGAGCATGGAACTCCCCCAGGTGTTTCCCGGTGTTGGATTTTCTCAAACAAAGGTTGGTGTGAAGGAAGACCTAATTTTAGCAAGTGGGTCGAAATATGCTTTGGATTTGGAGGTCATTTGATCCTTCATTTGGGATTTTGGGCATCAGATGCAGGACAGTCGTTGGAAAGGGCGTAGGGGAGATGGAACTCCGAGCGTCGGAATCCGGATCTCGGATTGCCGTCGTCGGGAAGCAGTTACAGTTTAGCCATTCTCAATGGTGAAATGGAGACGGCAATCCGGGCATGAAATTCTGGAGGGAAATCTCCGGAGGTGGTTTGAGGATTCGGGAAGGCTACGCGACGACCAGCGGGTCGGGACCTGGAAGTCGGGAAGTCACATTGAATTCGCTATTCAAAACGGCAATAGTGAAACGGAACTCCGGAAGCAAAATTCTGGGGGTCAGGATCCGATTGAGGCTTGGACCTCAAATTTTTGCTCAGATTTGGTTTCAGCGAAGAGCGGAGTGGGATTTGGGCCTCGAAAAGACGTCCCGGGATGATTGTCGAAATGACGAAAGCGATGCAAAATTCTGGGAATAGAATTCCAGAGGTCAGGGTCCGGAGTGATTTTGGATTTTACTGGTTCTACATGGAAATTGGAACCAGAATTTATGTCACCGGGGTCCGAGGTTTGGAAAGATGCTCGAGATAGGCCGTCGAAACGGCAAAGTCAACAGGAAATTCCGAAAACGGACCTCAGGGATCGGATCCCGAGACAGTTTTGGTTTTTGACTGTTTTGATATTCTAAGTTTTAGACACACACGCCTAGGGTTCGGGAGTCGAAAGGATGCTCAGGGGAGGCTGTTTAGGATGGAAAAGACACAATGAAAACCCATGAGGGGAAATCTGGAGGCCGGAGTTTGAGATGAATTTGGCCGAATGAAATTTGAAGTTCATTTTGGAGTTTTGTGGACGGTCGTGGGAATGTCCGGGCTCGGGAGATGCCGGCGACTGTTCTGAAGAATGACTACTAAAAGGTTAAGTTTCAGTTTGAAATTCAAGGCCCTAAACAATTGATTTTTCATATTTGAACATATGGGTTTTTAGGGGAGGGTACCAATTTACCAATTTTAAACCCAATTTTATATTTTACATTGATTTAACACTCAAAAATTTGCAAAATAAATGGCAAGGCACGTGGATGGCGGACGTACCTCAAGATCCCGGAGAAGTAAAATGTTTAACGTGCGGGAAAACATTCAATCGAGAGCTCGGTCGTGGAGGCAGAGATTGTCAGAAGCAGGGAGCTCTGCAAATTTCTCTATCACTCGGGCGAGTGAAAATGACAGCCAAAAAATCCGTTTAAATAGCTAAAATAGCCATTAATGCAACAATTAAATTAAGTCGTACGGTAGCCAGTGAGTTGGTGGTTTCAAATTTGCAGATGGCTATGGGAGGATTGGAGTCTGGCAGCCGGGAAGACGTCCAGCCATGGCCGTAAGAAACGGCGAAGCGCAAACGGAATCCCGGAAGGGGAAATCCAGGATACGAGGTCCGGGGTCCAGAAGGACGTCGGGCACTGGACGCCAGCAACAGTGAACCCACAATGGAAATCCGGAGTAGGAAACCCGAGTGTCCGGGCTTGGAAAGGACATTGGGTGCGAGAAAGGGCATTCTGACAAGGGAAACTCGAACTGTATTTAGATTTAGCATTTTTTAAGGGGTCAAGTTTAGTCAAACCCAATATGTGACTTTGAACGGTGAGTTGACCAATTAGGGCACAAAAATAGGCACGTAAAATGAGGTGAAGCAAACATGGCCTGGCGATCAAAAGAGGGAAGAGAGGGTCCCCGTTCTGAACAGGGCGTGTGTGCAACAGGCACAATAGGGACTAAATCATTTAGTCTGGTGTATGAGTCCTAGTCAACATTAAAATCAATGTTTCCAACATTTTAGAGCTTCATTCATTCCTCTTCAGGTTTCCAGGTGCACACCTTTCATTTCTCTACTTTTTGTTCTGTTTTACATGCTTTTCTAGGTCATTTAGTGAAATTTTGCATTGCATTAGGTTTAAGCATTTGGACTTGCATCTCATTAGTCTTTCAAAGTCGTATCTTGGTGGAGTGCCCCTCTTTAGTTTATAATCAGATCCTAGGACAACCCTATTGCAAGATCTCTTTATCCTTTGCATTGAGATCTCTACGATGTCCCTTCAATGAAATGATTGTGAAATGTATTTTATCTATGTCCTAAACCATAAGTAACATTCTAGTTCCCATTGTTTCACAAAGAATTTTGATACCTTACAAAGAGGTCATCTAGTCATTCTCTTAGAGCCCTTTTGTTGGATAGAGGGTGAAATTGACAAGGATTTTTCAAACTACCATTATGAAAATGGGATTCATAGACAATTGACCACTATTTACACACCTCAAAATATAGGTGTTACAAAGAGGTGTAATTTTACTATTGTTGAAATGGTGCAATGCATTTTAAAAGATGTAGATCTTGCTCCAACATTCTAGGTTGACGTAGATCACATAGTAGAGCATTTTTTGAATTGAGCACCCACCAATGTGCTTGAAAATATCAAACATCTTGGATGGGTAAGAAGCTCTTTATTTCATATTTATATTGTTTGGATGTACAACTTACATGCATGTTCCCAAGGTACAAAGGACAAAATTGGATAGTAAGTATTTGAAATGCATTTTCCTTGGGTATAGTTCTAAAGCAAAAGGATATTGACTTATGGATAGATTAAAAAACAAAGTATATTAGTAGAGATGTTCCTATGAGAAAACAAGATGCATGAAATTTCCTTACCATCCCTTACTAGTTCTCAAACACTAAAGATTCTTGAACCTAATGATGAGGATCTTGACGAAGATGCACAAGAAGAGGCTTTGTTTCCTCTAGATCAGTTTTCCCCTCTTTCACCACCTCTATCCTCATCTCCTCTCTACAAAAATATTCCTAAGTGATACCAAGCCACATTAAAGGATGCTAAAAGTGATGATATTCGCACACCCATACAATTGTTATTTTCACTTTATTTAATCTTTTGTTTGATATTTCCTTTTAGCAATTTCTCTTTTCTTTTCATTCAATCGCGTAAGCAGTGAAGCTCACAATGGGCTTGAGAATCGTAGTGGTCACTGGAGCAAACTTTAGATTTTTAACTTATCCCATCTTCTCTGTAGTCACCATACCATTCTTTGGAAACATTAAAATTTGTTTTGTGTGTTCAATGAAAAAAGTAGGAAATTCAAGCGGACAACCATCCTAAGTGAATTCAGAGTTCAAAAGTTGAAAATCGACGCTTAGGAGCTTTCAGAGGTTAGCAATAGGTAATGAAGGCTTATATAAAGAACAAAACAAGAGTGGGTAGCGGGGAAAACCATCTGTCAGGCTGAGCATGGCCATCACATCAGAATGGGAAGGTTCTTTCAAGACCAAGACAAAATAGCCAGGATAACGAGCAAAATTGAAGGACAAAGCAGGATACCTATTCTAACCTATATACAGGTATTTACATAGACAACTCCCAAAAGAGCTCAAGCTTGGAAGTAATGCTTAAGGTGTTCCCCATTGACCGGCAATGAGATGTCTTCACCCATAAGGGTCTTTAGGCGGAAGGCATTAGATCCAAGGATTACAACAATCTGAAAGGGGCCAAGCCAGAGCTTGTCAAATTTATTGTGTTCCCCTTTATTTTCATGGGACTTGTCCCAATAAAGGACTAGATCATAAATGTGGAAGGCCTTAACTTTGGCTCGGGGGTCGAACCATCTCTTGACTATGCCTTGATGTTTGGAAAAATTTTCTAATGCGTGATCTCGCACTTCTTCGAGGTGCAACAACTCAGCGAGGCGAGCTTCTCTATGGTCTCCTCCTTCATAAAAAATCGTTGATAAACTGGAGGGTAGGGATTTTCAAATGTATGGGAAAGACAGGCTCTAAGCCATACACTAGATGGTATGGGGAATTCCCAAGGGTAGCCTTGTGACGGGTGCAATATGCCCACAGGGCGAAATGAAGTTGGGTAGGCCAATCCTTTGGATTCCTATCTAGTAGCTTCTTGATCACCATGTCAAGTTCTTGTTGGTGGACTCAGTAAGGCCATTGCCCTGAGGGTAGTAATTGGATGAGAATTTGAGGACGATGCCATAGTCAAAGGCCCAACTCGTGAATTTTAATGAAGCAAACACAGGGCCGTTATCGCATACTAGAGCATATGGGCAACCAAAATGATTTAAAATAAGAATTTCCAAGAAACTGGTTACGACTTCAGTTGTATATTGCCTACAATTTATTGCTTCTGTCCATCTAGTGCAGTAATCTAAAGCAGTTAGAAGGTACCTGTGTCCCGCAGATGATGGAGGGCTTACCAGACCAATGAAGTTGAGACCCCACTGCGCGAAAGGTTTTACCTCCAAAATAGGTCGCAATGGGACAACATCATTCCTTTCTCTGGAGGTGACAGTCTGGCACACGTGGCAGGTATGAATGTGACCATGGGAATCCTTAAAAAATGGTGGGCCAATAATACCCAACTCTCAATATCTAGTGTGCAATTGATAGACCTAAGCCATGGCCAGTTCCAAACTTGTCATGGAATTCCTTAAGAACGCGATCAACTTCCTCCTTACCTAGGCATCTCAAATAGATACCTTCATGATTCTTCTTGTATAATATGGCACCTTGCAACATGTAACTGCTTCTTTTCAACCTAAGGGCTCACCTTTGGACTCCCTGCACATGAGGCAAACATTTACGGTTCAGCAAGTAGTACACTATGTCGTCGTACCACTCCCCCGATGATACATCCTCTAGCTGGTATTGATGTACCGTGAGTTCAGGTCCAACATCAATAACTACCTCCGCCATTGTTCAGGTGAGTGCCTATCCTCTTACCAGCTTCATCGGCTGGATTTCCATGTTGTACTCCTGCAGCACCGTAATCCATTTTTCCCTTCATTCCCCCAACTCATTTTGTATAAGTAATGTTTTCATTGCAGGGTCGAGAACTATGGAAAACACCTTGTTGCGTAAGATATAATGCTGGAACTTCTTGACTCCTTTAACAAGGGCATAGGCCTATTTTTCAACATTATGATAATGCAGTTCAACATCTTTCAAGGGGGCACTCATGAAGGCGATTGGATGCTCGCTCCCGTTGTCATCCTTTTGTGTCAAGATGTTGGCACATGAATGCCCTGAAGCAAAGGAGTAAAAGTAGAAAGGTTTTCGGTAATTGGGGCTAACTAGCATAGGGGCATCAACGATGGCTTTCTTGATTTCCCCAAAAGCCTATTTGCTTCGAGAGTCCACTCGATCTTAGCATCCTGTTTCAGCATGGCATTGAGTGGTTTAACGATTTCCGCGAAGCCTGTAATGAACTTGCGGACAAAGTTGATCTTTCTGAAAAAATATTTTAATTCTTTCTTGTTGCCTGATAGCTATATTTTCATAATGGATTGGATACGTTTAGTGTCAATGGAAACTCCCCGTTCTGACAAGACATGCCTCAGGAGCTTACCCTCAGTGACCCCAAAGATGCACTTCTTTAGGTTAAGGGAAACCTCAGATGTGCGGCACCTTTCAAAGACCTTGCATAAGTCAGCGACGTGAGTACCCCGTTGTTTAAAAAATACTGTTAAATCATCCATGTAGATGATTATGCATTTTCCTATCAAGTCCTTGAATGCAATATCCATGGCGCGCTGGAAAGTGGCGCCAACGTTGATTAGGACGAACGGCATTCTCCTTTACGTAAAGGTTCCCCACTTAGTGGTGAATGTTGTCTTATGTCAATCTTCATAATGCACCATGACCTTGTTATATCCTGAATATCCATCTAGGAAGGACATGATCTGGGAACTGTTTACTACTTGTAACACCTCGTCCAATGAGGGTACAGGATAGTTGTCCTTCTCTGAGGCCTGATTCAGATTGTGGAAGTCCACGCACAGTCTGATTTCTCTGTTTTTCTTTCTGATAGGAACCAAATTTGCTACCCATGTGGAGTGTCTAATCGGAAAGATGATCCTGGCTAACAACAACTTCTGTACTTCCTTATATATTATTGGTTCCAATAAAGCGTTGACAGGGTGTTGCCGCTGCCTGAATGAATTTGCATCTGGTTTAAGAGGGATAGTGTGCATGATGATCTTATCCTTGAGATGAACACATTCTTGGTGCTTTCAATCGTACCTAAATTGTAAGTGTCACATTGGCCATTGATAGTAACCTTTTTAGCCTATTGATCCTGGTCTCTGATCTAATCGAGGTCAAAGATTCTCTCTAATTGGACCATTCCCCTAGGGATGGTGTTGGTCTTTAGGTTAATAATCCCTTCTATATCCAAATCCGCCTGTTGGGGTTCAACCTCATTGATTATCTGCGTGGAAAACACATCCGAACTAGTGATGAAATCTAGAATATGCTTGTCATCGTTGAATACCACGAAATTGGCCACGTTATCCGGGACTGACGGAATGGAGGTGAGTTCCATTGTGAATCTTGTGAGGTCTGATAGGGACAATGACTACAACGTGCTTGCTACCTGTGCCAGGGCATTGCTGGTATGATTCTGAGTGGATAGAATCAACTTAATGTTGAATGCATCTAGCCATTCCAAAAGATCCCATACACGGTGGCGGTAGTTAGTGAGTCTTTGATCATGGTGGGAATACAACTTCCTAACCTATTTTACAACTAACTCCGAATCTCCATACACTTGGAGAATTTTGACGTCCTTTCTCAATGCCAATAAGAGGCCCAAGACCAAAGCTTCATACTCTACTACATTATTAGTAAAATAGAACTACAACCGATGGGCAACAAAGTATGACTTACCTTTGGGACCGATCAATTCGAAACCTACCCCAGCTTCGTGCTTCGATTTAGATCCATCAAAGCGTAATGTCTAGAAGCTAGGAGAATCCTTAGACGTAGCACCAATAGCTTTGACTCCCACCTTGGATGGAGCTTTCATTTCAGGGACTGCCTTAGGAGATACAGGGATGGAACGTGTTTGTTCGGGCAGTGCAAACCTTGCTTTCTCTGTTGGATCAACCCATTTTCTAACATGTTCGCTTGTTGCTTGACATAGGCAACAGTCAAATTCTGAGTGAGCAACATTGTGTACCCTACACCAGTTAGGGAGTAAGAGCTCCTAGAAGTTCATTCGAGTTCCCAAGCTCAGCTCGTCCTAAACACATTTCTCCATAAAATATGGGAAATCATCGAGCAGTCCTCGAGGATCATTTTCTCCTAACTCTTCATCATCAGACTCGATGAGTGCTTCAGTGCTTGAAGAAACATTGGTCAGATTAGCAAGTGGGCCGCATAGTATGAGGAAGACCTAGCTCGTTCCTTCATCTTCAGGGTATTCTTGATCATTCCGATATGACACTGGGGAATAATTCCCCAAACCTGTTTCGACATACAATACCTCATTCGTGTTGTTATACTCAGTGATCATAAACCTCATTCATGGCTCCCAATCGATCCTAATCTGATTAGGCATTCTTTTCCATGGTAGCCACATATGCGAGTAATCAGTCACGACGTATTCGTTTAATGCCCACATGAAATCCCTTCCTAGGATTATACTGTAGGTATCCAGGATATCGGCCACATGTATGTCAATAGTTTGTTTGATCCAAGGGTCGATAACAACTTGCATGGGTATTCTGTTAATTTCCCCCACTATGCTGATTTTGGTTTTGTCAAGCTGTGTTAATTTTCGTCGAGAAGGAGTGGGCGTGATTCCAGGTGCTTTGCATACGCTCTGGGGCATAACATTGGCCGAGGCTCCTGAATCAAGCAATAAATTATGGAGGTTCTTCCCGAACACGTGGATGGTGGTCAGAAAGGGAGGAGTCTTGAATTTCCCTTGAAACAATCCTCCCGAAATGTCCACCTGAGCGACTTGGCCCTTATCTTTCTCGCTGCCCTTACTCTGGGTTTGTATCTGATTAGAGAGGTAACTTTCCTTTGTACTTACCATGACCTCTAGCTTCTCTTTTCACAATCAATGCTTCCAGTTCTAATTATTTTTCTTCATCTTCAATATGTTTCATCTCATCTTCATACTTGAATGTTCTTTTGGAACTCTCTCCCGGATCATATCTTTGCTTGCTTTTCCCGGATATAGTAGCCTTGAATGCACATTCAGTCTTAGGAGTAGATCCACCAAATTCACTTAACTCAAAGGCAACAATTTTTCCAATCAACATGTCTCTTGTCACATTTCTCACTGTCCTGAGTTCATCAATAGCATGAGCTCTTGTTTTGTAGGAAGGGGGCACAGATCTAGGTATTTTAGCCACAATTTCTTCTTCATCCAAGACTCCATCAGCACATCTAATGCTCATCACCAATTCATTTATCTTTTGAGAGAAAGAGAGGATGTTCTCATCTTCACTCATTGTCATGTCCTCCCACTTGCCTTTTAAACTTTGTAGCTTAGCAAATTTCACTGGTGCATCTCCTTCATATAATGTTTCCAAATATTTCTAGATCTCATGTGCAATCTTCAGAACTATCACATTTGTCATTTCTGAATTTTTCAGAGCACTCAACAATGCTTCAATAGCCCTGGCATTATCTTCTTCTTGCTAAAATTGTTCGGTGGAGTGGAGGTCGTAAAAGGACCTCCAACATGACCATCAGCTTGCCTATTTCTCAGGTTGTAAGGGGTGTTCCGTTGGTGAAACATTTGGACTTCATCGTCCCTGGGCTCTTCTTCATCATCTTTGGGACCATTATCTATTGAATCAAAAAGTTGGGCTAAAGGGCTTTTAGAACTTACCTCTCTTGCCACATCATGATTGCTCAAATCAACATTCTCCTATTCAGGCGTGTTGCATTCTGCCCTTGAGAAGGGAGCCTGGTTTAGCCCCAACACTGAGGAATCATATGGATCGGACGGGACAATGTCCCTACATCCCGAATTGTCAACTGCATTATGAACTTCCACCTGGAAAATCTCAGTGGTAGTTTGGAAATTCTGGACAATCCAGTTCAGAATGGCAGCTCATTTTGTGAATGTGACACCACCTAGATAACACAGCCTCTGCCAAGTACACTCCGCTGGTGGGGTTTTCATTACTATTGCTGTTGGGTAGGTCAAGAGGCGTGGGAATTCCACCATTGTTGGGGCGTGTATTCCACGTCCGGTTTTCCTTTGGAAGGGTGATCCATCAAAGTTCTAGCCTGAATTCTGATTTCTGTCATAGTTCTGCCTCGATGATGTGTTGACATCACGATTGTCACAACTTTCTCTCTGATCTCTATTTTCCCTATTAAGGTTGGCTTGGATACTCTTTTGCGATGCATATAGCTGGTTGTTCTGATTCCTTAGGTTTGTCATTTTAGTTTACATCTTCCTGATCATTTATGTGAGCTTCTTGATTCTATCTTTTTCAGCATTGTTCGGTTTCGATGCGGCATTCTCGAGGAACATGGGCTGTGCCATTGACTGATTTTGATGAGCGGGTGGGAATTTTGCTACCTGAAGGTACACAAGCACCTAGGATTATTGAGGATGCGACTGTTGCTATTGGGGTCACAAATAGTGTGGTACTAGATATGCCTGGTTCATCGGCTGCCTATGATGCAGAACCAGAGGTAATTGTGGCACTGGATTCAACAAGGGCATGTGATGCTGCAAGGCCTGCGTGAGTCCCTGAATCTACGCCGGATGCATGATTTTATCGAGAGAAGGCAACGGACTGGATATGTTCTGTCCCAAATCCATGCTAGTGATGATGGCTTTAGCATATGCATCGACCAACCTAGCTAGTGGTGGTCTCATTCTTTTCACCAGGGCTGAAGTGAGATTGTCCAAAGCTGCATAGTAAACTAGCATGACAACAACATCATTGAAAACGTACGGGGCGTACAGCCAAGTGTACGCTCTATGAAAGTGATCATTGAAGGAACTGATCGGTTTATTGTTCTCCCTCTGAACCGGCATGAAGTGTCGATACGAATCCACAGGGCTGACCAAGGTCTTGAACTTCTGCAAAATGCACTCTTCAGAAGATCCCATGTGTTGATAGTTCTGGCCAACAAATTGACGTACTAGTAGAATACCTCCTCCCCTAAAGAGTAGGGAAAGAGCCTACAAGCTACATCTTCGTATATGATCTACATAATCTTTAGGGCAATTTCAAAAATCTTGACATGCTCCTCGATTGTCCTCTACGGATCCCGTGAGTTGAATTTCGTGCAATTTTTTTTGGGGTTCTTTGGCATATCATGGTAGAGGTTAAAGGTAAGAGGAGATGGGTTATTACCCAGCCATGCCATTGGGAAAGGTGGTGGAGGTGGCTGTGCCAGATTGGTCTGTGACTGCGGTGAGAAGGCAACAACTGGCGAGGCAGTAGGAGGGCTGGTGACTGTGCTTGGCTGAATGACAACGTTCAACCGAAATGGAGAGGTAACCTGGGATTATGTGTGGATTGGATGAGTGGAAGGTGGTGCTACCAGTGAAGGTGAAGGAGACAGAGGTGAAAGAGCAGTGAGTTGCTCTGCGGGATTGGTGATGGACGGTTCCCCACTTTTAGCTCTTTTAGCTTGAATAGGGGGCTGTAACTCGTAAAACTCTCCCTTGTTTGGTGTAGACCTCAAGACCTAGTGGAATCTCTTAGGGGAGAATGACCGAATTTGATCCAGCTTTACCCTATGGCACTCGTTCTAGTGCCAGTTCTGTTGATGGTGTTTTATGCACTTTACAACACAAGCGATGCATAGGTGCATCACCTCTCTTGAAAGACAATCTTCCACAATCAAATTACAGAACACTATCCCAAGGTCTCTCGGATTTCAGGTCTTGACAGTGCTTGGAATATATTAGTTGTTTGATGTGATTTTGCTTGAATCACAAGGCAGTCTTATGTGGTTTAATGTTGGGAGAATTGGGTCAATGAATGGAGTTCTTCTAATCTCGAATTACTGCATTGCGCTATAGGCTCAGACAACAGTCTTGGAATCCATTGCTTCGTAAGATTTGGCTTTACAATGTGCAATGAACCTTAACACAAATTGTTTCTAAAAAAAGAGAAAAGGGTGAGGAAGAAGGATGGTTCCCGGACCTGCAACTACCGATGAACAATGATCATGGAGGTTCCTGCTGTGGACAGTTTCCTTAAACAAAATTTTACTTAATCTGAATTCTTACAATGTCATGAAATCTATGCTATCTTCTAAGGACTGCATATATTCATCATTCATTCGCCATATAATGTGAACAAAGACAAAGTGTAATGAGCAACTATGAAATTATAGTCCAGGCTAACTTTGCACAGTCATTTACCAGCAACAAATGACCAAAAGTATGCATAAGGAGAGCATACACACATCATGAGTAGCTATTGTTTAAGGAATTCTTCATCGATGACCGGGTTGCCTTCGCGCTTCTTCAACGCGGCATACTCCATAAAGCTCAAGATTAGTGGCTGGAACTTGTTCAACTCCATGATGTTGGACCACAAAATCTGATAGATCCATTCTTGGGAATTGCTGACGAGCTTTTTCCAGTCATCATCATATTTAGCAAAGTTATCTCTGAAGAGTTCCGACTATGCGAAGGCTCGGGCAGCGAAACTCATGAATTCCGTGGTGACCTTAGCTAACATCCCATCTTCCGTGATCTTCTAGAAGTGGGGCTTTATGCTCTCAGGATTGATCTCGACCGCAGGCAGCTCGTACCCCATCATCAGCTTGAGGTACCAAAAGCACTCCTCCCTAGTCTCCCTGGCCCGTTCGATATCGAGAAATATACACTCCATGATCTTCTCTAGCCTCCTCTTTTGGTGATCGAAATCTCGCCTCCATGTATCCACTAGTCAGTGATCATCATCGTTGAAGGCAAGGTCCTTCTCTTAGACCTCACTTGGCAATGCGAGTATGGGCTCAATCTTTGGGTAGGCTGCCCCGTATTTCCTCAGGAACTCCTCATAGATCTGCCTTGTGCCCTCAAGGGTTCTTTGTACTTCCAAGAACTTATTCGCTATTCAGACATCCAAGTTGATACCTATGTTTCCCATGTCCAAGAGCTGCCTGAACTAGTTTTCCGTAGTCCTGTCTAGGTTCCTTCTCTTCTCTAATTTATTAATCTGTTCTTAGGACACCAGCTGAGGCAGGGCAGATGACGTCATGGGCTGCTCATCCGGGGATGACCTTCATTGAATATAGGTCGTGAAATCAGCCACTTGCTCTTTTAGTTCTTCCTTGGAGATCTTATCTTGTTGGATAAGATGCACCACTGTGGTGACCGACTCCTGGAGGTGATCAACCTTTTTCTCCCTTGTGGCCACTCCTAAGTCAATGGTAGAGACGTTGTAAGTGATTCCTTGTTCTCCAACCATCAATGTCGCTATTTGCATCACCCTAGATCTGGAGGCATCCATGATTAATTTTGATCTGATCTTAGGATTCTTTTCTTTCTTGGTGCTTATTCGAGCTTTGGCCAGAATGGCTTCTAGCCTTGCCTTGGGATCCTTCAAGGTGGGCGTCTTTTCTTTCAACTATTTTTCTAGCCAGTCGGGCATTTGAGGCTCTTCCCAGGGTGGTTCACCTTAAATTTTGCTGTCCTCTCTCTCAAGTTCAGTGGCTCTGATGACAAGATCCTTCTTTTCAGTTTTTGCATCTCCCTTCTCCTCATTGGAGTCCTACTCAAGTGTTACATACTTAGTGGGAGACTTGGTGCACAACTGCTCATTGGAGGGATCCTCCCTTTCCTCTTCATTTTGGCCCTGTTCATGCTCCTCGGGCTTCCCTTCATGCTCAACTCCGTGGAGGGATTCCTCCTCATCGTGCTCTAGGGTCTGATCATGCCCCTTGGTTGGATATTTGTTGCATTCAGTCTCTGGGCCAACAGTTTCCTCTTCACGCACAAGCCGATCCTCGGCCTCTTTATCTTCAATCTCCTTGAGTTGCTTGCTCCACTCCTCATTGAGTTCAGGATCATTTTTTTTCCTTATCAGTTCAGCACCCAAGTCCTCGTTGCTCTCATTGGAGGACTCATAAGCTACCTCATCAATCTCTCGGTGTTCGAACAGTGGATGTTCGTGGTACTTGAATTCTTCGTTCGCTGGCCTCGTCGCAGCCTCCAGCTGGCGTCGCTCAAGTTCATCAGATATTTGCATTTTTGCCTCCATTCTTGGTGGGTCAGAAGGTGGAGGTAGAGTGGGAGCGTGAGCCATAGCTTGATCTATTGCAACTTGCACTACGGGGTTAGTGAGCATCTTCGAAAGCTCGGAGGGCACATTCTGCATGTATTTTATAAAGGACTCCGGGAGGCTGAGGGTAGGAATTATAGCAGAAGAAACAGAGGGAAGGGAAGGAGACATAGAGGAAGAGGAGATTGGCAAGGATGTAGCAGAGGAAAAATCCACGAGAATAATCTACATGATCGGAGAGGTGGAAGCAAGGTGAGCAAAGATGTGCACCACAGGCCCTTGGGTGTCCGAGACGTCCCCATGCCTTCGGTTGTTTTCCTTTTCTTTTGGGAAGGTTTGCTCTTTGATGCCTTGCAGGCATAAACCTTTGGTTTGGGTAGCTGCTCGCTGGCCTCTTTTCTCTTCTTGGTCTTGGTTGATGGTGGGGTTTTGGATGCTTCCCTAGTTGCAGCAGTAGCTGCCCCTCCATTGGAGCCACTTGGTTCACTTTCTAGTCCCTTGAATGTCAAGGTGACTCCTTGCTGTTTCAATCGGGCTACCTGTTGGTCGATCCATTCCCTTGTTTGAATCTCGACGGGTTTAGTGATCACATCGATGCCATCAAGTTCTCATTCATCCTAGTGAATCGCAGGCACTAGCAAACTGGCGACGGTATCAGATCCTGAATCTATCACTGTGTCCTCATCCTCTTCAAGCTGGTCAGGAACTGGGCACAGATTTATTCTTCATACGTAGATGGCAGTCATGCGCATGTAGTGCCACAACCACACCTCAAGATCATCTTTTCAATTGGCCCAAAAGTTCTTGACGTTGTGGAGGTGGGCATACTCCCGTCCCAATGCCTTTCTGATATGCCCGGACGGGTCCATTCGAGCCAGAGCTGTGTATTGACAGAATTGGTATTCGGCCAACTCCCTTTCTAAATACCTTGCACACTGGGAGGTATGAATCTTGTACATTCCTTGGCCGAGAACAATGGGGTAAGGTGTGCCTACCAAATGCTTGTTGCTCAAGACGTTATGAATGTGCCTTAATTGCCAAGTCAGCTCCAAGAGTATAATCCGGTCATTGGGGTACTGGGGCAGCTTGTTTGGTCTTTCTGTAAATCCTTGGGCACAGATGTACATGAACTTTAGAAATTGAATATATAAGAAAGCATATTTCCTGAGGAGGGCTCTGGCACTATGTGAAACTCTTCTCTGAAAGTCACCTCCTAGGGATTGGATGATGTGGGCGATGAACGCATCGTTCACCCTACAATAATCTTTCTTGAAATTTCGGAACTGTAGTTGAGGGTACTTATCATAGGGCTTGAGCTCCACCCTTGATGCCTCACTGGGCATTGGAGTTAACCCTTGGTAGTGTCGCCAGTCCACGAGGGAGTACACCAAGTAGGAGGTCATGAAGAACTTGGAGGTCTTCTTCACAGTTGTAAACTGTTCTTGGAAGTGGTCACTAATTATCTCCCCCCAGTAGAAGGCGACGCCATCGCCACGAAGAATCTGCTACACAAAGTAGAACATCCATTCCTGGAAGTAAAGCGCAACAGGGAGACCCATCACTCGGCTCAATGAGGTCATGAGGTCGTGGTAATTCTCGAAGAATTCGCTGTGAAAAAGCTCCTGAGGGAGCTTGCCAGCACTACCCCGCTTGTCCTTCAACCAATATTGATTGATTAACTTCTTGCATCTCAGTAGATCCTGTTGCCATAGTTCTTTGCATTCATCCATGGTGGGGGTCTCCATTCTCTTAAAGGTAGGAATATAGAAAGTTAATGTTATACCCGACGAGGATATGACCGCGAGGATATTACCATCTTGGTCCACTATTGTTCGGGTCTCCTGCTGATATGCTTCCATGCATACCATTACCAGTTTTGGGGCCACCAAGGCTGGCGGGAAGCCTGCAGCCTTGGCACTCCCACTGCTCCTTATCTATCTTGCGTTCTCTGTCTTGGGATTCACCCTAACCCTCTATATAAATTCATCGACATCGACCTGGCCGATGTTTGTATCTGTGACATCTCTCCAGAGAGTGGTGATTCTGGATTGCAGGGGGACCCCTTGAAACTTTTACTTCATTAAGTCTTTATCTTCCTTACCCCGAGGAGTCTTGGCAATTCCCTTCCCCTTTTCCTTGGAAGCACTAGAATTTTCTTCGCCAGATTCCATAAATCTTGCACAAAAGACGTGAATTAACAACATTAAACATGAGATAGTGGTCTTGGATGAGTACCTACACATCAAAGTTAGCCTTGTAATCATTATTCATATTCAATAATCACATAGCGTTAGATACAACATCATTAGAAAGCAAGGCAGGCAATTTGAGTTCCCTGGGTCAAAGTTCCCTTGGCAGAATGTCGTTTGGAAGGGTAAACTGAGCATGGAATTCCCCCAGGCATTTCCCAGTGTTGGATTTGCTCAAACAAAGGTTGGTGTGAAGGAAGACCTAATTTTAGCATGTGGGGTGAAATCCACTTTGGATTTGGAGGTCATTTGATCCTTCATTTGGGAGTTCGGGCATCAGATGCAAGACAACCGTTGGAAATGGCGTAGGGGAGAAGGAACTTTGAGCATCGGAATCCGGATCTCGGATTGCCGTCACCAAGAAGCAGTTATGGTTTAGCCGTTCTCAACGGTGAAATAGAGGCGGAAATCTGGGCGTGGAATTTCGGAGGGCAATCTCCGGAGGCGGTTTGAGGATTCGGGAAGGCTAGGCGGCAAACAACGGGTTGGGACCTAGAAGTTGGGAAGTCGCATCAAATTTGCCGTTGAAAACGGCGATAGTGAAACGAAACTATGGAAGCGGACTTCCAGGGGTTGGGATTCGAATGAGGCTTGGACCTCAAATGTTTGCTTAGATTTGGTTTTGGCGAAGAGCGGACCGGGGTCTGAGCCTCGAAAAGACGTCTCGGGACGGCCATCAAAATGGCGAAAGCGATGCAGAATTTTGGGAATGGAATTCCGGAGGTCAGGGTCTGGAGTGATTTTGGATTTTACTGGTTTCGCTTGGAAATTGGAACCGGACTTTGCATGGTCGGGGTCCGAGGTCCAAAAAGACGCTCGAGAGAGGCCTTCGAAACCGCAAAATCAACATGGAATTCCGTGAACATAACTCTGGGGATCGGATCCCGAGACAGTTTTGGTTTTTGATTCTTTTTATTTTCTAAGTTTTAGACACGCTCGCCCGGGGTTCGGGAGTTGGAAAGACGCTGGGGGGGGGCATTTAGGACGACAGAGACACAACAAAAACCTTCAAGGGTAAATCCGAAGGCCGAGGTCCGAGACGAATTTGGCCGAATGAATTTTGAAGTTCATTTTGGAGTTTTGCGGATGACCGCGGGAATGTTCGGGCTTGGGAGATGCCGACGACTACTCCGAAGAACGGCCGCGGAAAGGTTAATTTCTAGTTTGAAATTCAAGGCCCTAAAAAACTATTTTTTCATATTTGAACATATGGGTTTTTAGGGGAGGATGCCAATTTACCAGTTTTAAACCCAATTTTACATTTTACATTGCTTTAACACTCGAAAATTTGCAAAATAAAGGGCAAGGCGTGCAAACAACGAACATACCTCAAGATCCCAGAGAAGTAAACTATTGAACACGTGGGAAAACAGTTGATCGACAGCTCGGGCGCGAAGGCGAAGATTGCCGAAAGCGGGGAGCTCTGCAAATTTCTCTATCACTTGGTCAGGTGAAAATGATAGCCGGAAAATCCATTTAAATAGCTAAAATAGCCATTAATACAACAATTAAATTCACTCGTACAACGACCAGTGAGTTGGTGGGTTCAAATTCGCAGACGGCAGCGGGAGGACCGGAGTCCGGCGGCCAGGAAGACGTCCAACCACGACCATAAGAAACGACAAAGCGCAAGTGGAATCCAAGAAGGGGAAATTCGGGATCCGGTGTCTGGGGTCCGGAAGGATGTCAGGCGCCAGATGCTAGCAATAGTAAACCCACAACGGAAATCCGGAGCAGGAAACCCTAGGGTTCGGGCTCGAGAAGGACGTCGGGCGCCAAAAAGGGCATTCTGACAAGGGAAACCGGAACTGACTTTAGACTTAGCATTTTTTAAGGGGTCAAGTTCGGTCAAACCCAATATGTGACTTTGAACGGTGAGTTGACCAATTAGGGCACAAAAATAGGCACACAAAATGAGGTGAAGCAAAAAGGGCTCGGTGATCAAAAGAGGGAAGAGAGGGTCCCCGTTCCAAATGGGGTGTGTGTGCAATAGGCACACCAGGGACTAAATCATCTAGTCTGGTGTATGAGTCCTAGTCAACATTAAAATCAATGTTTCCAACATTTCAGAGCTTCATTCATTCTTCTTCAGGTTTCCAGATGCACACCTTTCATTTCTCTACTTTTTGTTCTGTTTTACATGCTTTTCTAGGTCATTTAGTGAAATTTCGCATTGCATTAGGTTTAAGGATTTGGACTTGCATCTCATTAGTCTTTCTAAGTCGTATCTTGGTGGAGAGCCCCTCTTTAGTTTATAATCAGATCCTAGGACAACCCTATTGCAAGATCTCTTTATCCTTTGCATTGAGATCTCTACTGTGTGTCTTCAATGAAATGATTGTGAAATGTATTTTATCTATGTCCTAAACCATAAGTATCACTCCATTTCCCATTGTTTCACAAAGAATTTTGAGACCTTACAAAGAGGTCACCTAGTCATTCTCTTAGGGCCCTTTTGTTCGATCGAGGGGGAAATTGACAAGGATTTTTCAAACTACCATTATGAAAATGGGATTCATAGACAATTGACCACTATTTACACACCTCAAAATATAGGTGTTACAAAGAGGTGTAATTTTACTATTGTTGAAATGGTGCAATGCATTTTAAAAGATGTAGATCTTGCTCCAACATTCTAGGTTGACGCAGATCACATAGTAGTGTATTTTTTGAATTGAGCACCCACCAATGTGCTTGAAAATATCAAAAATATTGGATGAGTAAGAAGCTCTTTATGTCATATTTATATTGTTTGGATGTACAACTTACATGCATGTTCCCAAGGTAGAAAGGAAAAAATTGGATAGTAAGTCTTTGAAATGCATTTTCCTTGGGTATAGTTCTAAGTCAAAAGGATATTGACTTATGGATAGATTAAAAAACAAAGTATATTAGTAGAGATGTTCCTATGAGAAAACAAGATGCATGAAATTTCCTTACCATCCCTTACTAGTTCTCAAACACCAAAGATTCTTGAACCTAATGATGAGGATCTTGACGAAGAAGCACAAGAAGAGGCTTTGTTTCCTCTAGATCAGTTTTCCCCTCTTTCACCACCTCTATCCTCATCTCCTTTCTACAAAAATATTCCTAAGTGGTACCAAGCCACATTAAAGGATGCTAAAAATGATGATGTGAGTAATGATTAATGACAATAATTAGGGTTTTGAGTTTAAGTGAATAATTTTAATGTCTACAATTTCTTTGAAAATTTTCTCGAAAGAAACGATAAACATGATAAAGACAACAATGTAAAAGAAGAGTTTTAATCTAACTATTGAGCCCAATGCATGGTTCCTAATCTGTTCTCTATAGAATTAGGTAAAAAAATATTAATATCCATTTTTACACAACTTCGAGCATACAAAATTACCTCTCCAACATGTAATGAGATGGGCCCATATGTTTTCTAAGAAAAACTACAATAGATGCAAACTATTTAATCTCCAAAATTTCATTAGAAAATGAATAAGGCCAACCTAAGCCAAAATCTTAGATGGAAGCTCTTTGATTGCATAAAACCCCACATGCTAAGATTTAATAAACAAATGAACTTAATTATAAAAGCAAATTCCTCCCTCAAAAGCTAAATTCCGATCAGTCATTTGTGAAGAAATCACAGAAAAAACTTATTAGCTGCCAATATAACCTTAACGCTCCCTCCAATAGCTATACACAACATGCCCAATACTCAAAGGAATGGCAACATGACTCTAAAAACCTACAAATTTGAACATCAAAGCATGCTCTCACAAATATAACATATCATCCACAATAACTTCTACATTAATAATCAAAACAGGACGAGCCTGACTTTTTGATCAAATTTAACTTCATGCATAGCTTACATGAAAAACTTGATTTACCACAGCGTGCACATGCATGCACGGTCATGCAGCTCACAACGGCGTACAAAAATGAATAATTATAATAAGCTATTTGCTTGAAAGGGAAGGTCGACTGTAGAAAATGCAGTCAAAGTAGCCTTCGAATGTAAAAATCTATTTTATCTCTATTATGTGAACTATAGTTTTACAATAAAATCTATTTTGTGACTGTTATTCATTTTATGGGTGATAGATACCAAACTTTTAAGATGAATAATATGTTTAAACAGATGACAGTTTTTAAAAAAGGAGAGGGAGATGTGACTGAGGAAGAGGGAGATGTGACTGAGGAATATGATTCCAACATGTGATTTGTACATGACTAAGTTCTGTTTGTGAGTGTGCATTTAACGTGGGTGACGTGATTATTGTACCAATTAAGACTGAAACAATTATCACTCCATAGTCCACAACTTATGTCACACGCTTTCAGATCTAATTGGAGGATCTCAACAGAAAAGTAAAATATAGGAAATGCTCATCAATTATGGAACGTGAAAATTTTGTTTTAGCTACTAAATCTATTGACTTGCTTTAGTTGAAGGACTGAGTAGTTCAAGAAAACTCTGGTGATTACTGCAGAGAAATGGAGGAATCGAATCAGATTTCCGCGTGCAAAAGTCAATACCCATTACTTTCTTTTAATGGATTTACTAAATGGCCTTTCTGTGTTCAAATCCAATTTTTTTTAATATTTAAAAATTCTAAAAATATTCAAACTTAAGCAGTCTATTGTTTATTCAGGCATCAAGATGTATATTTGGTCATGTTTATTAAGTAATCGAAAATAAAAAACATAATGTCTGGATGTCTGAATAGTAAATCGGCTCTGTGCAATGTTTACTCTCGGACATCAGAATGGACATTTGATTTTAATTAATACATACGATCAAATATACATTCTGATGTCTGAGTAAACATTGTACACAAATATTTTTATTTTTTAGTTGATATGATATAATTTTTTTTTGTAGGTTCTCTTAAAGTTCTAGTCTTTAATTCCTACAATTTTATCACAGAAAAATAAGGTGGCTTAAATTTTTTTATACAAGTCTTTATAAACAATAAAATTCTCAATTTAAAAAAAAAAAAGATTGTAGAACTTTTTAGAAACTAAAACATCTCAGATTTTAGATTGATGAAGATTTTGTAGGCAAACGCATATAAATATATGATTATTTATTAAAAAGTACAGAAGAATGTATTGGATTAAATACATTGCAAGTTAGGTTTTTTTTTTAGATAAAATGTCATAGGTCTAAACTTTTGGTATTAGTAAAGTAGCTGAAATATATTTTTATAAGTGCCAATACACATAATGGAAGAGAATATGGTCTTCCCTCAAGACAAATAAAATTAATTTGAAAAACCAAACAGAGACAAAAAGAAACTCAAACTCTTCAATAGCTGAATCAAAGGTATACCATAAAACCTTTGCCCCACCAACCATGCATTGAGACACAACTTCACAGGGCCCGAGTAAGAGCGCAAAAAACACCTGATCTTGAAGCTAGCTTTAGTAATTCAGTCTTCCAAATATCAAAACCCCTCGCATCACACAAATGATTTCAAAAGCTCATTTGAAGTCTTGGACCGGTTAGATATGCAACATTTTCTAGCTCGCTCCCTTTGACTGTGCAATTCCACAAGTTAGATTTATTGAAATGAAAATGTAATATTTATTTGTCTGTTTTGATATTTTCTGTTTCATATCCTCTATTTTATTGTTTTTGATTAGATAAGAAGGGTTTTGAAAGGGCACTGACCCTTGTACAATAGAAAGATAGAACATAAAGCCCAACCAACAACAACAAACATCAAAATACCATACAACCGAAGAAACAACAAGACTCACAGACCTACCAACCCACCTAAATCATGGTGGTTTAAAAAAGTGTTCCAAAGAGATTTGTTTGAACTCAAAACAATGCTCATTATCCTCAAAACTAACTCTTTTGGAATAAGGCATGCAAATAGGACCATCCCCATCTTCAAAGCATTCATAGAAGAGCACTCTTTAAGATCAACTTTCAACACTACCTGATAGTCCTCAGTAGAAAGCTGATTATCTAGCTTCTTCCCCTTAGGAGTAAAAGATTCATCCTTAGCAACTTGCTAATTGTATTTCTTCTTCCAAAAAGAGTGATATTTCTTATTCTTGTGACAAGAAGTGGAAGACTGGCCCATTTTACCACAAGAAATATAGATAATAGGGATTCTTCAAATTCCAACTACTAAACCTAGACACCAGGTTTGGAGGACAAGGTAACTTGAGTGGGAAACTTTGGATTTTTTTTCATAAACACACAAAATCTAACATATAATAACCATTTTTAAACTTAGTGATCTTATCAGTAGTACTGTATTGCCTGAAAGAGTTAGCAATAAGCATGAAAACATTGTCATTTTAGAATTCCAAGGGAAGCCCATGTAAATGGACCCATAATGGAAACTTGAAGGATTCAATCATAGGATTGAAACTTGGTGACGAGATTTGAAGACTTAAAACCATTTAATCCCAAAAACCAAGGGCCATCGATCAAGATATTAGAACAATCCTCTTGACAAGAAAAGCAAAAAAACAAAAATCCATTCAACATTGCAAAAACCTCTACCTTGCCACAAATCTTCCAAATTCATGAAATCCATTTGTGAACAGTGTCAATGTTGGAGAAATTACCACAAAATCTCCCAACAAGTCAACACTTTAACCATTTAGTAGACTCTTCAAAAAGAGAATCAAGAACCTTGAAGGTAATCTCCCTAGCTTCCAAATTGTGCAGATTGTTGGAACTCTCATTAGAGAAACTATCCTTCACCCAACTAGGGGTAGGAACATGATCAACAACCAAGCGAATAGTAGGTTCAGAACTGGAAGAAGACATAGATTCATCCACTAACAGTTGATTCCTACACATAGTAGGAGAAACAACAACCAGAGAATCATCTACCAACTTCTCAGAGCTCCACTCCACCAGAACAAGAGAATGCGGAAGAACCGAACCCAAACTATCCTTCGTGTATGGCAGGGCATCTTTAGAGGGAAAAAAGAATTTTTTTCTCAAACCCAAAAATTGAGCATTATTAGTTGCCTCAAATATAGGAACCTCAACAATATTTTTATCCTTTTGATGAGCCTCCAATAAAATATCCATGTGGAACTTCTCCTCTTCATCAAGAGAATTCCCCTCATAAGACAGGGTAGGAAGGGAAAGAGGGTCTTCAACCTCCCACCCAACATCCAAATCCTCACAATATGAATCCAGTAAGGAAAAGAGAGCAGAGACAGGGGAAAACCACTTACCTCCCTCACAAGCATTGGAAACCTCATCTCCAACATCGTATTCAACATCCTTAGAACAAGCAGAAGAAGAAAGGTTCTGCTGTCGGGACTATGAACAACCAAAACCAAAAGGCACACCTTTAGCATCTATAATGACAACCATCACAAAAATGAGTCTATCTATAGCTTCTTCATTAACCATAGAACAACTTCACCACCAACATGCCCTCTAGAGGCAGCAAGGGAAAGAGAGCGACATAAAGTATCTTCCTCCAAAACCTCTGCACCAACTTCTTCATCATCCATGACATCTTCAACAACATAAGTAGCAGAAAGGGGAACTTTCCGCTTCAGAGAGTGGTCCTTTCTCACACCCTTCTTCGTGCCCTTCCTGCCATCATTCCTAACTCCACAATAGGGGAGAGAAACATGCACATCATCAACAGTTAGAAGCCTTGAATCCCCATCCTCATTGTCTCCAACCTGATCTGCCTCCTTAGATTTGAAATCACCTCCATCGTATCTTCTCCTGCCCACTCCTATGTACTCCATTTCTTTCCCTATGTTTTATTGTTTGATGTGTTATTCTATTTTATTTCCTTGTTACCCTTTT
Source organism: Sequoiadendron giganteum (assembly GCA_007115665.2). Lineage (NCBI taxonomy): Eukaryota > Viridiplantae > Streptophyta > Pinopsida > Cupressales > Cupressaceae > Sequoiadendron > Sequoiadendron giganteum. The sequence goes on from CM021106.1 coordinate 49,150,141, forward strand.
CTGAACATTTTTTATATGGTATCAGAGTTAGTTTCTTGGTGTTGAAAGGTTGGGATCTCACTATATTTTTTTACATTAGATAAGATTTGAAATTGGTTTTTTTAGATTTTTTTATAAGTGCCAATACACATAATGGAGCAGAATATGGTCTTCCCTCAAGACAAATAAAATTAATTTGAAAAAACAAACAAAGACAAAAAGAAACTCAAAATATTCAATAGCTGAATCAAAGGTATACCATAAAACCTTCACCCCACCAACGATGCATTGAGACACAAATTCACAGGGCCCGAGTAAGAGTGCAAAAAACACTTGATCTTGAAGCTAGCTTTAGTTATTCAGTCTTCCAAATATAAAAACCCCTCGCGTCACACGAATGATTTCAAAAGCTCATTGGAAGTCTTGGACCGGTTAGATATGCAACATTTTCTAGCTCGCTCCCTTTGACTGTGCAATTCCACAAGTTAGATTTATTGAAATGTAAATGTAATATTTATTTGTTTGTTTTGATATTTTCTATTTCATATCCTCTATTTTATTGTTTTTGATTAGATAATCAAGGTTTTGAAAGGGCATTGACCCTTGTACAATAGAAAGATGGAACATAAAGCCCAACCAACAAAAACAAACATAAAAAAACCATACAACCGAAGAAACAACAAGACTCACAGACCTACCAACCCACCTAAATCATGGTGATTTAAAAAAGTGTTCCAAAGAGATTTTTTTGAACTCAAAACAATGGTCATTATCCTCAAAAATAACTCTTTTGGAATAAGGCATGCAAACAGGACCGTCCCCATCTTCAAAGCATTCATAGAAGAGCACTCTTTAAGATCAACTTTCTTGACACTTCCTGATAGTCCTTAGTAGAAAGCTGATTATCTAGCTTCTTCCCCTTAGGAGTAAAAGAGTCATCCTTAGCAACTCTCTAATTGTATTTCTTCTTCCAAACAAAGTGATATTTCTTATTCTTGTGACAAGAGGTGGAATACTGGCCCATTTTACTACAAGAAAGATAGATAATAAGGGATTCTTCAAATTCCAACTACTAAACCTTGACACCAAGTTTTGAGGACAAGGTAACTTGAGTGGGAAACTTTGGATTTTTCTCCACAAACACACAAAATCTAACATATAATAACCATTTTTAAACTTAGTGATCTTATCATTAGTATTGTATTGCCCGAAAGAGTTAGCAATAAGCATGAAAATATTTTCATTTTAGAATTCCAAGGGTAGCCCATGTAAATGGACCCAAATAGGAAACTTGAAGGATTCAATCATAGGATTGAAACTTGGCGACCAAATTTGAAGACTTAAAACCATTTAATCCCAAAAACCAAGGGCCATCGATCAAGATATTAGAACAATCCTCTTGACAAGAAAAGAAAAAAAACAAAAAATCCATTCAACATTGCAAAAACCTCTACCTTGCCACAAATCTTCCAAATTCATAAAATCCATTTGCAAACAGTGTCAATGTTGGGTAAATTGCCACAAAATCTCCCAACAAGTCAGCACATTAACCATTTAGTAGACTCTTCAAGAAGAGAATCAAGAACCTTGATGGTAATCTCCCTTGCTTCCAAATTGTGCAGATTGTTGGAGCTCTCATTAGAGAAACTATCCTTCACCCAAATAGGGGTAGGAACATGATCAACAACCAAGCAAATACTAGGTTCAGAACTGGAAGCAGAAATAGATTCATCCACTAACAATTGAGTCCTACACATAGTAGGAGAAAAAACAACCAGAGAATCATCCACCAACTTCTCATAGTTGTATTCCACCAGAATAAGAGAATGCAGAAGAGCCGAACCCAAACTATCCTTCATGTATGGTAGGGCATCTTTAGAGGGAAAAAGGAAATTTTTTTCTCAAACCCAAAAATTGAGCATTATCAGTTACCTCTAATATAGGAACCTCAACAATATTTTTAGGCTTTTGATGAGCCTCCAATAAAATATCCATGTGGAACTTCTCCTCTTCATCAAGAGAATTCCCCTCATAAGAAAAGGTAGGAGGGGAAAGAGGGTCTTCAACCTCCCACCCAACATCCAAATCCTCACAATATGAATCCAACAAGGAAAAGAGAGCAAAGAAAGGGGAAAACCACTTACCTCCCTCACAAGCATTGGAAACCTCATCTCCAACATCGTATTCAACATCTTTAGAACAAGCAGAAGAAGCAAGGTTCTACTATCCAGACTATGAACAACCAAAACTAGAAGGCACACTTTTAGCATCTTTAACGACAACCATCACAAAAATGAGTCTATCTATAGCTTCTTCATTAACCATAGAACAACCTTCACCACCAATAGGCCCTCTAGAGGCAACAAGGGAAAGAGAGCGACATAAAGTATCTTCCTCCAAAACCTCTGCACCAACTTCTTCATCATCCATGAGATCTTCAACATTGCAAGTAGCAGAAAGGGGAACTTTCTGATTCAGAGAGCGGCCCTTTCTCACACCCTTCTTCGTGCCCTTCTTTCCATCATTCCTAACTCCACAACAGGGGAGAAAAACATGCACAACACCAACCGTTGGAAGCCTTGAATCCCCATCCTCATTGTCTCCACCCTGATCTGCCTCCTTAGATTTGAAATAACCTCCATCGTATCTTCTCCCGCCCACTCCTATGTACTCCATTTCTTTCCCTCTATTTTATTGTTTGATGTGTTATTCTATTTTATTTCCTTGTTACCCTTTTCTGAACATTTTTAATATGGTATCAGAGTTAGTTTCTTGGTGTTGAAAGGTTGGGATCTCACTATATTTTTCTACATTAGATAAGATTTGAAATTGGTTTTTTTAGATTTTTTTAAATTGATTTAGTTGTTGGTTGTCATTCTTTTAATCTCATGACTAACAATGAAGGTTTATTTTTCTTTTTAAATTTTTATTTTTATTTTTTATGTAAGTGCTTTTGCTGCACCTACGAATAAGTATTATAGCAAATGGTTGACAAAATAGTTGTAGAACATTTAACAAAATGATAAAGAAAAAGATTTGTCAAAATGTAAAATAGAGTAGGCAAGAGTAGTGAATATGTTTTCCATAGAAGAAAATTGATAAATTTATATTTGCTGATTTTGGAAAAAATGATTGATTATTTTAGAGAATTTTCATGATTTAATGCTCAAGTAAGAAAAATAGGGGTCAAAATATAAGTATCATGCTTATCTTGCAAGTGGTAGATTATTTTCTAAATCTTAGGAATAAGCTAAAAGGATTTTCATAGTATCTCGTGATAAGAGAACAAAATAGAAACATTACATTATTTTATAGTAATGATACTTCTAACAATTTATTTTTTAAAATGATGTAGAAAATAAAGAAATAAAACTCGTTGTTTGTAGATATTGTGGTGGTGAAAATCATGAATAGATTTTTTTTTAAGAAGAGAAATGATAAAAGATAACAATATAAACCTAAAGCACAACAAGAAAGGAGAAATCAATATTAGAATGGAAAAAATATTTTTGTGGCCTTCACAAAGAAATTAGCTATGGATTCATCAAAGATCATTTTTGAACAAAAATTGAATTCATTATTAAGAGGGATAAGTTTTCTTCAAACTTTGATAATAAATCGGTATTTGACTTGGGAGCATTGTTTCACATGATTATGTGTAGATCATTATTAATTAAATTTTATGAGGGAAATAATTTAGATCAATAGATTATTATTAGAAACAAAACATATTTAGGGACTAGAATAGTTAATGTGAGAAATTAAACTTTAAAAAATATTTTATTAGTCGAAGCATTAGGAGTAAATCTCATTTCAACATACAAAATTATTAAAGCTATTTATGAGTTTGTCGTCACTTATGATTATGTTGCTTTTAGATATAGAAGACACCCAAGTAATATAGTTACTATTGGTCAAATTGATCATAAGGAGAGTCTCTCTAGATTTGTTGAATTTATTGATAATAAGAATTCATTTTCTCATACTTGTATTACTCACAAGGAGTGTATATTAGAATTGTTACAAAAAATATTTGATTGTAATATTTTATTGTAAGTCTACTTCTACTCCCTTTCAATTTGGAGATAAGCTTACTAATTATTTTTCTATAGAGAAGGTATATGCCACATTATAAACTATTTTCTTGATAGGGAAGGTCGACTATATAAAATGCAATCGAAATAGCCTTGGAATGTAAACATCTATTTTATTTCTATTATGGGAACTATAGTTTTACAGTAAAATTTTGTATCACTAAACTATTATTTTTATGGGTGATAGATACCAAATTTTTTAGATTAATAATATGTTTAAATAGATGACAGTTGTATACAAATATTCAAACTTAAGCAGAGCTTATTGTTTATTCAAACATCAAGATGAATATTTGATCATATTTATTAAGTAATAAAAAATAAAAAATATAACATCTCTCAAGCTTCCTTTTGGTACTTAGTATAAGGTGATAAACTATTAGATGTATTACTTTTCTTTACTCTATCTCTAATATATTAAAAAAAACATAACATATGGATGTCTGAATAGAAAACATGCTTTGTGCAATGTTTACTCTCAGACATCAAGATACACATTTGATTTTAATTAATCAATATGATAAAATATACATTCTGATGTCTTAGTAAACATTGTACAAAGCTATTTTTATTTGGAAGTTGATATGATATTCAAAAAATTGCGAGTTCTGTCCTTAATTCCTACAATTTTATCACAAAAAATATTACTTTACAGTTACAATTAGGGAAAAATAAGGTGGCTTAATTTTTTTTTATACAAGTCTTTATAAATAAGAAAATTATCAATTTTAAAATAAATAATAAGATTGTAGAACTTTTTAGAAACTAAAACATCTCAAATTTTAAATTGATGAAGATTTTGTAGACAAGAGTATATAAATATATGATTATTTATTAAAAATACAAAAACATGTATTGGATTAAATACAATGCTAAATTAGAATTATTGAAATGTAAATGAAATATTTATTGATCTTTTGTGATATATTATATTTCATATCCTCTCTTTTATTGTTTGATGTGTTATTCTATTATATTTCCTTGTTGTTCTTTTCTGAACCTTTTTTAATATGGTATCATAACTTTAGTTTCTTGGTGTTGAAAGGTTGAGATCTCACTAGAGTTTTTTTACATTAGATAAAATTTTGAAATTGGTTGGTTAGTTTTTTTTAAATTGATTTTTTTTCTTTTAATCTCATGGACTTTCTAGATGAAGTTTTTTTTTTAATTTTTTTTTTTTTTATGTAAATGATTTTGCTACAGTTAAGAATAAGTATTATAGAGGATGGTTGACAAAAGAGTTGTAGAAAATTTAACAAAATTATAAAGAAAAAAGAGTTGTGAAAATGAAAATTAGAATAGGAAAGAGTAGTGAATATGTTTTGCATAGAAAAAATGATAAATTTATATCTACTGATTTTGGAAAAATGATTGATTGTTTTAGAGAATTTCACGCTTTAATGCTCAACCAAGAAAAATAGGGGTGAATATATATATATTTTTAGTTGATTGCAATAGTTGAAAGCAAGCCTCCTTCATGATTTAAAATCTATAAAGAATCAAGAAAAAGGATAATTTAGTTAAATCCCAAACCCCCCAACAATATTTTGATCAATTTTGTAAATTAGTGTTAGATAAGGTGTCTCAACTTATTAAGAAATGACATGTTAATATGAATCATGCTTATCTTGTAAGTGGTAGATTATTTTATAAATCTTAGGAAGAAGCTAAAAGGAACTTCATAGTATCTCTTGATAAGAGAAAAAAATAGAAATGTTACATTGTTTTATAATGATGATGCTTTAACAATCTTTTTCTTTTCTAAATGATGTATTAGAGCAAGAAATAAAACTTGTTTGTATATATTGTTGTGGGGAAAATCATGCATAGATTTATTTTTTAAAGAAGAGAAATGATAAAAGGTGACAATATATACCTAAAGCACAAGAAAGGAGAAGTCAATGTTACAATGGAAAACATATTTTTATGCATCTTCACAAAGAAATTAACTATGGATTCATCAAAGATGACTTTTGAACAAAAAGTTGAATCCATTATTAAGAGGGATAAATTTGCTTCAAACTTTGATAATAAGTGGGTATTTGACTTGAGAGCATTATTTCACATGATTGTTTGTATTTCATTATTCACTAAATTTTATTAGGGAAATAATTTAGATCAACAAATTACTATTAGAAAAAATCATATTTTAGGGACTAGAATAGTTAATGTGAGGAAATTAAACTTTAAAAATTATTTTATTAATTGAAGAATTAGAAGTAAATCTCATTTCCGCATACAAAATTATTAAAGCTAGTTATGAGTTTGTTTTTGGATATAGAAGAGACCCAAGTAATATAGATACTATTGGTCAAATTGATCATAAGGAGAGTCTCATGAGATTTGTTGAATTTTTTGATAATAAAAATTCATTCTCTCATACTTTTATTGCTTACAAGGGGTGTGTATCAGAATTATTAAATTGAAATATTATATTTAGGCACACAAATTATAGTAAAGTATAATAAATGATTAGACTGACATAGAAAGAGGATTAGCCAAAAATCTATCTTTCGAAGGTTTGTGCGAATTATGTGTTTTAGGTAAAGACCAACAAGATCTTTTTTACTCAAGTAAAATATAGAGAGAAAATTAGTCACTACAATTGATTATTTTGGACTAGGTCATCCTTCACCTTCTAGTGCCAAGTATCTTCTCATCTTTTGAACCAAATGAGTATGGTTTTATTTCCTTTCAGGGAAAAAGTGAATTATTTTATTTTTAAAAAAGTTCAAGCCATCAGTTAAAAACCAATGTGACGAAAAATAGGCTCTCTGAATCTAGACATCAAGATGCACATTTTGATTTTAATTAATAAATACAATCAAATATACATTATGATGTCTAAGTAAATATTGTACAAAGCTATTTTTATTTTGCAGTTCATATGATATAATTTTTTTTAGGTTCTCTTAAAGTTCTAATCCTTAATTCCTACAATTTTATCAAAAAAAAAATATTTTATAGTTATTGTTAGGAAAAAATAAGATGGCTTCAATTTTTTTATACAATTCTTTATAAATAGGAACATTCTCAATTTTAGAATATAAATAATAAGAGTGTAGAGATTTTTAGAATCTAATATATCTGAGATTTAAGATTTATGAAAATTTTGTAGGCAAGAGTATATAAATATATGATTTTTTATTTGAAAAATACAAAATTATGTATTGGATTAAATATGATGCAAGGTGCATTATATTTTTTTTTATGATTGAAATGGTATGAGCTCAAGGTTTGCAACGGTCATCTGTAGGGCGATGTTTTGTGAGAAACCAAGATGGCTATAGAGGTAACTGACAAGTGGATTTTGATGGGGTCTGGCATCAAGATAGATGGGCCCGTTCGGAGCATGTTTTTCAAAATGATTCCTGTACTGAGGGGTGGGGTAGTGAAGGCAAAAAATTTGAAAATGACAGAAAGGGATTTAGGGGTTAGCAAAGAAGAGGCGGTTATAGAAATGATGCTTTTCACAGGCTGCGTTAGAACAAGGGCGACATTAGAGGGAATGAAGGTCTATCAAGGATGGAAGAGGAGGGCCAAGATAGAAACACTAGTAGAAGGAAAAGCTTCAATAAGGAAGTTTGGCAAAATAAAAAGTCTGATTCTGTATGGGAGGAGGATAGGGAGGAGGATAGGGATGAGGAGAAGCTAAGAGACCAGCGGTGAAAATCGGGAATGGGATTCCGAGTGGTCGGGCTAGCTTGGTGGTGAGTGCATTAAAGCTCCAGGCTGAATTTTTAAGATTGGAAAATTTGGGTTTGATTGGGAAATGGTATGGCTTGGATCTCAATTAAAAATATTTGATTAAAAGGTGGAAATCGCACTGGGGGGATGAGCTACAGTTTAAAACCCTTCAAAATGGATTTTTCTTGGTAATCTGCTTGAATAGGGCTTTAAGGGAAGAAATAGTGAATAGTATTTGGGTCCTTGATGGAAATGGCTTTTATTTGAGATGGTGGAAGGTAGATTTTAACCCTGCATCTCATGTTATGGAAACATTGCAAGATTGGTATTGCTTGCCAAATCTCCCAATAGAGTTCTGGGAGATGAGCATTCTTGAGGAGATTGACAATCATCTGGGAAACTTTGTTTGTGCAAAAGAAAGGCAGGAGAGGCTCAATCCCATGTGTGGATTTGTGTGGAAAATAACATAATGCATCACCTTTATGAAGAGATTGAGTTAATCTAAGACTATGGAAGTTGGATTCAAAAGCTGAGAGGAGACTCTTACACCAGGGATAGTTTAGTGTGGTCTTTGGGTTGTAGGTGAACAATAAGCACAACGGGGAGCTCAAAAGAAGTGATGGTTGTTGAGGCACACCAAGAAAAAGGATTGTTTGCAAAAAAGGGTAAGATTTCGCTAACTCCTAAAGAAAATGTTGTTGAAACCCATACTCAAAATGAAGTAAAAGAGTCAATTTTTGCTAATTCTCAACAAGTTATTTAGAAGCATACCTAGATAGCTTTGGGGGACAAGATTGTTGGGGAGGAAGAGTTAGAGGAAAATCAGAAACTATCATTGGATGAGAAAATTTTTGAGGTGTTGGAGATCTTAGGTGAAGACTGTTCTAATGTGGAGTTAGATTCGTTAATAGAGTTAGGCAAATAATTCGTTGATTTGGTAGAGGAGGCAAAAGCTAATGCATGGGTGTTAGCGAAAAAAATGGAGGTGGAGAATGGGGGTGAGGAAAATTTTCTAGAAAGGTTGTTGGCAAGATTTGTAGTTGGTAGCCCATAGTCAGCGAAAAAGAGGAAATGCTCCCAAGGTCTAGCCAAGGTAAGGTTAACGTTAGGGTTTCATCAGAAAGAAATGAGAAAATCTTCGCCTGACTATGGCGAGAATAAAAAGAGAGGAGGGTGATCCCACAATGGTGGTTTACAATTTTTGGGCAAACTGGACACTGCAATTATTATTTTTAACTAAATCTTCACTTTCGGGCTTTTGTAGCAGCTAAATCGTGGGGAATTTGGAAATGATGCAAACTAGAGTCTCATCACATTTTGTCTATAGATTCTAAAAATATTTTTTTCAATTTTTTTGGAATTAGATTGCACTTTTTTTTCCATCTCCCACGAAAACTGGTTTTTTTCATAAAACAACATTTTTTAAAAGTGACGCTCACCGTATACAACATAACTTTTTTGTATGAAGGATAAAATTCTAATTTTTTCGAATTTAGATTTGTAACTACGATATCTATCACTTTCATTTGGTCTCATGTTTTTTATTGAATGTTTTTTCCTTAATCAAGTTTCAAAGTCAAACCAATTGCAATTCACACATAGGCGGATTGTATACAACATAACTTTTTTTGTATGAATTGAAATTCATTTTTTTTTTTAATGGATCAAGGACATCAATACCTAGTCTCAACATATTTTTAAATTTTTTATTTTGATAATTTTCTATTTTTCCACATGTGCACACCAGAGATTTTGATTTTCAGTGAAAAACCTATGTTTAATAAAACTAAAAACTGAAATGCATAATAAAACCAAATCATATTAAAATTATATTTGACGGATAGCTAATTCTAAGGACTATCATTATCTAGTTGGGTTTTTGAAGTTTTCTGCATTTTCATTTTCAAATTGAGCTTCAAACAACATTTTTTATAAAAAAAGGCCATTTTTTCGAGATAGGGGAAGAAGGGTGTTTGGCTGAACCTATGTTCGGTCGAACCTCTTAAAGGGGTTTAGCCGAATCGAGTTCACTCGAATCCCTTTAAAATAGTGAGGGAAATTTAGGGGGTTTGGGAAAATGACAGGTTTTTTAAAAAAAAATCCCTATTAAGGGGGTTCGACCGAACCCTAGTTCACTCCAATCCCTTTATTTTAATATTTCCACTCACATGTCAATGGGGTTCGAGCGAACATAGGGTTCAGTTGAACCCTGTGGTTTGAATGAACCATGTTAAAGGTTCGGTCGAACAATTTGGTTCAGCTGAACCCCTTCACTTTGTGTAGAGGGAAAAAATGACTTTTCCCTTCCTCCACAAAAGTGTTCACCACTTATGTGGGTTCACCTAGGAAGGATTTCAAATCAAGAAAAAAGGAAGTGGTATGGGGAGGTGAATGGTCAACAAAAAATATATTCCATGATAAAAGTAGGGGGATAAAAGCACAAACTTGTGTCACACTTTATAAAGGAATCAACCAACAACAAAAAAAATTATGAACTTCGATCACATAAAATTGGTCTTTATGTTTTGAATTTCGAAATGGTGTAAACTAATGAAATCTAGAAATTTTGATGAAGTTTATTCTTGTCATTTTTAAATTTAAAAGAAAAAATGTTTTCGTTATGTTTTTTTCAATTTAAGGACAAATTTTTGAATGTTGAAAATTTCAGAAAAGAGTGACTTCACGAGCCGTCAAGAAACAAATTGAAAAGAACTTCATTTCTCTCTAATTGTTTTTTCTCCAAATAGGTGACTTCAATATCTACTGCATGGAAAAAAAATTCAAATTTTGATGTATATTTTTCTTGTAATAACGTTTTAAAGTCAAATATGTTAGAATTTGATAGTTTTCACGGGCCATCAACTATTTTCAATTTTTTTAATCATTTTCAAAAAACAAATTATACCCTCTTTAAAAAGACTCTCTCCTCTATAGGACCATATAAGTTTTAAAAAAAATTAATATGTTTTACTATTTTTTTAAAAATTTCTAATCAACCTCTTTTTTAATTTTAACAACCTACTTGCATTATTTTAAAAATAACATATATTAAAACTAATCAAAATATAAAAAAAATAAACATTTGGATTCCCCTCTCTGAGCTCTACAAAAGGGTATTTTTATTTTTTATAGAAAGATCATTATGAATAGAGAAATACTTCGTTAAAGTTGAAAGTTTCTGAAAATTCTGAAAAAATGTTGAGTTGGCTGCCAACTACAGAGTTTCAGCCGAAAGGGTTTCTATCAGAAGGGTTTTGGGTGAAACACTTTTGACTGAAAGCCGATTGTAAAGTTGGTAGGGAAAAATTTATTTATTTTGGTTTAGGTTGAAACCTATTCGACCGAAACCATGTGTGCCACGTATACGCCACATGGTTTCGACCGAAACATACTTGGCCAAAACTTTTTTGACTGAAATTAGTTTGCTCAGAACTATTTATTTGGCTGAAAGTGTGACACAAGTTTGTGATTTTACCCAGGGAAGAGTGAAGATCTTCTTGAACAACAATGAAACTCTTAACTTGGAATGTTAGGGGCTTAAACACCCCCAACAATTGGTTCCTGGTAAGGCATGTGATGGAGATTAGTCAGGTGGAAATTTGTCTTTTTCAAGAAACAAAATTGGGTGATCAGGATCTCATCAAATTTAGTAGGAAATTAAAGCATTGAAAGTGGCTGGGGGTAGGGGCAGAAGGTGCCTTGGGAGGTTTTCTAACCATTTGGAAGCCTTAGTCGGTCGTGGTGGCTTGCTGGGTAAGAAGTTTGTCTTCTAATCTTCAATTTTTTCTCATCAATGTTTATGGGCCATCCTTGTGCTTTCTTAAAAGAATGGTTTGGTAAGAGTTGGAGGGCTTCCTTAGTGGCTTAGATAAGGAATTTTGCATTTTGGGAGGGGATTTTAATGCGATTTTGATGCCCAAAGATAAGAAAGGCGGTGTGGGAAGGGTATTGCAATCTCAAAAATATTTTCAACAATTTGTGGAGAGAAATTCTTTGGTAGAGATTTTTTCTGGTAATGGTAGTTTCACTTGGACCAATCGTAGGAAAGGATTTTGTAGTATTGTAGAGAAGCTAGATATATTTTTCTTTAAGGGTAATATGAGTCTTTTTCCCTTCAGTTTAGATAGCTAGATTATTTCCGGGAGTGGTTCTGATCATTTCCCAGTTCTTTTAGGTGTTGATGGAGATAAGGGGTCGGCTCGTTGCCCTTTTAAGTTTGAGATGATGTTGTTCAAGGATCCTAAATTTTTGGGGTTGGTTGAATCCTGGTGGAAAGAATGCTCTCCGAGAGGATCCAAAATGTTCAATATTATCACTAAGCTAAAGTATATAAAGGAAAAGGTTAAGCAATGGAATAAGGAGTGTTTTAAAACTAGTTTTGAGGAAAAGTTAAGAGTGGAGGAGGAATTGGAAGGTTTTATTGAGGCCATAATTTAGGAAGGCATGGATGATGCTCATTTTGAGAAAGAGGAGTTGACAAGAAGTTTGAATGAACTAGTGGCGAAGGAAGAAGTATTTTGGAGGCAAAAATCTAGAGAAATTTGGTTAAAAGAAGGAGACAAAAATACTAAATTCTTTCATAAGTCAACTAAATCTCAGAGAGAATTGAATCGGGTCACTTGCATCAAGGCAGCTACTGGTAATCTTCTTGGAGATTCTACATAAATTAAATCCTCTGCAGTCGAATTCTTTCAGAATCTGCTCAATGATTGGGAGGGTTCACACTTGCGTGCTTAGGAATTTTTTTTAAAGGCATTTCAAATTGAATAACACTTTAATTGTTCTAATCTGAAAAAAGGAGAAGCTTGAATTGTGGGATGAATTTCAGCCTATCTCCCTTTGCAACAAACTTTAATTTTTTTTGTCTAAAGCGGTGGCTAATCGTTTGAAAAAGATTTTACCATGGATTATATTAGAAGAGTAAACTGGTTTTGTTCCGAGTAGATCAATTTTTGATGGGGTTATAATAGCTCAAGAGGTTATTCATTCGATTCAGAAGATGAAAAAACCTGGTATATTTTTGAAATTAGATAATAAGAAAGCATATGATAAAGTAAATTGGTAGTTTTTGTTTAAAGTTATGGAAGCCTTTGGTTTTCAGAAAGCTTCATTGGATTAGATTTGTGGTTGGATTGTGTTGCCTTGTTATTTAGTTCTTGTGAATGGGTCTCCTGAAGGTTTTTTTGCAGCTTCAAGGGGGTTAAGGTAGGGCAATCCCCTTTCCCCCTTTTTTGTTCATCATCATGGTGGAAGCTTTGGGTCGGTTGTTGGAGGAAGCCAGGAGGAATGGTTTTGTGGATGGAATTCAAGTGATGAGTAGTCTACCTGCGGTCACACATCAGCAATTTGTTGACGATATGATGTTGTTTGGATCAACTACAACAAAGGAAGCTAGGAGGCTCAAAGGTATTTTAGAAAATTATTTTTAGGCTTTGGGGCAAGAGGTTAGTGTGGTAAAATCAAAAGTTTTATTTTTCAAATCTACTTGTGTGAAAGAAATGTAGATTTTAAGGATACTTGATTTCAAAAATGGTCAATTACCATGCAAATATCTGGGTCTTCCACTTGAGAAGGAAGTTCAAAGTGGGGATATTTGGAACTCTCTAATTGAAATATTTAAGGAGTGCATTTCTTCTTGGAAGAACAAGTGGTTATCATGGGAAAGAAGGTTAACAATGTTAAAATCTATGATATATGCTCTCCCAATTTTTATGATGTCCTGTATTCCTTTAATGGCTAGCATCAGTAAATCGTTGAATAGGATAATGAAGAATTTTTTATGGAAAATCAACTGAGATCAGAAAACGTTCCCTTTAGTGAAGTGACAAAAGATTTGTGAGAGAAAGGAGGAAGATGGGGTAGGTTTGAAGAATTTTCTTTTGCAAAATAAGGCGTTGCGGGTGAAATTAGAATGGGTGATCCATTCTCAGTCAGATCTCAAATGGGTCAAAATTGTGCTGGCCAAGTATTTGGATGATGACCCACATTGTTTTCTTACTGCCATGTCTCTCCCCAGTGGTTCTTGAATTTGGAATTTTATTTGTAATTCCAGGGATCTTATTTTGGATTTTTTAACCTGGGATGTTAAAGATGGGAGGGAGACTCTATTTTGGGAAGACTTGAGGGAAGGTCTCCCCAAATGAGCAGAAAATCCAGCTTTAGTTAGAATCAAAGAAAGAGCTACCCAAGTTTGGGGTTCAAAGGTTGGAGATTATATTGATGCTTTGCTGACATCAGAGAATGGAATCATAAAATGGAAATCTTTTCAGTAGCTGGGTTTGTCTGATCAAGAGGTGAAAATAATAGAGAAAATTCTTTCGAAAAGGAGAATTTGGAAAAGAGTAGGTAGGGACAAGGTGCGGTGGAATGCTTCACCTACAAGGGTTTATTCGGTTAAAATAGGTTATTCTATTTTGGCATCAACAAGGCAGGAGTCCTCAACTCTTCCAATTCAATTATGCTGGAACAAGGCTTGCTTGCCTAAAGCTGGAATCTTCACTTGGGCGGCTGCACATGGTAGAGTTTTAACAGGAGATAGATTTGCTAAGCTAGACTTTCAGGGCCCCTCTAGGTTTTCTTTATGTCAAGAAGCTAAAGAGACGGTAGATCATTTATTTTTGAATTGTAAGTATACTCAGGTGATTTGGCAATGGTTAAGCTCAAAGCTTCGCTGGAAAATGGCCCTACCACTCACCTTATTTGATTGGTTAAAGTTGTGGCCATCTCAGGGTAAGCAATATTTTTTTTGAGATTTGTGGGTTTCGAGGCCATCGATTGTTTTATGGGAGGTATGGAAGGAGAGAAATAGGCGTATCTTTTAGGAAAAGGAGCTTTCAATCCCCAGGTTACAGTGTAAGATTGAGGCTAGTATTATAGAATTGTTTAATGCAAGACTGGAAGAATTGAACCCAAAGAAATGTAACTTCATGGAATGGGATGCGTGGATTTTGAAGAATTGGTTTGGGCTAAGAACTCCAAAATTTGGGGGTTCAGGAGGGGCAACTTCATTAGAAGATCGAAAGAAAGTAATTTGTCTCCCACCAGATCTAGGATGGGTAAAATTGAACTTTGATGGGGCTTCTAAGGGCAACCCTAGGCCCTCTAGTGTAGGATCTATAATTATATATTCTCAAGGAGTTATTTTGGGGAGGTTAGCGAAGTCATTACCGGAAGGCACAAACAATGCTACAAAATTTCAAGCTCTTCTTCTAGGTCTTGATTTATGTGTAGAATTGGGGGTGAGCAGAGTAGAAATTGAAGGGGATTCCTCTTTGGCGATTAATGCGCTGAGATCCAAAAAAATACCAAATTAGAAGTTAGGTGAACTGTTGGAAGCTTTCTTGGAAAGGATTGAAAGGTTTGATCAAGTAATGTTCAACCATGTATTGAGGGAGGGCAATTTAGAGGCGGACTTGTTGTCTAATATAGGTGTTTCGGGCCCTAATTTAGGAGAAATTAATTGAGAAGGTTTTAAGTTTGTGGGAGGAAGGGTGGTCATCCCTCCATGGTGGTGGAGGGAGGTGGCACGAGTTTCCATGGTGGTAGTTTTTTTGGGGTATCTGGAGCTAAGTTGGTGGACATGTTTGCAAGGTGGAGTTGGCTTGTCTTGTTGACAAGCTGGATGTACGGTGATGGAAAACTATGACACTCAAATGAATGAAGAGAGATGATAGTTATTTATGGAAATGTGAGATTTATTCTTAGTTAAGACATCTTTCACATAGGAAGGGGTGTGATTTGTGGAGGCTGGCAGCATTTTCGTGGTCCGGGTTTATTTAATGCAATCTTGGCACCTATTTTTGTATTAAGTTTTCTTTGCATTTGTGTCGCGATTTTGGGTTTTCTCTTTCCTTTCTATTGGGGGCTTTCGGTGTGGGTAGCGAATGGAAAATAATTCTAAGTTTATTATCGAGGTTTCGATAGTGGGCCTTGCTCAGTTTGGGGCTGACACTCCTATATCTCTTTGGTTGAAGGAGAGACATACATCTTTCAGGGAGGTCACAGACTAAAGATTAAAACAAATTCCATTGAATTATGATCCGTTGGTGCTTGCGGTTGTGAAAATGGTTCTGGGTGCTGGTCATTTGGAGAGCAAGGAGTATGGGAGAGACAATTTGGACATCTCTTCCCATTTCCTTGCCTCTCTTTTGGACAATTTGGAGCCGAAGGCAGAAGCAAAATGATTGCTAGTTAAACTGTTCAAAGCGGACTTGGTTGAAAGTGTGGATGAAGTTCTTCGTGTGGTGGTCAAAGGAAGGGGATGTTCGAGGCCTTGCGACGTGGAGAGGGTGTGCTCAGAGGACATAGTGAATTTATTCTCTTTCCTCTTGGATTTGCAGGGACCGGGTTTGATGCGGCATCGGGCAATTGTGGCAGTAGCTGTTGTTTTTCTCAAGAAGTTCTTTGGTTTAATGGCAGTTGACAGTGTGGAGTGGAAAGCAAAATTTGAAGCTTTTGCAAAGGTGAATAAATTTTTCTAAGTTGGGTGGTGGCTAGTGTTTTGGTCTGTAGGTGCTAGTTTTGGTTTGTCTGGGTGTATGAAAGTCATGGCTACGTAAGTGTTATTAAAGTGGTTTGGTTTGGTTAATTTTTCTTGGGCTCTTGGTGGTTCGACTAGGAATTTTGGTAGATTTCTGTAGTCGTCCAATGAGGACTAGTGGTTTTGCATGTTTACAATTCGCCTTCTTACTTGCTTGGCAAACGTTTGTATTCTAGTTTTATTATCAATAAAATATTACCCTTACGTATCAGAAAAATAAATGATGCAATCTAGATTTATTGAAATGTAAATGTAATATGCATTGATCTTTGGTGATATATTCTATTTCATATCTTCGGCTTTATTGTTTGATGTGTTATTCTATTTTATTGTCTTGTTGCCCTTTTTTTGAACCTTTTTTTAAGGTATCATAACTTTAGTTAAATCTTTGCATTGAAAGGTTGAGATCTCACTAGATTTTTCTACATTAAATAAGATTTAAAATTGTTTTTTAGATTATTTTAAATTGAGTTACTTGTTGATTTTCTTTCTTTTAATCTCATGGACTCTATCAATGAAGGTTTCATCTTTTTTTTAAATTTTTTTATGTGAGATGCTTTGCTGCAGTTAAGAATAAGTATTATAGAGAATGGGTGAAAAAAGTGTTACAAAATGTTTAACAAAATGATAAAGAAAAAGAGTTTTAAAAATGCAAATTAGAGTAGGAAAGAGTTCATGCTTTAATTCTCAACCAAGAAAAATAGGGGTGAAAGTATAATTTTTTTTTTAGTTGAAAGCAATCCTCCTTCACCATTTAAAATCTTTAAAGAATCAAGAAAAAGGGTAATTTAGTTAAATCACCAAAAGCCCCCAACAATCTTGTGATCAATTTTATAAATTAGTGTTGGATAAGAAACTTCTCAACTTATTAAGAAAGGAAATGCTAATAAGAATCATGCTTATCCTGTAAGTGGTAGATTATTTTCTAAATATTAGGAAGAAGTTAAAAGGAATTTCATATTATCTCTTGAAAAGAGAAAAAAATAGAAATGTTATGTATTTTTTATAATGATAATGCTTCTAACAATTTATTTTTTTAAATGATGTAGAAAAGCAAGAAAGAAAACTTGTTGTTTGTAGATATTGTGGTGGTGAAAACCATGCATAGATTTTTCTAAAAAAATAGAAATGATAAAAGGTAACAATATAAACCTAAAGCACAACAAGAGAGGAGAAGTCAATGTTAGAATGGAAAACATATTTTTTTGGTCATCTTCACAAAGAAATTAGTTATGGATTTATCAAAGATGATTTTTGAACAAAAAAATTGAATCCATCATTAAGAGGGATAAATTTGCTTCAAACTTTCATAATAAATGGGTATTTGACTTGGGAGCATTACTTCACATGATTGTGTTTAGATCACTATTCATTACATTTTATTAGGGAAACAATTTAGATCAACAAATTACTATCAGAAAAAAATAAATCATATTTTAGGGATTAGAATAGATAATGTGAGAAATTAAACTTTAGGAGTAATTTATCTTTTTTTATAAGTTGAAGCATTAGGAGTAAATCTCATTTCAACATACAAAATTATTAAAGCTAGTTATGAGTTTTTTGTCACTTATGATTAGGTTATTGTTAGATATAGAAGAGACCCAAGTAATATAGTTACTATTGGTCAAATTGATCATAAGGAAATTCTCTCCAAATTTTTTGAATTTAGTGATAATAAAAATTCATTCTCTCATAATTTTATTGCTCACACAGGGTGTATAACAAAATTATTATATTGGAATGTTGTATTTAGGTACATAAATTATAGTAAAGTACAATAAATGATTAGACTAAATATAGTAAGAGGATTAGCCAGAAATTTATCTTTCAAAAGTTGGTGTGAATTATGTGTTTTTGGTAAAGACCATCAAGATCTTTTTTTTCAAATAAAATATAGAGATTAAATTAGTTACTACAATTGATTTATTTGAACTAGGCCATCCTTTACCTTCTAGTGCCAAGTATCTTCTCAACTATATGAGTATACTAAATAAGTATGGGTTTATTTCCTTGGAGAAAAAATTGAATTATTTGATTTTTAAAAGAATTCAAGACATACCTGAAAAAGCAATATGGAAAAAAGTTAAATACTTAAGGAGGTATAATGAGAGTAATTATTATTATTATGCATTTGAACCATTTTGTGAAAATTTTGATATTAAAGTTAAAGGAGAAATTTTTCTTGGTCATTTTTATATAAATGAACTATTTATAATTTATTTAACATGAGTGATTTGAGTCAACTGAATAATTTATTAAGCTTATTGGTTTGTAGATTACATGAAGAGTTATTCATATCATACTTAAAATGTGCATTAGATCTCTTAGAATAATTTTAAATGCTTGATTGTGAGTCTACTTCTTCCCTTTTCAATTTGGAGATAAACTTACTACGGATTGTTCTATAGAGAAGGTATATGCCACATTATATAGGCAACTTGTTGCTATCTTGGTTTACACGACACACACTAGACTACATATCTATTTTATGGTCAATTTAGCATCTAGATTCATGGAAAATCCTTAAGAAAATCTTTCGATGGCTACCTAAAGGATTTTTCCATATATTTATGACAATCAATTTTGGGCTTTGTTTTGCAAGGTTATATAGATTCAAATTAGGTTGGTGATGCAAATGAAAGGAAATTAAGTGGTGGTTATATTGTAAAGTTTCGATTAGGCTCCAATACACGAACCAGTAAAACCACCTTTATTTTTATGTGAAGTGAAATATAAAGCAATAAAGGAGGTAGAAAAGAAGGTGGTTTGGATTTGAAACCTTTTACTTGAGATTAGTCTTGAACAATGTTTACTATTAATTTATTTTGTGACAATCAAATTATCATACATGTTGCAAAGGATTTACTTTTGTATGCTAAAACAATGCATATTAAGATTGATGTTTATTACATTCAAGATCTTCTTCAAACAAACATTGTCAATCTAGAACTGGGTGTCAATGAAGACAAACCATTAATCTATTTACTAAGAGTATGAAAAAAATAAAATATTTGAAATTGCAAGCAATATTTAGCATGATAGAGGTGAACATTAAGTGAGAATAAAAGTATAATATTTTTCTTTCCTTTAGACCTCACTGACTCATGTATATTGATCTGGCTCATTTTAAAAAAGAATGGTAGAAAAAATTAATACTATTTAAAATCTTGTATAGAAGTATCCAAAAAAATAAAAAAATCTAAATTTAAAATAAATAATAAAATTGTAAAACTCTAAAAATAAACTTTCCAAATTCTAAATTGAACTAAATATTATAAATTAAAAATATAAAAGTTTATGACTATTCATTAAACAAAATACCAAAACAATATCATATAAAATTTACAGCTTAGCTGTGACGACCTTACTCCTAAAGTTAGATTACCAAAATAGGACTGCATTTATTTATCCAATCACTTCATGCATAGGAAAAATGGTAAATATTATTCAATTAAAAAAACAAAAACAAAATAAGTCTGATCGACTCATGTACAGCTAAATTCTTTCAATTTTTTAAAATTAGAAACTGTGAGCCGGTTAAATAATTAGAATTTATAAAACATAATTCCGGCCGACTGGGTTGAACTCATTTGTATATGGCAACGCAGATTGACAGGTGTGGGTATTAATGGAAGCTAGCAATCACATTTGAAAGCTGCATGATCAAATATTTTACAGATTAATATAAAATATTTGACAAGAAAAAGTATTAAATCTCAGCACTTTTAAGCACTTGGACTCTCTACATAGAACAGGAAAAGAAACAAGATAAAATATACATTTTGATTAAAAATATGTAATTAAATAATCAAATACATAATTTATTTTTACATTCATAATAAATGCTTGATATATCATTAACTGAAATATCAATTTAGCTATGTATAGAAAAGAAACATATTGATTTAATTAGACTTTTGCAGAATTTACGATCATGAGTAAAATAAAATTGAAATTTCTAGCAAGAAAAATTAAATAAAAACAATTTTTTTAAAACATTTTACAAACATATATGTCTATTTTGAAGCCTTTTAGTATTTAGTATGGTTTACAATCTCAATCTTGTTTTGGTTTTAAATAAATTTTGTAGATATTTCAAATTTACCACTAATTTCTTGCATTCTAATTTTTCCGTGAATTAATGAAATAAATTATTATTTAATTAATTTTCTTCACTATTCATCATTTATTAATTTTCCTTAAGATCGATTAATTCAATTAAATCAATTATCTTTGAAACGTAGAAAATAGTTGTTTTATGTTTTGGGAGATAGAACCACCAATTTCCTTCAAGTCTCATTCAAAGAAACCTTAGAGATATCAATCTAGGGATGGAATGAGGGAAGGAGATATACAATAAAAAGTCCTAGGGTGTGATTAAACACTAAAGGGGGGTTCACCACCAATCTAGGGCTTGGAATGACAAGAAATGTAAATAATATGCAAGACTTAAGTAAATAACCCTAGAAATGAACTCAAATCAAAATAGTAAATTGAGAAAGTAAAGAGGTGCACCTAAAAATTGAAGAGGCTTGAATGAAGGTCTAAAATATTGGAAATAATGACTTTTAATGCAAATTGGGACTCATATGCCAATAGGGGCAATTTAGTCCTAGTTTAGGGTTTCTGACAGAATCTAAAATCTAGAACTAGTACCTCAGGATCTGTTGGAAATGTTTGGAATCCGGTATACTGGGACTCATACGCCACAAGTGGAAGTTTAGTCTCAATACTATGGTTGATCTGAAACTTTTATATCCTCTTAGGTTCTCCTGTAGCTTCTCTCTTGCCAAATCTTTGAGTCTGAAACTTTGAATTACAATATGTAGGTGACTTTCTGTGATCTTGCAATGTAGATGACAACTTTGACAACTTGACAAATTTTCTCTAATCTTTCTCTTCAATGGATCTTCAACCTAAATTTACAAATCACACATCAAAAGGAGGGAAAAATGTAGTTTTGTTAGTGGATAGGATTTTTCCTTGGTCAAACCCCATTTTGGTAATCAAACCTTGAAATCAAATCAAATAGAATGAAGTAATGATGAATGAACAATTATGCTATGTTGCAACTCACTAAACCCTTGAACAAAAGACTGCAATATTGTAAGCAATGGATAACATGAATGTGGATCTTGAAGCTTGCTTGAATGATATGGATCTTGACTTAAATGCTTGCTTGAATCATAAAACCCTGCATCACAAATGCTAGCTCAAAAACAAACATGATGCATGATGACTTTGATATTTTGTCCACTACTATTTTTCTTAAAAAGAAACCACTGAATTCCTCTATACATGATATTCATGTCCATTATAGAGTTGTTGTTGTACATATTGCAGCTATGTAAACTTATATAAAACAACCTACTAATTAACAAAGTATGAGCTTTACATAATATTAAGAGATTGGAAACTTCTACTCTCATTGTATGAATCCATATCCCTCTAGCCTATTGGAGGCTCAATAGTTGACATCTCCTTATTGGATCTAACTACTTCAATGGTAGAGTCATACTCATCAATGAAATGGACTCTAGCGACACTGCCTATGTTTTCTTGGTTTTCTTTTGGTTTCCCACTACATTTTCATTAACTATCTTCTAGAACTTTCTAAAAAACTTCAGAAATATTGAGGTATCAACTTGATTGTAATGCCAAGTGTTCCCATACCTTAATTTTTCTCTATTGACATGTATTGTTCCATCACTTAGTATCTTCATGAACTTAAACCTTGAGATCTACATAGTCACAGTAACCTATAAGGAAACATTAAGTAGTGTGAGTCTTTTTGAAGAATCAATAAGTTTCCTCCTAGACTTTAAAAAAAAATCCTCATTTCTTTCCTTCCATATATTCCAAAGTATTTCAGTTGAAAGGAAAAACCAAAACAAATTATATTCTTTATCTACTTTTTTCCAATCTCACTAAGAGTTTCCTTCCAATTAATTTCCCCAAGTTTGTCCCAAATCATTTTCCCATCATAAAACATTTTCCAAATTTCTTTGGCATTTTTTTTTTTAATTTATAGGTTTATCTAATTCAAGTATTCTACATATATTACATATTTCAATATCAAAATGACTTAGTTTGTAAGGTAACCTTTGCAAAATAAGTAACCATTTGAAGAAAGCCCTTTTGGGTTCCAACACATTTGACCAAATCATTTTAAAGTTATTTTTCCACTTTATATCTATTAATTTAACATTCCAACACTTGTTAGGATATTCAATAATGAAGGTAGAGTTAGACAAAGACTTATATATCATCATAGTTTGAACATCAATCAGAGGGGTACCATCCCGCCACTTTAAGTCTTTATACTATTCATTATTTTGGATACAGTCATTAGGAAAAAGAAACCCTTTACATGCTTCCAGGCTCAGATTTGAATAAGTTCTCCAATTTGATGGAAGTAGACCATACTCACAACTTAAGGAGGCCCTATCCTTTAGCCACCCATTAAGAGTAATATTATTGAAACATTGGATTCCTTTTTGGGACCAACTTTTGGAAAAGGAACTTGAAATAGAGAAAGTGGTGTACCCTTATGTTCTAAATTCCACCAAATGGACATATGAGAAAAGATCGGATTATTCTTATTCTTGATAAAATTACAATTACTCACTTTATTCTTGATATAGCTCCTAGGGTTTCCATAAAATTTTAAACACATATGAACTTGTAAGAGATTGGGTATTTTCTAATGGTAAGATCAAAAAATGGCAACAATTTATAAGTCTTAGCCTATTTGGGAACAACATATTAGATATTATTCCTCACCAATTATTTCTATGGTTCATCACCTTCTAAGGCCTTGATGATCCATTTAACAAAAAACATGCATCCTTACGTTCTTAAGGCCTAACAATCCTATTTCTTATCTAGACAAAACCACTCCTACTTTAGAAAATGTTTCATTCTCTTACCCTTACCATTTGACTAAAGGAATTTTCTTATTTTCTTTTGGAATTCATTAAATTCATAGTTACTAAAATTACAAATAGAGGAAAAGTACATAAACTATAGGAAGATAAGATATTTTGAAAAATTTGGATTCTACTAGCTAACGATTGGTATTTTCTACTCCAAACATCAAATTTCTTATCAATTTTAGCTTTAATCCACATCCACATATCTTTTAGATTGACAAAAAATGAAAAAGGTATTCCTGAGTATTTGACTTTCTTATATGGCACTCCCACTATAAGTCATACTTTCTAAGCCAATCGAAATTCCAACCATCCAAGCATGATGGATTTTTCATTAGAGATCTTTGCACCTACATATTTGTAGAAGAATTTTTACTTTTAAATAAAACTATCCATATTATTTTCCTCAAGGTCAACAAATATTGCAGTGTCATCTACAAATTAGATATTTAGCGATTCATTGTGGTCAGGGAGTTCCTAACCCCTAATCCTAGGGAAAAGAGATGACTCTCTCAAAAATTAATGCATAACATCTAAAATAATTAAAAAGAGAGTTGATACAACCTGGGGTAACCCTATTTTATGGATCTTCCTAGTGTAAACACCTTAGAGAGGGAACCCTTCACTTCTACTTGAGCAACAAAATCACTTAATAGATTGGTCACCATGTTGCAAAAGGTACTTGGAAATCCAAATGCCTAAAGGGTCATTCTTGAAACTAACCATTTGACCTTGTCATAAGCCTTTTTAAAATCTAAGATAAGAATATAATTTTTTTTATTAGAATTCCTTGCCCTTTCCATGGCCTCCCAGCTAGTAATTAGGTTTTCTAAGATACATCTTCCTTTGATGAAACCAGTTTGGGTATTTTTCAAAAATACGGGAAGGATATTAATCAATCTCATTGCTATTGTTTTGGCTAAAATCTTGTATTACACATTGAGTAGGGTAATTGGTCTCCAATTCTTCATTAATGCTTTGTCACCATCTTTGGGAAGCAGTTTAATGATACCTTTGTTGATGTTCTTACCCAAGTATCTTCTATTCAAATCATCACATACCTAATCAATAAATATTTTATTAAAATATATAGGAAGTCCATCATCCCCTAGGGATTTATCATTATTCAAAGTCTTAATAGTTTTCCTAATTTCATCTTTGGAGATTTCTTCACATAGTTTGGTCACATCCTCCTTAGATATTTTCTTGGAGATATTTTTCTTGATATATGCTCTAGCATTGTGGCTAGCAACATTGTCCCCTTCAGACATAAAAATATTCTTATAAAATAGTGTGTCACCAAAAAGTGTATATGTTGGCACTTTTTCTCTCATTTTGGCCTTTTCCCTTGGATTTTGGCTTGTTTTCCTCTGATTCAGTCTTGTAAGCTTGCAATTCAACAATAATCTAACGGTGTTTTACTAAGGTGTTGTGAAGTGTTGTAACACATTTCATCACTTTTCTAAGACCCTTTCAACATAATTCACCTAAACAAAATCTTCTTACACCTTCCTAAGACTTATGACAAAGTGTTGTAAAGTGTTGTGATGCGTTTTCACACCTATCTAGGCTAATCACCCCTAATTAACCCTTTTTCAATGCTATTTTTCCCCCTTAATGTACTTTTAGGCCCGATTAAAGTGTGTTTCAGGAGGCAAAGCTAATAAACATTGATAATTATCATTATATTCCTGACCACCACTTTAAATTGCCCAAGTGGACTAGGTCACCACTTTGGGTGACCTAGTCCCTTTTGGCATAAAATTCAAAATTAAAACATAAAATTTGCGGGAATCCGCCCCCAAAAACCTAAGGTCGGCCTATCATAAATCATTTTCGAGAAAATTAAGGTTTTGCATGTACAAATAAGCATTTTCATCCTCATTTTGCTCTCTTCTTAGCTCATTTTTCTCTCCTTCCTTTCTCACTCATCTTGACAAGCATCCAAGTCTTCCAAAGCAAGCAAACAAGCATTAGGGTTTTACAAGCCATCTCCATTGGAGCTGCTCTTGCATTTTGTATAATTCTTCATCAAAGGTTTGGTAAGTGTTCTCTCAAGTTCATTATTCAATCTTGCTTTCCTTTGATTTCATTTCATTTTGGTTTAATCACCTACAAAGGGGTTTGACTTAGGAAATCCCCTCTTTCCTAACCCCATAAATATCTTTGTCTTTTGCATGTGTTTGCAAGTATTTCTATACAGGTTTGAGGTTCTTGGAAAGTGTTCTCAACTCAGCTAAGGAATCCAAGTCAAAAAAGCCCTAGTTCCAGCTTGGAGACCTCTCTCTACCCGTTTTCAGCAGAGTCTAAACCAGACAGCTGCTAGGAACCAGAGTGTAGACCGAGAGCTCCAATCTCCTCTTTCAGGTTCCCAAAAACCTAAAAGAGGAATAGGTCACCCATAATGGCAACCTAGTCCCTCTGAGCTTGTTTTTCGCACCCATTTCACAAAAAGCTGTTCCAACAACTTTTCTTGAGAAGAGGACTAGGTCGCCCAGCTTGGCGGGAATGTCCCTTTGCACATTTTAGGTATTTTCTAGAAGATTCTAGGGCCAGTCATCTACAACATACCCAAATGCACAAGCCATGTTACTTCCATTTTCCTTTCTGTTTTTACACATTTAGGTCATTTAGATAGTTTACATTTAGTTACATATTTCTTTCGTTTACATTTCATAGAATAGTCTACTATCATTTTATTTTAGTTTCAACCACATAATTCACACACACATTCAGAACCCTACTCAAACCCCCATTCCTCCCTTTGAATGCAATCACCCAAAGCATATCAACATAGAGGAAAAAGTGTCATTCCCAACCCAAGTGCTCTTAGGGTGAAAAAACCTAAGAGCCTAGTAAGGCAATCCTCTTTCCCTTGTTAGTATATGTTTTTGGTGGTTCATTTTGGTGAACCCAACTATCTAACATTTGTTAACTTTCTGATACTGCATTTAATCTTAGGAGGTATCTTGCATTACATTCAAAATTTGCATTGTTTAAATACATCCTAGGGTTTATAATATATTGCATTAGTGAAAACTTCATGTTAGTTTTCATTTTTGCATATATATTTTCATTGAAAATTTCTCAAATTCTGCATTTTCACCTTAGCAATACATCATACACTTTGAAACACCTCAAAAACCACTTAAAACACTCAAAAAATTTCAAAAAAATCCCTATTGGGACTAGTTCGCCATTCTGGGCAACCTAGTCCCTGTTCAAATTTTTCATTGCCTATTACAACCTCTGAAGCATCATTTATGTGCTTCCCAGACCTCTTGGTACCATATACTATAAGTTTGTAAAGTTCAGAGAACATAGGTTTTAGGCTTTTCACTCAAAATCATCATTTTAGGGTAGTCATTTTTGATAGACCTTTATAATTAGATCTGCAAAATGATTAGATTTCTAAAATTATGCTTAAAATTCATTAAAGTAGTTTTTACTTTTTCTCATACAATATAAACGTTAATAAAAATATGCATAATTTTATTAAAAGTACTTTTATTTCTTTCATGTGCATTGTTTACATGCTTCAAACTTAGCATATATTGGATATACATGTTCTATATTTTTGCATCTACATGGTTCAACTGGCTGAAACATTGTATGCCATGGTTACAAATTATTTTTATTTTTTTTCAAACAATGTTAGTGTCTTATATATCTAGATATTCTAAGAACCCTTCCCTCCCCTCTCCCTATGAGAGCGTTTTGTGATAGAGAATACAAACTTGGAAATTCCAAACAATTGAATATGCATTCTTCCCCTAATCTCTCTCCTCTTGGTGATGCAAAGATTATGGTGTCAGAAGAAAAAATTAATGAGAGTTCAGAGAATTCTAGTTTTTTCTCTCCTCTTACCTCTCCTAACAAACAAGACAATGCTACCATCAAGGATCATGACAATAAAAGTTGTCCTTCTCCTAGTATCTCTCATAGGTGTGAAGATGATACTTTGTCAATAGAAGATACAATTGATAAAAGTCATGAGTATCTTAGTTGTCCCCCTTCTCCTAGGAAGCACCTTATTAAACACAATGCTTACACCACTAGTCATTCTCCTACTTGTGATGGAGTCCCTTTAAAAGAACCAACCTTTGAATGTGAAGAAAATTCAGTTTTTTGTTCTCCTAAAAACTCTCCTCCTAGGGAGAATATCATGGTGCAAGAATGTGTTAACCTTGAAATCTATCCTTTAAACACAAAACCTTCCCTAGGAGAAGATAATCAAGTGACATTAGAATCCCCTTCACCAAAACATCATGCAAATCAAGACAATATTTTTTAGGTTATGACCACACAAATGGGATCTCCTTTAATTAGTGAGTCCCCTAAGTCTCCTCCCACTAGTGAGTCACATAAAAAATTCAGAGCTATCTTGAAATCCATGATGCACTCTACTCATACCAATGTTTCATGGCCACTAAGTTGTAATTTAGTGACTCAAACATCTAGGGGATCACTCACCACTCCTACACCATCACCCCTTTCTCAACATAGAGTCCCTAGTGTTGAGGACCTTAAAAAGGCTCCCGCTGACATATCTGTATGGGAAATTATTCAACTTTCACTTTTAGTGATTTTTTTTTTCAAGAAATGGTGCAAATACATATGGAGGAGATTACATCCTAGGGTGATCCCACAAAGCTGGTTTACAATTTATGAGAGGAACTGATTTTTGTTGAAATCACATATTTTTATAAAATATAATGATTTAAGCCTTTAAAAGATCCATTTTAAGGATTCCAATTGAAGAGGGTTTTATCAAACCACCTTAGATCAAACCCCCTTGGATAGAACCTCGCTAGTTTTAAACCATAACTATAAATGAGTCTCCTTTACACCTATCAAAATGTTGATAAAAATTTAATTTTGATTTACCTTTTGGGGGATCAAATGAATTCATTTAAAATTTATTTCAAATGATTATGGTATTCCTTGAAATGAGCTATCCCACAAATATAATTTTAATATGTTTTGGTTTTATTATGTATGTGTTTTTTTAGTTTTATTAAACATAGGTTTTTCACCAAAAATTGAGCTCTTTGTTATGCACATGTTGAAAAAAAGAAAATTACTAAAATATATATTTTTTAAATATGTTCATGCTGGGTATTGATGTCCTTAATCCATTAAAAAAAAAGAATTGAATTTCGATACATACAAAAAAAGTTATGTTGTATACAATCTGCCTATGTCTGAATTGCAATTGGTTTGACTTCAAAACTCTATTAAGGAAAGAAAATTCAATAAAAAACTATGAGACCAAATGAAAGTGCTAGATATCTTAGTTACAAATCTAAATTCTAAAAAATTAGAATTTTATCCTTCATACAAAATAAGTTATGTTGTATACGGTGAGCGTCACTTTTTAAAAATGTTGTTTTTTGAAAAAAACCAATTTTCGTGGGAGATGGAAAAAGAAGTGCAATCTTATTCCAAAAAATTTGAAAAAAATATTTTTAGAATCTAAAGACAAAATGTGATGAGACTCTAGTTTGCATCATCTTTAGATTCCTCACGGTTTAGCCGCTATAGGTGCCCGAATGTGAAGATTTAGTTAAAAATAATAATTTCAGTGCCGAGTTTGGCCAAAAATTGTAAACCACTATTGTGGGATCACCCCCTACACGAAATCAAACAATATCCCATCCTCATCTCATCCAATTCTAGTAACCGAATCTGACATCACATTTTATAAACATGAGTTACCTTCACTTGAGATTCAAAACAAAAATGATCCCTTGATGATCAAGGTGATCATTAATGAAAATCTAGTTAGGAACACTCTCATAGACAATGGAGCAAACATTAATATTTGTAGCATGGACCTCCTAAACACACTCGTTATGGACAAAAATATCATTCAATTTAATTATTTTCATATTCATGGCTTCAATAATGTTAATAGGCAACCACTAGAGATGATCACCTTACCTATTAAGGTTGGACCTATAGTGTTGCCTAATCCTATCCATATCATGCAAGGACCCCTTCTATACAATCTTATCCTGGGGAGACCTTGGATTATTGCTATAAAAGGAGTCCCATCTACCCTTCATCGTATAATGAAATTTGAATAAAATAATAAGATATAAACAGTTGATGTAGATGCACAAAGCTATGCATCAACTAATCAAAAAATTTTGAACTCTCCTAATCCTTTCATTCCTCAATCCAAACCTATCCAAGTTGATGCTACTCCTTCAGCTACAACCGATCTCTTTTGAGATCATTGGGGGTTGTTAGATTCTACACCTCCTTCCAATACAAAATCTAACATCTCACCCTCTTGGTCCAAAGGGTCATATACAAACCATTCATTTTTAAATACAAGTTCTAATAATGTTTGGGGTCTTATGCCTCCCTTTAAATGAGAGTGTGAAACCTCATGACCTAAAACCACCCTATGTTTTCTATGCTCAACTTGGCTCTACATCAACAACATTACCCCATGGTGGTGATAGGGGCTATATCTATCCCATACCTCATGGAGGTACAACACATAACACTCAAAAGGATTTATGTTCTTCTACAATGACCAATCCTTCTCCAAACAACCCAACCCCTTCATCTAACTGGGAAAATTGTTATGGTATCGACCACCATATCCTTCCTACACACGGATGCAATGAATGCATAACGCCACCTAACATACCATACTATTTCAAGAAATATTTAGGGCTACCTCCCTCCTCTCCCTTTCCTTCAAACAATAACCTTCAACCATCTCCTGGAGCTCAGTGCTCTCCCTAATCCATACCTTCATCCTTTCAGCTCACCTTTTCCTTGCACTAAGTGGGGGCAAGGGGTTCATTAGCCTTGTCCTCATATGCCACTTGTTGTTACATCTTTTTGACTAGACATTAACATATCATGAACATATAAGAGCAAGCTTGAGATGTGGATGACATGTCTTAGGTTAACTCACATGTGATATGTTATCCTTTCCATGACTTAGCCTCACTTGGAAACATATCTTTTGGCATAAGGATTTCCAAGTAGGCTCTCATGTTCCTTTGCTTTCTTTGCCTTTTCCCTTTCTCTACTTTAAAGAAATTCCTCACAAAATGGTGTGTAGCAATTCCTGTAAAGTGGGGGCATACCCTAACACTATTTATTTTTGCATTTTTCTTTGTCCTTGGTTCCTAGTGTAGCCTTTCCACCTCATATGACAAGTCTCTCATTTTGTGGATGACATTTGTTGTAATGTTCTTCATGAAAGTGACCTATCCTGGCATATTACATTCCTCTTAGCGGCCTGATGCGATGCACTACATCCCCTAAGTTATAAAATTTTCTATCCTTCAATCAGTCCTCTCTTGGAGACATTAGAAATAATGTTCCCTAAGTAAAATACCTCACATGAACTAAACAAGACTCATTAGAACATCCGTTTTGCATTTTACCTTTCTTGCATGCATGGCCACCTTTCATAACACAACTTGCATGATTGTAGTGCTAACTTGCACTTGTTCATGGGTTCTAAGCATCCAAGGCTTTGCTTGTCTCATGAACCACACCCCTATCTTTTGTGGCATCTTATCAAAGTTATCAGGAGGTATCTTAGGTATGGTTGAGCGAGAAGTGCAACTAGCGGCACAAATTTCCCCATAGCCACCTTTTTTGTGTGTGAGTGCATACCAGCCGTGTGTATGTATCTCACCCGACAGACAACTGAAAGCCTTGTTAGCCGAGAGTGAGTACATCCTTTTCTCTTGGACAAACAACCTAGATGTGATCCACAACTAGTTGGACAAATGGTCGAAGCTTGATCTGACTCCTTTTCTCTCTCTTCACCTTTTCACATCACCCCTTGTGTGACCTTTCATACTTATGTTTAGTTTTCCATGAGATCTTGATCCTGGGGTCTTGATCATCCCTCTTGATCATAGTCATCTCACCTTACTAGCATGATTACATTAGATCCTACTCAACACACATGATTCAACTACTTTAGTGTGAGTTTGAAGTATGTTCATACTCTCAATAAAGTGGGGGCTAAATGTGTCGCCAAAAAGTGTATACCTTGGCACTTTTCACTCATTTTGGCCTTTTCCCTTGGATTTTGGCTTGTTCTCCCCTGATTCAGTCTCGTAAGCTTGTAATTCAACAATAATCTAATGATGTTTTACTAAGGTGTTGTGAAGTGTTGTAACACATTTCCTCACTTTTCTAAGACCATTTCAACATAATTCACCTAAACAACGTCTTCTTACACCTTCCTAAGCCTTATGAAAAAGTGTTGTGATGCATTTTCACACCTATCTAGGCTTATCACCCCTAATTAACCCTTTTTCAATGCTAATTTTTTCCCCTTAATGTACTTTTAGGCCCAATTAAAGTGTGTTTCAGGAGGCAAAGCTAATAAACATTGTTAATCATCATTAAATTCTTAACCACCACTTGAAATCGCCGAAGTGGACTAGGTCACCATTTTGGGTGACCTAGTCCCTTTTGGCATAAAATTCAAAATTAAAACATAAAACTTGCAGGAATCTGCCCCCAAAACCCTAAGGTCGACCTATCATAAGTCATTTTCAGGAAAATTAAGGTTTTGCATGTATAAATAAGGGTTTTCATCCTCATTTTTCTCTCCTTCCTCTCTCACTCATCTTTACAAGCATCCAAGTCTTCCAAAGCAAGCAAAAAATCATTAGGGTTTTACAAGCCATCTCCATTGGAGCTAATCTTGCATGTTAGAGACATCTTCATCGAAGGTTTGGTAAGTGTTCTCTCTAGTTCATCATTCAATCTTGCTTTCCTTTGATTTCATTTCATTTGGGTTTAATCACCTACAAAGGGGTTTGACTTAGGCAAACCCCTATTTCCTAACGCCATGAATCTCTTGGTATTTTTCATTTGTTTGTAGGTCTTTCTATATAGGTTTGAGGTGCTTGGAAGGTGTTCTCAACTTATCTAAGGAATCCAAGTCGACAAAGCCCTAGTTCCAGCTTGGAGACCTCTCTCTACCCGTTTTCAATAGAGTTTGAACCAGACACCTGCTAGGAATCAGAGTCCAGACCAAGAGCTTTAATCTCCTCTTTCAAGTTCAAAAAAACCCATAAGAGGACTAGGTCACCCATAATGGCGACCTAGTCCCTCTTAGCATTTTTTTCGGGGATTTTCATATTTTTGGGCATCCATTTCATAGAAACCTATTCCAACAACTTTTCCTAAGAAGAGGACTAGGTCACCCAGCTTGGTGAGAATGTGCCTTTGCACATTTCAGGAATTTCCAAGAAGATTATGGGGCCAGTCATCTACAACTTCCAATACTTAGGTGCACAAGCTCTGTTACTTCCAATTTCCTTTTTGTTTTTACACATTTAGGTCATTTAGATAGTTTAAATTTAGTTACATATTATATCATTTGAATTTTATTAAATATTCTACTATCATTTTATTTTAGTTTTAGCCACACAATACACACACACATTCACAACCCTACTCAAATCCCCATTCCTCCCTTTGAATGCAATCACCCAAAGCATATCAACATAGAGGAAAAAGTGTCATTCCTAACCCAAGTGCTCTTAGGGTGAAAAATCATAAGAGCCTAGTAAGGGAATCCTCTTTCCCTTGTTAGTATATGTTTTTTGTGGTTCATTAACTATGAAATGCCTATAAATATATATCAGTTTCCTAGCTCTAGAAAAGGTCACCTCGGCCTTAAAAGGTCTCAAACCCCAAAGTTGATGAAACGTGCAAGAGTCGGCCAAAACATATAGTTTTTCTTTAATTCTTGGATAAACATGATGTGGATTGGAATGAAGGTTCCTTGATGAATTTGCATCCTTATGAAATGGTTTCCTAAGCCTCACAATTCATTGAATAGGTCCACAGACTTGAAAGGTCGAGACTGGTCGGTGAATGCTCTTTGTCAAAATACATTTGATATTCTGTTAGTGATAACTTCGTACTAGAATCTTCAAAACACTTGAATTCTAGATATGATTTAGATGTTGCAATGAATATCATATGTCCACTCCGTAGTATGAAAGACTGAGATTGGGTCCTGACAATTAACTATTAAAATGAAAGAAAGAACATGAATGCAAATATTTTTGGTTGATGCAAGATTACTTGCAACCTGGGATGCTCCTACATCATCAACCTTGGTACCCCATTGATAAATTCAACTTTGCAACAATTATTTCTCTTTTCTACAATACCTTATAGGTCTATATCCAATTTTGGGCCATCGTTTCTACAATGGTTGAGTATAAACATAGGCTATTCAAGATAATATTTATCTCTCTTTTTACTATTCATATTTATAGTTCCTTTGTCAATGTTAACATTATTTTTAATCTCATCCTCTAAGCTTATGACCAACCTTAGGACATCAATGTCACCATGTCTAGGTCTAGACATAGAGTTTTCACAGGAAATGTCTTAACTATTTTCATTACTCAACTTATTAGTAGCCTCTAAGGTACTAGTAGAATCACATTCCACTATTCCCTCAGTATTAGAGATCAAATATTGATTTTTTTCCTTGTCACCTTGGGGCTAAAGGGGTCTAACCTCTTGCTATTACCTTGTAGGTTACTAATAGATTGATTTTTAAATTCAATTTCAAATAAAATTCTTTTCACTATAGGTGGTAATCTATTGATATTGTAAGTGTGAATAAGTAATACATAAAATAACACTTCTTAATAAGACGTTCTATCAAAGATTCTACAAATTAAACTAGTTTAAAGAAAGAATCTATTGAAAGTGTCATATTGTCTCCTATCTTTAAAGATTTATTAAATCACAAAGGGCTCTTAGATTTTGATAAGCTCTATGACTGTTAAAATGCCAATCTAAAGAACAGAATGATGCTAAATGCAAAGAAAAAATCGTATATGATAATATCTAAATGATAAAGGAAACTATTGTAATCTAAATTGACATGAAACTATGATGCATAAGCTATAGTAAAACTGCTTATGCAGCCGTGATATAAAATCTATTGATGCTATGATGCTAAGATACTATTTCTTGATTGCTTGATTGCTTTCCTCCAGAGTAAGATTACACAAAGCTGGGGATCCATTTCTTGTGGAGAAAGGTTGTATTTATAGATTCACGACAACACATTTGCATAGGGGCAGCACAACAAAGGCTTGGATTCAATTTGGATAATTGAATGGTAAGAGATTGAGAAGCTTGAGTTGATCATGGGAATGGTTCCTCCCCATGAAAACATCAGGCCAAATGATAGGACGAATCAAAGGAAGGATATTGAAGAGGATTGCTTGCAAGTTTGTCTCCATAGCTTTCCCGTGAATGTCAGTTGAATTAATTAGATATGAAATATCTAATTTTATTGGTGAGTGAATAGAGGAAATTTCCCTTTATTTGAATATTTTAATTTAGCAAAATAAGATATTTAATTAAATGAAACAAATATTTGACATTTGCTTATTTAATAAAAAGGGATATGATAATTAAATAAAAAATTTAGGATATCATTATTTAATTAAGAGGAAATATGAGAAGATAATTAAATAATACAAACTTTTGAAGTTTTCTTATTTAATCAAGATAGAATAAATGAATACAATATAGAAGAAAATAATAATGACAATAATTAAATAAAACAAAGTATTTAAACTTGTTTATTTAATTAAGAGGAAATAATATGATAAAAATAGAAGAATTAATAGTGAACTTAATATAAATAACTATTTCTATTTATTTATTAATAAGATGAATTTAACTATGATAATTAAATAAAACAAAGTGAAATTCGTTTATTTAATTAAGACGAAAATAGTAGAAATAAAGATTAAGGAATTTATGATGAACTATATAAATAAATATTTCTATTTATTTAATAGTAGAGGAATTTAGGGTAATTAATCAAATAAGTCATATTTAATTAATTAGATTCTCCAGACCATTTTTAAGTATGCATTTTACCCCTCTTTGAAGTGATGTGTTTACACATTGCTTCAAAGAAAATTTTGTGTTGCTATTGCTAGTATTGACAAAAATTCTTCAAGTATGCCCCAGACTTGCTCTAGACATTTAATTTTTAGGTGATGATGGATATATTCCCCCTCGGGAGATAAATTGATGATGTTTTTGAATTTTTTTATTTTTTCAATTTTTTTTTGATGATTTGGTAAAGATTTGTTGATGAAATAATTTATCTCCCGACAAATAGTGGTGAAAATGCCCCTAGGATGAATTAATTTCAGTAAACTCCTTGATTTCAATGTTCTTTGATCACACCAGCCTTTGATTTGATATGTTTGATGATGTTGATAGATTTAGATGATCATTGATCTCATGATAGGTGAGATTCAATGATTGATTGATGATAATTGACCTCATGATAGGCAAGGATCAATTATAGTTTGATTGATTGATTGAACTCATGATAGGTGAGGTGCAATGATAGCTTGATTAATTAACCTCATAATAGGCTAGGTTGAATGATTGATTGATGATAATTGACCTCATGATAGGTGGGGATCAATTATAGTTTGATTGATTAACCTCATGATATGCAAGGTTGAATGATAGATTGATTGAAAATATTACTGATTTTGAGATAATTTGTGATGATAGGATCCTTTAGCGAATCTGGAGATTCAAGAGAATTTAATCATCTTTGGTATTTTAAAACCTTGAAACAATCTATTCTGTAGATGCAAAACTAATAGGAATGCAATCTAATGTTACCATGCAAACCTATATGCAAGCATTGTCATCTTAACAATCTATTTATCATGCTTTTTATCATCATTGAGCCTTAAAAATGTTGAAAGTGAGTACAAGCATCAATGGTATGAGTTAGACCATGATGACCTGAGTATTTATTTCATGATTTTTGATATTGCAAGTGAACACAAGCATCTAGGTATAATTAAACAGAGATGACCTAAGCATTTCTTGCGTAAACAGACAAGAATCAATCACTTTCCTATGTGAATTCTGAATGTCATCAGTGATATTTTGTAGAGCATGTCTCACAACAATTCACATAATAATAATGATTAACTCACAAACAACAAAAAAATAAAATAACATTCTCCTTCCTAGCTTCTCTAGTTCAATACATCATCGAGTTGCCCTAAAGAAATGATAACAAAAATCAAAGTACAATAATTTAACTTTTTCTTAAAGTATTTCAACAATTATTCAGATTAGATCATCCATATTGATACTGATTTCAACGTTTGATATGAATGGTTCCGATGTTTGTTGTATGTTCAATGTCGGATCTTCCTATGATCATTGTGTTTGTTGCGTTTGTCATACTATTGTTTGTCCATTTGATTAAGCTCAAAGTTTATTGCCCCTAGTGAGTTCAGGATTTTTTCCCCAAGCTAGGGTGAGACATGACCACATTTTCCAAGATATGTACATGAGATTTTATTTCACCTTTTTCAGATTTTATGATTTTTTTGTATTTTTATGATTTTCTAAATTTTTTTGTGGTTTTTCTGATTTCTGATTTTTTGATTTTTAAGGATATTTGAGATGAAATGAGATGATATGATTGATTGAAGGAAAAATATGCCCCACAATAAGGATAATGCAACCATGGATAAATGATAGATCAAAATGAAGGATTCACTGCAATACATGTCACAAAAGCAACATATCTCTTATCAAACGATGATAATGCTTGATTGATTTAAGATGTGAGGAATGATTTATTCCATAAGACATGATGATGATAGGTACTTAGGATCACTAATTTCTTGTAAGTATGATAATATTGATGATTGATTGACAAAAGATATGAAGATTGGATAATGTTTTGTAGCTAGGCTTAAATATGATTTGCATGATAAGATTCAAGGTTGCAAAGGGACATGGTGACATGGATTTTGATAAGCTAGAAGATATGGAATGGAAGAAAGAAAGGATAAAAATAATGAATGGTATGATCAAGATGAACTAGATAAGATACAAACGCAAGGCCCAAGTATTTTTCCCCTTTTCCTCATCAAGACCAAGGAAAGGAAGAAATGATGTATTTAGTAAGAATGATGGGATATGGATAAGATGAAAGATATGGTATGTAAGATATGGATAAAGTGTATACGATAAGATATATGATGTTCAAGAAGATCCTTGTCAAGATCAAAGGTGGAAACATAAGGAATGAGCATAGAAAGGATAATGACCATGAATGATAAAATGGATGAAACTTGTCCCTAAGTGTAGAGTGCAAGAGGAATATGGAAGATAGGATATGGATGAAAGGGAAATAGAGGAAGGAATTAAGCATCAAGTTTCACAACTAAATATCCCTCTAATAAACCATGGCAATGGGAATTAGACTCCTAAATGTTGGCAGACTAATGATATGATGGAATAATCTAAGGACTTATGCAAAGGTTTGGATTAAAGGAGAATGATGAGGGATGAATGTTGGATATTGGATAGGAGGTTGGAAGGCCTGTTGATGGATAGATGGAAAGGATGGCAAGATCAACATTGGCACACACCTTGAAGGGTGGCAGAGTGATGGAGGAAAAATGGATTTGGAAGGTGATAGGTTATTAGATGGAAAATTGGAAGAACCTTTTGGATTAGAAAATTTGGATGCCAATTTAGATTTTATTGCTTCTATGAGAATTTTAGGAATCCACATAACTTTTGACCATGATTTTTTCTTTCCAGACCTTTCTGGCCTCTGACATTTTTCTTTTTGATTTATGGATCTTTGTGGCCTTTGAAAATTGCCTTTTTGGTTTGATGGGCCTTTTAGATTTTTCTTTTGATTTTGGATCAAATTTTCTTTTATTTTTTAATGTCTCTTCGAGGAGACATGTTGATCCTTTGATACATGTGGGATTTTATATAGAAGCTTTTGATATTTGGCACCCAAATTGCTTCCAAGAGAAATGGGAGGGGTGGATTGAGATGAATGATATGGAGGTATTCTGGATGAGTTAATGTGGGTAGAATTTTGAAAGGGCATCAAGGATGTGTGCCTTTTTTTTCTTGCGAAATAGCATATGGACCTAGATAGAGGGAAGGTTTGTTGTACTAGGATAGATGGAATGTTTGATGAACTAGAATGAGGACCTAAGATAGATGGTAGGTTTGATGAAATAGGATACTTAGGTGTATAACCAAGGCCATGGTGATATGGGTTTCTTTGAATAGAAAGGGGTTCTAGGATACCTTGTTCATGAAGGCCTAATCCTTTTCCTTTGTAATTCATACTTTGACACATTTGTTTACCAATGGGATATGTATTGTTTATGAAATAGGATGCGACTCCATTTTGGGGAGGATATGATATGGATGAGAGGATAGGTGTTGGAAGTTGTGGTAGCTTAAATATGCAAATGTTCATAAAATGACAAAACCAACATGAAAAAAACAAAAGACCTTATGAAATAATGCTCCATGATTCAATATGCAAACAAATGAGAAGAATGATCAAAGCACATAAAACATGAAGTAATCTTATCTCATAGTAGATTGGTGCCACTTTGTTGTGTAGGAAGCAGCCCTTTCCCAATCCATGATAAGAAAAAGATTCCAAATGAAGAGCAAGATTAGTTCTCACATGTAGAGAGTAACCTTGCATAAAATGTGTTGTTGTCAAATTGTGTTGTAGTTGTTTTGGAGAAATTCTTTGCATTTTATAGATTCAAAGTTGAAAGATTGAGAGAATTTGATGAATGTGGGATCATTCATAAGCCAATGACAAGATGGCACTTGTCAAGGTGTGAGAGGGTGAGGAATGTGCAAGTCTTGGCCAATGTGCCAATTTCAAATTTGAGTTTTTCATGAAATGATATGTTTAGGGGGGATGAAAGGTGCATTTAATGCCAAGTTTGACTTGTGCAAGAGACATGTAAGAGAATTTAATGCTTTGTTGGAAGGGACAAGTCCTTTGGAGGGAAGATTCAAATTGACAGAATATTCCATCTTGATGCTGTTTTTAAAGTAATTAGAAGAATTAATAAATAAAAGAAATGATTTATTGGTGCACATGGGTGGGTTAGTTGAGAGTTTCGATTTGACTCAAGTTGAGTCAAAAGCTGGAGAATGGGTAATCATGATTAGAGGTTAATTAATTTAGATTAATTAACTTGGAGGATTTTAGGAGTTTGAAATTTGATTTAAATTAGTTTGATTTATTGAATCAAATAAGAAGAACCTTAGGACTTTAAGAAATAATTTGATTTATTTAATAAAGCCTAATGAAGCTAAGGAGTTAATCAATAAATTGTTTTAATTGATTAATAGCAGAATTTGATGTTAGTTAGAGTGAGATGTAAGATGTATATTTTATGTGTCTATATTTTTCCCGTCTTTGAAGCAATTTACTCATTGCATTGGTTCAAAGAATGATGTTGCCGACATCAAAATTAAAAAAATTCTGCCTTTTTTTCTTTTTTCGGATGCCCCAATGGAAATAAGTACGTTAGTACATTGCCCACTCGAGAGATCGAGCGAAAAGATTTGATTTGAGGTTGATCTCACGATGAAGAGGTTCAAAATGGATGTGTGGATGGTTAGACTGCATGATAA
Source organism: Sequoiadendron giganteum (assembly GCA_007115665.2). NCBI lineage: Eukaryota > Viridiplantae > Streptophyta > Pinopsida > Cupressales > Cupressaceae > Sequoiadendron > Sequoiadendron giganteum. The sequence continues at coordinate 49,189,887 of CM021106.1, forward strand.
TGATGATGAAAATAAGATGTTTGGAAGATGCTTAGAATAACGAATTTATATTATCCTAAACAACTTAAATGATTATGAAAATGAGATGATGTGATTATGTATGAGATGGATATGGCATGATTATGCAAGATAAGAGTACAGATGCAGGATGGATGCATTGTTAGTGTGAAATAGGATAGAAGAATGAGAGGGATCAACCCTTGAATCCAAGAAAATACAGAAGTTCAACAAGGCAACTTTATTAGAAATGATGATGAACGATCATGATGTATTGCTTAAACAGGGATCCAGGAGAAATAGCGAGCACAAATTTCCTTATGTTTGATAACACACGTAGGTGCGATGCATCAAGGTATTAAGAACCAGGATGGCATGGAGCCTAGTGTTATGGACTTTGTATCGTCAATTAGATAGGAGTTCTCTTGTTCATGCTTGACATATAGAAACCTTGCTAGGATGAACCCAACAAAGCAAGTATTCACCAAGTTATTTTACAAGAACATCCAACAAGCACATGAGACAAAAAGATAAAGACCATTGCCCCATTCCTTTATCTCTAAACCTGTTTTGTTTAGGCATCATTGAGAGGTCCTTGGAATGAGTGCAAACTAAGATAAGTCAACAAAGACCAAAATAAAGTAAACAAACAAGTTAATGTTCTTCATACCACTAGCCACGGCTAAACTATTGTGAGGGGTACCTGATGCTTATGTCCATCGTGGGAAAGCTTCATCCTAGGACATGTTGTGATCAGGGTTTTGGTGAGATTGAATGGGTGATAAGCTATTGATACCCCAAGTTGACCAACTTGCTTGCTTACTGATCTAGACTTGAGACTTTGACGAGTAGAGTGTTCACTTTTAAACCTGCTAGAGTTGCTTCTGGCTGACTTACCAAAGGATGAAAGTGATGATTGATTTTATTATGAGCGATGTTTATTGCGGGTGAAAGCGATATTAGACGGGTGCACCATTTTGGGTTTTTCAAATATTTTGAGGCTGTTTTGAATTTTGGATTTTCCAATGTGTTTGGTTTTTTTATGAGATTTTATGAATGTTTTTGGATTTTGTGTCTCGAGGGCCAATCAAGGATGGCCTTGCCTACGTTCAAGCTCAGAGATGACGTAGTTCAGAAAAATGACTCTATTTTTGATGTTTTCAGACTTTTTGAGATGTTTTTGATTTTTGATGAATTTTTTTTGAATGTTTTTGAATTTTTTGCATGATTTTGACAATTTGGATATGGATACTTGATGATATCAGTGCTTTGTTTTTGGATTTTGTTGAAAACCAAGCTTAATGTTGATCAATTAGATTGATGGATTGATAGTTTGACTAAGTGTGTTAAGTCAAATGAGGTGGTTTTGGATTTGATAATTTGGCTAAGTGTGTTAAGCCAAACAAAGATGATAATGAACTTGTAAACCCAAGGAAGTTGTGTTATCCTAGAGTAAACTCGTGCACAAGATGATAATTTGACTAAGTGTGTTAAGTCAAGCAAGGTGATAAATGATTGGATTTGATTGATCAAGATTGATGAAGCTTGATTTGGAACAAAATTGTTTTGATGATTTGATGTGATGTTGATGTGCAAGCTAGATACGACTGATATTGATTGTTCATATTGATGTTGGATGAAAGATAAAGCTTGATAAGGAACGTTTTCTCATCAAAATATGCCATGGGCTAGTGATTTGACTTGGTGCTCACAAATTCTTTGACCAATTTGATTTCATGTTTTGCAATGTTCAGATCACCACATAAGTTAGATGATATAGATCAAGATTTATTCTCGAAGCAAGATGCAAATATTTTCCCCTAGTGTCTAGAAATGTATGGAATGCCATGGGTGGATTCTTGGACGAATGAATATAAATTATCTTGTGATAAGATAAGGGTGTTCAAACAAAGGATTCTCATTCGGATAATGCTTCAAGGCTCAAATGAGATCAATGAAAATGACCCATGTCAAGATGCTTATCATAAACATGTGTAAAGTATGCTCCAAAATTTTATCAAGATCAGGTAGATAGATGGTAATGGGTTGGATAAATGGTTCATGGATGAACAAATGATATGGTTGGAATGCTGGCTTTATTATGGAATGTGATAAGATGCTTTCTCCTGAACTGGTGCACGCAGATGCTCGATTCAACAGATGACGCCTATTTGCCAGGTTTTCATCATGGTACCTGCCCAAAGTGCCGCTGAAATGGTTTTCGCTAGAGGACAATTTTTCTCTTTATTGTTTTCAATCCTTTTTTTGATTTTTAATTTTTTTTTTTATGTTTTAAAAAAAAAAAAAAAATATTTTTGAGAGATTTTAAGCTGATGCTGAACCACCTAGTGGTGCTGATGTTGATGCTTCTGTCATGATGTGCCATCGACATCTCGCTTGAAGAAGATGCCTAGCCAATATACGTGCACTTGAATGCAACTTTAGAGATTCCTAATTTGCTTTGTTGATATCGAAGTTAACATTATCTTTGTGTGCACATCATGATAGAGTTCCTTCTAAATCCTTATGATGAAGGGTCAATTCAAATGCATGGTCAATGTGAGAATTGGATATCATGCATGGAGAAGTAGATGACAGAGTGTGTTTAGGACCAACTGATCGATACACTTTGTATGTCGCTTGAGAAGCCTACTTTTTCTTTTGTGAACATCTTTGATGGATACTTTTCCGTTTTTTATTTTTCCCCAATGTTTCTTTGAATAATGGAGTTTGATAGGGATAATATTTCTTTGTATTATTTGGTATCCATATGTATTTGATTTGTCCTTCATGCCTCAGTACTTCTTTCTTCGTTCTTTGATTCTCTTTATTTTTTTGTTGGTCCCAATTCATGGATGGGGTGATGGGTGGAGGAAGATTCATGATGTGGTAGGTTGTAGTATTGACATTGGTTTCATCATAAGGATCCTTCATGCTTCCTATGTTGATGTTTTCTTGAGACGAAGTTGCCCCCAGTTTTATAGAAGTATCACTGATATGTTGAGATCCTTTGCTTGTCGAATAACCAAGGCCTTGATGTTTAGGATTGCCAATAATCTCCACTGGTTCTAGTATACCCTGTTCATGTAGACCTAATCCTTTACCTTGATAATTCATCTGCTGAAAAAACTTATTTGCAATAGGATATGATTTACCTTGGAAACAAGGTGCTAATCCTTTTCTACTCTATGGTGTATCTTCAAAAGTGAAAAATTCTTCATTGATAAAATAGATTTCCCTTAAAAAGGTGAGTGATCCAACTTTATAAGTGATAGGATCCTCCATATGTGGGATGAATTCTTGATTGATATCCTTAGCTTGATTTTGTGAGATATCAGATTGTAATGCTTCTTCAAGAAGTGTTGATGTTTCACTATCATTGTAAAAGTATTCCTCATGATTCATTCTTGGTAGGCTTTCACATGATGTTTCTAATTCATGACTTATGTAGGAGCCTTCTTCATGACCCATTTCTGCTATGTCTCCACATGATGTCTCTGATTCACAATTTCTATAGAATCCTTCTTAATGATTCACTTTTTGTATGTCTCTAGATTTTTCTATACTTTGATCATGTGTATAAATGTTAGGAGTAGGAGACTCTTGTTCCTTAGTAAGAGTATGCAACTCTTGTTTTGAATGATGATCATCTACGAGTCCATCCAAAGAAATCATCTCATGGTTAGACGAAGGGGTGTGTGCTATATGGATATGATCATCATTTGTGACATCTTGTATAGATAGAAGAGTACCCATTAGATCATTATAGTATCTTGGATATAAGAATTCCTGATCTTGACTAATTATGGAATTACTTTTGAAATGTTTTGGATGAAGTTCTTGACATGGGTTGATTTCAAAGGATGGATTACTTTCTTGGATAATTTCATTAGGCATGGAAAGTGCCTTAATATCCTCTTGATTTTTGAATGGACTTGGATCAAATGGTGAGTTAAGGATTTCTTCAATATCAGCAACCATGAGGTCAAAGGATCCCATGTGTCTTGGAAAGGACCATTGCTAGACTTAAGCGAAGGATGTCGATCGTGCTTTGGAGTAAATTCTTGAGATATGTCCTCTGACTCGTTAGGTGATGTAGAGACATTGTCAACACGATCATTGGTGGATGGATCTTGATCATCATTTTCAATAATTTTGGTGGGAGTTTGTTGCAAGCTCTGCTGTGCGTTCAAGGCCTACTGATATGTCTGTATTTGCATCAACAATGCTTGTTGTTGATCCTATTGTTGTTGGTCCATTTGTTGTTGTTCCCATAAAGCATGTTGTTGGTATAGTCATTTTTGTGCTTGGTATTGTGCTTGCCTTTGTTGAGCTTGGTGTTAGGCTTGAGCTTGAGCTTGAGCTTGATCTTGTGCTTGTTGAGCAGCTAGTTGTGCAACTTATTGGTTTTGTAGTGCCTTTTGGCGAGCAACTGCCAATATTAAAGAGAATGAATTTTCCATGTTGTGTTTTGGTGGTGGTGGTGGATTAGGAATGATGCCAACCATAAGACCAAGTGATGTTGACATTTCTTGAATTGGATCTTTGTTGGGTATTGTTGGTGGATTTTGATCATGATTGAAAAGTGGCCCTTGGTGTGTGTTGATTTGATCATTGAATGAGATGGAAACATCTTCAATGTGTTCATTGATGGATTGATATTGATCACTATTTTCAACAAGTGTGGAGGAGAGATTGTTAATGCTATTGCTAGTGGTTGAATTCTAATTAATGTCCCCAATAGTTATTAGCTTTTGATCAATCAAGTCTTGGATGATATTTTTGAGTCGAATACAATCTGATGGTGTGTGTCCCTTTACTTTGTCAAAATCACAAAAGTGTTTCTCATCATACCCTAGTGGTTTCACCATGGGCTCTTGATAATTCACATAAATAGGGATTTTGATGAGATTTTCTTGGATTAGTCGTTGCAAGACCGATTCGATTGGTTCCTCAAGTGGTGTATATTTTTGTTTGTGACCTTAAGAGATTTTCACTTTAAATTGACCTTGTGGAGATTAATTTTGGAAATGTGGTGATTGATCTTTGAGATGCAGTGATTGATCTTTGAAATGTGGTGATTGATCTTTGAAATGTGGTGATTGAGTTTGTTGTTGATTTTGTTGATATCCAACCTCTTGATTTTTGATATATTGTTCTTGATGTGATTGTGGAAACAACTCAATTATTTGATGACATGGTTTAACCAATGGAAGAGCGTATTGATTTTGGGGTGGAGATGTCTCTTGGTGCAATGGATCAACTACTTTGGAAAGTGAAGCAATTTGATCTCACACAATTTGATCTTAACACCTTTGATATGGTTGACTTGGTTTTTTAGCAAGCAGATTTGGGATGCATCCTTGTGATGTTTTCCTAGGATAGTAGACAAGTTGATTATGGATAATGCTATGATTTGTTGTCATGTTTTGATTTGACATGATATATTGAAATTGAATATTGTTGTGGTTGGGAATCATATTTCCTTGATTTAGGTAACTTTGATTTTGCATTGGGTACCTTGACTTGAATCCACATATGGAGTTGCCAATATACTGCTAGGATTTTGAACAACATTAGGGGGATTTGCAAGCGTATTTATCCCAAAGTTCACCAAGTGTGGACTAGAAATGCTCATGTTCAACAAAATTGTATTTGGCATGTATGGATTTTGTGGGATACTGTTGTTTGGAAAAATCATGCATTGAGCGTTTGGTTGATAGATTTGCAGATTTGGACTTGGATTTAAATCTATCATTGGGAAAGTTGTTCCAAAATTTAGATTGGGCAATACTCACATTCGTATCGTTGAATTTTGGAGGAGATAATGATGCCATGTTTGAAGTGCATAAATGTGAGTTTCGATAATCAATTAGTATTGCAAGACTTGGATAGTTTGGTTGTCTTCGATTACTCATGATGTACGAGTCGAGTTTGAATTCCATGTTTTTCTTGTGTTTTGACCTGGTTGCGAGAGTGAACCTCTAAGGTGTTTGGGACCAATGATGAGATGAAAGATGAAAGGGTGAGTGATAAGGATGTTTGAACTTCTTGGAACTTTAGATCAATGCTAGAATTTAAGAATTGGTTCGATTTGATTTTGATTGGTTGATAGTTTGACTAAGTGCATTAAGTCAAAAAAGATGATAATGCACTTGTAAACCCTAGGAAGTTGTGTTATCGTAGAGAAAACTCGCACAAGAGAATGAATTGGCTAAGTGTATTAAGCCAATCAAAGTGATCATGAACTAGTAGACCTTAGGAAGTTGTGTTATCCTAAAGGTAAATTTGTTCAAGAGGATTGATAACTTGACTAGGTGTATTAAGTCAAATGTAATGAAAAAGTATAGCATGAATGATGTTTTCAAAGTTCCAAAAGTTGGTGAAATGGAATTTGATAAATGTTTGGATGGATGAAGTGTTTTGACTTGATCCTAGATGACCCTATGAGGACTTACTTACAAGACCAAGGTAATGAAGAACATGCTTTTCCCTAAGATTGTTTCAAACCAAAAGATCAATGCTCGCATGGAAACCAAATGACTCAAAAGGGACCAAGAACATGTGTGGTTCAATTGTCTGTTATCTTGCTTAGATTTGGTTATTTTTACCACAAGAACTTTCCTGATTAAGGTTTCTCAAACTGAATGTCCAATGTCCTAACTTTCTTTTATCCCACAAAGTGTATTATGTGGAAATGAAGGAAATCAGGGCAAAGGTTACCTATTATTGAATTTAGTGAGAAAATGGAGATATAAATTCAAATGTTTAGGAGCCTCTAAGGATAGAATCCCTAGGGAAAGCAATAACACTTCAATTTTATCAATGGTATTTTCTTTCTAAAGGGTTTGAAATTTGATGATTCATTGAATGTTTGTTTTCCACTGTTTTGAATCCAAGAAAAGTGTTTTTGATTCAAAGAACATGTAAAACCCTAGGTTGGAAAAGGCAATATTTGTTAGGTTCCCACTTGGATGAATCCAGCTGCACATATTCTGTGTGGATGACTAGATGCTTGACCACACTGGCTCCCCTCCATGACACACTTCTTAGGTCAACCAAGCATCAATACCTATGAATCTCCCATGACATAATTTTCATCTCTACAACAAAACCGCATGTTACGTGGGGTGGCTTCAGAGGACATGACCTCTTGCACCAACAAATATAAGGTATTTTTGGCCTCTAAACAAAATTTTGTAGTAAGGGCATCTAGTTTAGGGGGTGCAATGATAAAATCCTTGTGAGAGATCTCCCAACCCTTAGAAAAAGTGCTTTACGCATCATAAAGATACTAGGGGAGAGTTATCATGCACCGCTTCCCATTGTCCATTGCTTTCACCGTGAACACAAATTTATATAGCGGTTTGGAAGAGCTTGGATTTAGCCCGTTACCGCTTGAGTTGTTCCCTTGAGGTGAGTACTTTTTCCCACCAAGGTAGGCCCTCTAAAGGTACACAATAGCGAGTAAGTGCATTCGTAGTTCGATCATCTTTGTTTGCATGCACGAAGAGAGAACACTCGCAATGCCTTTTTCCCACACTAAACAAGTTTGTTCAATTTTAAGTTCCCAAATTGAAATGTGAAGGCAATCCTTTTGACAACTTAATATCACCAAAATGCTTTTGATTCTCAAGATCGTTGTGAAGCGCGAGAGAAGCGCATGCGTATTTTAAATGATGTTAATTTGTAAAAAAGATTGCAAAACATGACAAACACTTGTTCATTTTAAGTTCATAAAGCAGTGATGAGTTCATTTTAAAAGCAACAAAATGTGAGATGTGCAGTTTGCCTTGTCGAATTTTAACCCAAATCAAAATTTAGTATGTTTCTAAGTTTAATTTTAACCAAGTTGAAAAGATTACGTCAAATGGTTAATTTTAAACCCAAAAAAAAAGAGGTGATTTGGTTTAAAAATGAAAACAGGAATAGAAAATGGAGGTTCTGGCTCAACAAGCACTAAAAAATGCTTTTTCTTCAAGTCCCAATGTCCAATTCTTGAGCTCAAATCTTTTTGGATTTTCCTACCGTGATGAAAAGTAGATCAAATTAAGCATGGAGAATCGATCAATAGACTCCACCTTATCAATCTACACCCAAAAACATTAAGTTAGCAACAAAATCAATCATAAATCAACTACTTCATTTAAATAGAAAATGATTTTTCCCTTTTTCAGTTGTAAAGTATGGTGGCCAAATTGCAACATTAAAATCTCATCATATCGAGCTTATATTCCATTTTCATAAATAGACATCAGAGTGATGGAAACTCAGATTAAATGTATGTTGAATTTTCTTTTCATAGCAGTGTCAATTTGCACAGATAAATTTTTTAGATTTGCAAAATCCTACTAAATTTGTTCGTTGTTACTTAAAGATTAAAATGTCATTAAGACAATAGTTTCAATGAAGTGCGCTTTGATTAAGAAATCAGCATGACCATGAGAGGACCCAATTGGTTAAGAGAATAAAGCATTTAGATAAAAAAGGCCTTTTCCCTCAAGGCCTAGTTACACAAACTTGTTAGAGAATTGAAAAAGAAGCTTTAATGCCAAGTAAAGCAATCAATCATCAAACCAATAAGTAAATTTAAACAACAAACATTAAATTCAGAAAATGACAGGTTGTAGTTGTTAAGTGCCGTCATTAGTTTAGAAAAAATGACACCATTAATTCATGAAGCGACCTCCATGTTGCCAATCTTGATTGATTGATTGCTTGTACATTAATTGATTGCTCTACTTGACCCTAAAGCAATAAAATGATTAAATATCTGATTCTCTGACGTAGACATTATCTTTGTGGAAAGATCTCTATCTTCCCTCAGACTGGTCCCATAGCCTGCGCCATCTTAGTGGAAAACATTCAGTACCTGTAAGTGACCACAACAAGATCCATTAATCAATTTGCAATCTGGAGTATAACTTGTAATCATAAGAAAATGTAATTTCTTTTTGTTTGAGGAGGATAATCTTTAGCGTCCACACTGCTCGAAAAGATTAATCTTCAACTCCCACACTGCTCGAGGAGGATTATCTTCAGTGTCCACATTGCTTGAGGAGGATTATTGGCTTTTTTTTTTCTTACTGCAACAGGAAAATACAACAGTGCTCTTTTTAGAATTTGCATTTACGTAGCCAAAATTTATGATACTCTCCTAGTCTTGTAATTGCAGTACTCTCCTCGCCTAGAGTTATTAGTCTTGAAATCTCTTCTAGCAGCTATGGAATTCTTACTAGAGTTGTCAGGCGCCCATGGAGAAAAATCCTTACGGAGTGAGCACCCCAACAGACAAGAAGCGACGAAGCTACTGTAGGCCCTGCACCTGGTTTTTACTTGTAATACCTCAAAGATTGTGTATTTCGTGTGCTTCCCAGGTTCGAATCCCTTTCAACTTTTATTGGACAAGGCCTTCCATGTAATTGATATCATTTTTAGTGGAATATGAGATGAATTTTTTCCAACAGGAAGAGCTGATAAAGGAACCACGGGGGCATTTAGAGAGAAATAAACTATATCTCAGCAAAGGAAAATGTAGGTAGGGGGTGGTCTCCAAATTCAAAGAAATCTACTCCAAACATACTGACCTAGACTGGGTATGTGCAAGATCATCATAAAAAAAACAGGCCCTTAAGTGGCAATAAAAAGATAGAAAATCATAGTTAGACAACTTGACGTAAAAATTTGAATAAGTTATCGATATTATTTCAAAAAAATGTTAAAATAGAATTTGTAGCAAATTGAATGTAGTTTCTAAACTACTAGACCTTTATTTAAAAAAGTAAAATCTATTTGGTGAAAATTTGAAATTTCAATGCAGTAGTATTTAAATTTTAGGGTAAAAATAAGAAGTAGGTGTCTGTCTGACCACCCTAACCACAATAAAATGATAATATTTTTTTATAAGATTTTCGATATAAGTAAAGGACTCATGTCCCGATGTGATGCTTATTTTTTTATAATTTTTTTCCAAATAAATAATTAATTATGAATTTTTTATTACAACTTTTGAAAAATATAAAAGCTCGTTTGTCTAACCACCTTAACTTGGTAAAAAATTCATGAAATTCATTTTTTTTTTATCCTATAGTATGCAAAGCATAGAATGTGACGCATGTTTCGGATTTAAAAAATGTGATACCGTTTGAAAGTTATAGATATTTTTCAATCAACTTATCAATTAGGACTTTATTCGTAATTCTAATAGAAAATGAATAATAATTATTTATTAAATTCAAAGTAAAGCATAATTTATATTGGTGGAAGCTGAGAATCTCCTCTAAAAACCCTTTTTGTTTCATCAATTTTGGGTAAAAAAAAAGTCGTCAGCCATATGGGCCATCAAATAGCTTACATATCACCACTTTTTGGTCCATCATGATCCTACACATAGCCCTCTAGAATGGAAAATAAAGCTATAGCAAGGTGTGTTCAGATTATGATTCGATCTCTTATAAGATGAATTTGTTGCAACAGGAAGAGATGATAGAGGAACCACAAACACATTTAGAGAAACAAATTGCATCTCAGCAAAGGCAAACATAGGCAACAAATGGTTTACGCATTCAAAGAGAAACAAACTTTATCTTAGCAAAGGAAAACATAGGCGGCAAAAGGTTTTCAAGTTCAAGGAAATCAACTTCAAACATACACCTTTTTAGAGAGAAATAAACAGTATCTCAACAAAGGCAAACATAAGCGGCAGATGGTCTTCAAACTCAAAGAAGTCTACTTGAAACATGCTGACCTCCAGAACTGTAAGAGATACTACGGAGAATAAAGCTTTAGTAATGCCTATTCAGATGATGATTTGAGAAGGTACGCAAGGCAAGAAATTTACGTTACTCTCAATCATCATGGCTAGTGACCTACTGAAAAGAGCCTTCATACTCTTGATTCGCTAATAGAAGCTTCTTAGTTGGCTACCTACCTACCTTCCCATAATTTATAACCCAAGTGATCTTTCACTATCAAATATTGCAGAGGGTTTAACTTACAGGTGCGTAGTTGGCACAAAGGCAAGACCTATTGAATTCTAGTCAAGCTTGGTGACTTTGGATCTGCCAGGAGGATAGAGGACAAGGGTCTAAGTGGTTTAAGGGGTACGCCATTGTGGATGGATCCTGAGCTAGTCAACCAAGTGGAGCAGGAACCGACTTCAGATTATTCTGCATAGTCATGGAAATGGCCACTGGAATTCCGCCTTGCTAAGATTATTTCTTTAATGCAGGTAACTGGTAAGCTTATTTATTCAATAGAAAATAGCTTGCGGAGTTAAAAACAACAAGATTATTGGCTGCATTTCATGAATGTCGAAGTCAAATGGGTGTGCTCTAAAAACCATATTCTTTCAACATAAACTACATTTAAAAGATAGACTCTACAAAAAAAATTGAAGTGTTAAACTCTACAACGTAACAAGGTATTGAAAAAAGTCATTAACAAGGATGTATTATACTGCAAGGTTAGCATGACATCCCCACACAATTATTGTAGAAGATAAACATTATAAGATAAAAAGAACTTGTTTTAAGAACAAGTGATGACCCAAAGCCGTTTTAACCTTTCTGTATTAAATCCATGCTTAAAAAAGATGACCCAAGACTGAGCTATATTGTATTGACTGTTTGAAAAAATTTAAATGAAACTTGTTCAACAGTTTAAAAGTAAGCAATACATGAGGATTTTTTGATTTTGAACAAATAAACCAATGGTGTCAAAGATTAGATTTGCTAAGACAAAAACAAAAAATCATCCCTATGTGTGAATCAGTCTTATACAAACATATTGCCCTCCTTCTAGCGCCATTTTGTGGTATCTTAAATCTGCAAATGTTCGTAAAATGACAAAACCAACATGACAGAAACAAACAACCTTATGAAATAATGCTCCCTGATTCAATATGAAAAAAAATGAAAAGAATGATCAAAGCACATAAAATATGAAGTAATCTTATCTCATAGTAGATTGGTGCCACTTTGTTGGGTAGGAAGCAACCCTTTCCCAATCCATGATAAGCAAAAGATGCCAAATGAAGAGCAAGATTAGTTCTCACATGTAGAGAGTAACCTTGCATAAAATGTGTTGTTGTCAAATTGTGTTGTAGTTGTTTTGGAGAAATGCTTTGCATTTTATAGATTCAAAGTTGAAATATTGAGAGAATTTGATGAATGTGGGATCATTCATAAGCCAATGACAAGATGACACTTGTCAAGGTGTGAGAGGGTGAGGAATGTGCAAGTCTTGGCCAATGTGCCAATTTCAAATTTGAATTTTGCATGAAATGACATGTTTAGGGGGGATGAAAGGTGCATTTAATGCCAAGTTTGACTTGTGCAAGAGACATGTAAGAGCATTTAATTCTTTGTTGGAAGGGACAAGTCCTTTGGAGGGAAGATTCAAATTGACAGAATATTCCATCTTGATGCTTTTTTGAAAGTAATTAGAAGAATTAATAAATAAAAGAAATGATTTATTAGTGCAAGTGGGTGGGTTAGTTGGGAGTTTGGATTTGACTCAAGTTGAGTCAAAAGCTGGAGAATTGGTAATCATGATTAGAGGTTAATTAGTTTAGATTAATTAACTTGGAGGATTTTAGGAGTTTGACATTTGATTTAAATCAGTTTGATTTATTGAATCAAATAAGAAGAACCTTAGGACTTTAAGAAATAATTTGATTTATTTAATAAATCCTGATGAAGCTAAGGAGTTAATCGATAATTTTTTTTGATTGATTAATAGCAGAATTTGATGTTAGTTAGAGCAAATGTAAGATGTCTATTTTACGTGTCTATAGAAGTATACCAAAATGGATAAAGGTAGAGGATCCCAATTTATAGGTGTGGGGTTCATGAACAGCTTGAATAGGTGTGATAGGCTCTTGACATGGGGATGATGGGGTGTTTTGATCTTGACTTGGAAAAGTATCATGAGGTGTAAGAGAGGAAGTAGATTTCCCTTTATTAAGTATGGAATAATTATGAAGTGGTATGAAAGGCATATCTTGATCATGAGAAGGATAAACATCTTCATGGGATGAAAGGGTATTATTGAATGGAAGCATATCTTGATCTTGATGAGGAAGGGAATCATGAGAATTTTCAGTTCAAGAATGTCTTGATCATGAGTTAGTAGGACATCATTATATAGGATAAACAAACTATTTAATGCTCTTGTGATGCAATAGAATCATGAGATGGTATGGATTGATTAGATGATGTGGAAGAAGAACTTGGAAGGATACTTGTCTCTTGAGATGGAAGGGAATTATTTTGGATGAAGAGTGAAAGGAGGGGATTGTCATAAGATTCTTGAGAAATGGGATCTTGATCAAAGATTTGAAGAATTTGTGGAATTTTGATATCATAGGATGAAGTGGAAAGAATACTTTGGTATTGATGTGTAGGGGAGTCTATGCTAACATGCTTTAGATTGAGAGATTGACATGAATCATTGGACGTAGAAGATATGATAGAAGAGGATGATTGGATGGAATTGTTAATTTGAGTGAAATAATCTTGAGGTTTATTTTGGCTTATGGTGGATGGAGATAAATGCATGACATGATAGGATTGCTCAATATCACTTGTGTTTGAGGATTGAGATTTGGGCTTCTGATTTCATTTTTTCAAAAATTCAAAGATATTAAACTTGGATGATGTAGTTGTAGGTGGAGAGGGTGTCATGCCGAGATTTTTGTCAGAGGAATAAGAACAAATGTCTGGAAACAAATATATCTTTGTGGTTGTTTCCCTTTGCATATCCCAGATTTGTTGTTGAAGGTTTTTCATTTGATGAGCTAAAGCATTCAATTGATCCTCAACTATTTCAGCCATGGTGATCTGAGTTTCAATTTCCTTTTTCTAGGAGTTTTTATGTTTGTAATCTTGTTAAAATGGGCATAAAAGTGTTAGGGTTTTCACTAAACTTTGGTCTTTTTGTTTGGATGAGTGCCAATGGTATTAACTTAAGTCAAATAGAATGATATATTCTATTGATGAGACCAAGTTAAAATCTGATTATTGTATTTGTTTTCATGATTGTAGGATGAAAAAAATCCTAATGATGAAACTTAACCCACTAACCAAGATTTGTGTTTGATAATTGGATACTTTATAATTGCAAGATCTAGGTTTAACTTGAAAGATTTTTGACTTGTAAGATCCTATTTGTTTCAAGTTTTAAGACACTGTCTGGACTGAGAAAATGTTTTTGTTCCAATAAAAATCTAGATTTTGATGTTAACTTTCTGACTGATGGGGAAAATAAGTCTTTAGTTTCCGTTATCTGGATGTGCTATAACAGATCTCAGATGCACTGAAATATTGATAAATTTTGGCTGATGAGTTTTGATGACAGACAATAGATGTGCTATAATATTTGCTTGAAGCGCTAAAACAAATTGTGAAAGTGATATTTTATCAGTGGATGCGCTAAAAAAATAGGTGCAAGCACTAAAACGGACTTTGGATGCGCTATTTTGGGACTTCCCAGTGTTGGGAATTTTGACAAGATATCTTTGTTGGTAAATCTCTAATTATTTTGACAACAAGCCTAATGTTTCCAATTTTTTCCTCTATTGTAAGAATTGATCTGGCCTGTTGGAATATTGTATGGTGGGTTGTGGGATGGAAGAATCATGTATAGGTTGAATATGATTATGTTAATGTGAAAGAGCTCTTCTTTGGTTTCTTGACTCTTTTGTGTATTTCTGGATGATATTTTTCTAAAATAATGATTTGAAAACAAATCAAACAATTGTAGGATAGTTGTTTTTGAACCTGGAAGCTAAAAAAATAGTGTGTGTTCTAAGAACCACGTGTGGTCCTATTTTCATTGGTTTTTCTAACAAAAATACACTTCAGATAGACTCACTCTTGAGGTCAAAAAGGTCACCGTTATACTCAACAACCCACATCTTAAAATTGCATTGAGTCACACAACCGTGTCACCCCCTAGAGGGCGCCTGTGTTTTTGTCATTTCTAGGCACGTACTCAAGGTTAGATTTCTCGATCCCTTGAGAAAATGATACTTGGAAATTATATGGTGAGTGTCTTGGGGGTAGATTCTTCCCTCCCCTTGTACTGCGAGTATTACAATGTCTGGTTACTGAATCAACTTGGATTATACACTATGGTTCTTAGATAGGGTTTCCGTACGGTGCGAAAAATGAGAAACTCCCTCAAAAGACCTCCCAACCTTTAGAATAAATTGTCTTGGGATGGTTATCTTGCACACAACCATCGAGTTGGACTTTCATCAACAACTCACTTTTGATTAGAGTGGGTTGGAATCCTTGGCTTTAGAAGTTCCCACTTAGGTCATTCCTATAGGGTGAGTACTTTTTCCCACTATGAAAGGCCTTCTAAAGGATTTAATAAAGTGTGAATTGCATGAAATCATAGGATGAGTTTGGCCTTTTGATCACCCAGTTAAGGGGAGAGCATAAGCCTATCACCTCACAATCATAGTAAATAATGTTTAGTTTTAAAGCCCAAATGATAGTTTGCTATTCTACATGAAGATATTGCTTCACAAAAGACATGATGTTCATTTTAACTGAGATAGCAATGTATGATGACTACCCTAGTATTGGTGCATTTTAATCCAAATGACTACCCTAGGATTGGTTCATTTTAATCCAAATGGACACCCTAGGATTGGTTCATTTTAATCCAAATCCAAAAAATAGTGAGTTTCTAATGTTCTTTTTAACCAAATTTGATAAAGCTTGTGTAGATGGTTAATTTTAAGCCCAAAGTAATACTAGTTGGTCCTAAAGCATGAATGAAAAATAATATATGATGGTTTATTTTCCCATGAGTGTTTGAAAACACTATTACAATGGATATCAAATGTTTTTTTTTACTTCAATGCTCCACGTTCCTCTTAAAACCTTTAATAAATGCTCAAAATGTTAGATGAGATCAAGAAATAAGAAGATATAAGTTTTAGATGAATGATTAAGCATAAAAACCCTAAAACTTAGACCAAGTTACAATGTGATTTGACTTTAAATGTAAAATTTAAACTTTAATCTCTACAAAAAGTGATAAATACCTACACCATTGCATAATTTATGAAATTCTACCTCATTTCAAAAAAACAAGTTTTGAAAAATACCTCTGTATGACAAATATATGGCCATGTTAAGATTGACTATCAAAGCACTAAAACAGACTGCAAAAGTGCTATTTCAGCTGTGGATGCACTAAAAGATAGTGAAAAAGCACTAAAAGAGAGTGTGGAAATGCTATTTTGGATACATAAGCGCTAAAACAGACCTTACACGCACTAAAACAGAGTGAAAGCGCTACTTTGGATACAAAAGCGCTAAAATAGACCTCAAAAGTGATATATAGTTTTCTTCGTAAGTGCTATAGTTTTTGTTGGAAGCGCCAAAAATTCTCTCGATAATGCTAAAATGAACATGTACCAAAATCCTATATGACATTTTTCAAAGAAAATTTATGAAATATGGGGATATGCCCCATAGTGGGCACCAAATTGTAAGTGTAAATACGTAATAAGTAAAATAACACTTCTTAATAAGACATTATATCAAAGATTCTACAAATTAAACTAGATTAAAGCAAGAATCTACTGAAAGTGTCATATTGCCTCCTATCTTTAAAGATTTATTAAATCACAGAGGGCTCTCATATTTTGATAAGCTCTGTGACTATTAAAATGCATCTAAAGAAGGAAATGATGCTAAATGCAAATAACAAAATCCTATATGATAATATCTAAATGATAAAGGAAAATACTATAATCTAAATTGACATGAAAATATGATGCAAAAGCTATAGTAAAACTACTTATGCAGTCGTGATATAAAATATATTGATGCTATGATACTAAGATACTATTACTTGATTTCTTGATTGCTTTCCTACAGAGTAAGATTACAAAAAGTTGGGGATCTATTTCCTGTATTGTGAGGCTATATTTATAGATTTCCCGACAAAACATTTGCATAGGGGCAACAAAATAGAGTTTTGGATTCAATCTAGAGGATTGAATGGTGAGAGATGGAAAGGTTGGAGCTAATTATGGGAATGGTTCCTCCCCATGAAAACATCAGGCAAGGGGATAGGAAGGATCAGAGGGAGAAGATCGAGAGGATTGCCTACAAAATTTCCCGTGAATGCCATTCACATTAATTTGACATATGAAATTTGATTTGATAGGTGAGTAAATAGAGGAATTTACGATTTATGCTTTTATTTAAATATTTTGATTTATTTAAATTAGCAAAAGGGGAATAAATAATTTAATAAAACAAACTATAGAAGTTGTTTATTAAATTAAAATAAAAGAATTATGATAATTAAACAATAAATTATTTAACCTTTGTTTAATTTATTTGAATGATGTGATTAAGATAGAATAAATAGGGGAATTTGATAATTAAATAGAAAAAGTATTTAAGTTTGTTTATTTAATTAAGATGAAATAATAGCAGAATTAGAAAAATTTAAATAAGAATTTAAATGTGAAGTATACAAATAAATATTTCTATTTATTTAATAGTAGAGGAAGTTAGGATAATTATTTAAAAAATTCATATTTAATTAATTAGATTCTCTAGACCAATTTTAGGTGTATACGGATATCATGTTGGTTTTTTTTAATCACATTACCCACGTTCAAATTATTTCCCTTATTAATTTTATTAGTTTTTTTACTTGTTTAACAAATTATAATTTCTTCAAATTTTATTCATTTAAATATTTTTCCTAATCCTATCCATAACAATTTGTTCTGAATTTTATTTTCCTTTTACATCATCAATCTCCTTTACTCATGTTGAGTAGTGTTTATTTGGATTGAATGATGTTATCATCAGGGTTTCAATATTAATCCTTCCTGAAAGCTCAAGATCAATTTTAGATTTTTATAATTCTTCAAATAGGGGATTGAATGAGTTTTCCAATTTAACACTATCAGAATTATCAAGGAACACAAATATTTTCCTTTGTTGTTTCAACATAGTAATGTTTACCATTAAGCAAGGTTTAATAGGAGAATTGCTTTATATATTCCCTCTTTTTCATTGCTACAATTAAGTTGTACGAAGTCGGGGTTAGGATCCCCACTATTTTTCATAGTATTGGATCTTTTTGGATCTTTATCTATTAGTGTACCAACTATGGTGTTAGAGCCACTTGTTTCACTTTCTTGCCCCAGATTCTCAAGAATCCCTTTAGACTTATTAAAATTGTCATCTATCTTCATTCTAGGTACGGACTTGTTAATTCTACTAATAATGAGAGGGCAATTTTTCCTTATGTGTCCCTCCTTTCTACACATATATCAAGAATTAATGGAACTCAAAAATTCTATATAGAAGGTATGTGAAGATTTTCCAAGATTAATCTCCAAAATTTTAGGAATCTCCACCCTAGTAACCAAAGACACCAGAGCTCAAGCATCCATGTGAGGAAGAGAATTTGTTGCTTCCTCAACTCTAATTACATTCCTAATTAGTGCTAGCACTTATGGTATGAAAGTCCACAACATTGGTGGAAATTTTCCAATATGACCCATCTAGGGCATGACAGTGTCGAGATTTCAACATTTAGGGAATTGACTAACCAAGCAAGGGCATGAAAAATAAAATTCCCTATATTCCAATAATGTTACTCAAAAGCCTTTCTTTCATTTTTTTCTCTCATAAAGATTAAGAATAACCCCTATTGGATCATTATATAAAAGGAGATATAAATACAAATATTTTTGCCTAGATATTCAAAAACCACTCATCTCTAGGTATTTCATAGCAAGAAGTTTCAAAATATCCATGAATAACATGAACACAATGAATTTATTTAACCTATTAATTTCATTAGTGAAAGGTGAAAAATTGTAGACTATTCTAGGGTTTGGGACCTAGAATGACAATCTTCACTCTCTTTCATTCAAGAACAAACCCTAGAGATCTCAACCCAAGAGTGGAATAAAGGTAAGAGATCTGCCAAGGGACGCATATAAAATAATGAAAGCGTAACCACCAAGTTTAAACTTGGAAAAGACAATGAAATGAAAGATGAAATTGAAAACCCTAATTGAATGCAAAGCAACACTAAATTACCTACAAAAGTGAATGGAATGAAACAGAAAAATGAAGATAGGAAGAGGTGCACCTCAAAAATTGGAAATGGTTGAATGGAGGTTTGGAACATTGGAAATTATAATTTTAAGGTTGATTTATTTTTTTAAGGTTGATTGGGACTCATTCACCAAGTTGGGTGAATCAATCCCATTTCTGGAAAACTGTACAGGAACAAGAATTTGCCAAAAGGGTATCCAAATCTGTAAAAATCTAAAATTTGACTAGAACTGGGACTTGTTTTCTAGAATTGGTGAATCAATCTAGTTGGGATTTTTTGATAATTCAAAGGCCGATTCTTCTCTTATGTTTCTGCTCTATCCTTCCTGATTGGTTTTTGGATCCAAATCTCTGATTTTTAAGCTGTAGGTGATCTCGAATGCTCTCCAAGACTTGATGACAACTTTGACAACTTTGAGCTAGTGAAAAAATTTCTGCAATCTTTATCCCTAGGAAATATGCAACCTAGACCTAAAAATCACACACAAAGGAGAGGGAAAATTTTTGTTGGGTTAGTGGATAGGGGTTTGCCTTAGTCAAAATTCATTTTGGAAATCAATCCTTGAAATCAAATCAAATAATGATGGACAATGATGAATGGACAAATGACAATGTTGTAACTCACCAAACCCTTGCAATAAAGTGCTGCAAATATTCTTGAAATGGTTGCAATGGATGTAGACTGTGACTCTTGCTTGAAGGTGATAGATCTTGGATGTAATGCTTGCTTGAATCACAAAACCCTACATCACAATTGTTAGCACAATAAAAAATAGGATGCATGAAATATTTGACATGATGGTTGACACTTGAATGCTGCTCTAAAATGCTTGATAATCTACTCTTGAATGCTCTTGAAGACACTTAAATAATCTTGTGAACTCAAAATTGCTATAAGGATCAATTGATTGCTTGTTAGGATGAAAAAGAGAAAGAACCTTGTATTTATACTCACTTATGCAAGAATTCCCGAAATTACAAAACTACAAGCTGATATTAGATCTAGGAGAATAAAATCCTGCTAGAATTTTGAATTAATTTTGATTTTAGGCCACACGAGACTCATTTGCCCAAGGTGGCGAATGAGTCCCACCATTCTTAATTTTTTGGAACAATTTTAAAAATTCTTAGAAAGGTGTGAAACCGCATTCAGGACCAAAAGATCTAGGTGGGACCCATAGGCCCAAGGTGGCGAATGAGTCCCAAATCACCAAATCTGGGCCATTCAAACCCGAAACACCTGAATTATGATTGTCTCATGATTGGTGTCAGGATTATTCTTGAAAAGATGCAATAAATGGGGCTTATGGATGTAAAATAGGGTCAATTAAATATAAGAAAGCCCAATTATTAATGAAAACCCTAGAAAAGTGTGAAAGTTTGTTACAAAATTTTACAACACTTCAAACAAGGCAAGATTAATGTTAAAAAGAGGTTATTTAGGTATAATTAATTAATAAGGTCACCTTATTAAAGTGTGAAAGTGAGTCGCAACACTTTAGCAAGGTACAATTTAAATCCATTAGTTCACAAGGGCCCAAGATCTAATGTGAATGTGTCAACCACATAACAACACTAAACCAAGGCAACATTAAGCTTAAATTCACAACGGGGGCCCAAAAAAGTGTGAAAATGTCCCAACAACATTTTTTGACAATACATTTAGCACCCACTTTAGTGAGAGGATGAACTTGCTTCAAACTCACACTAAAGTAGATGTTCAAGAGGGGTCCAAGCGCACTGATGCAAATGGTCTAGGATAACAAATATCAAGGAGGTAACCAAGCCCACAAGATCCAAGATCCTACATTAAACCAAAATAAGCACAAAGGGCACACAAAAGGTGTATGATATGTAGCAAAAAAGATACACAAACATACAACTTTGAAAGGAAATAAAAGAAACAACAAAAAGAGGTGGATCAAGCCTTGACTATTTGTCCAACATGATGTGGATCAGATCTAAGCTATTTTTCCAAAAGTTTAGACTCACTCTGAGGCAAAAAAATTTAGGTTGTCCACTAGGTGAGTAATCCAAGAGGGTGAGACACATACACACATGACCGATATGTGCTCACCACACAAACATGCGAGTGGCTAAGGGAAATTCATGCCTCGAATCAGTTTCTCGTCAAAACCATTCCAAAGCTATACCTCCTAATAAATTTGATAAGGAACCACAAAAAAAATGATCTTTGAGTTTCATGAGACAAGAAAAAATTTGTATGCTTGAAACTCATGGACAAACAAGATGGCTCCATAGGCATGGAAAGTGTGTTATGCAAGGTGGCCATATAACAATTATTGTAAATGAAAAATAGTGTAAGGTACATTCAATGAGATTCTTCCTAGTTCATGCAAGGTATCTTCTTAGGGAACATTTTTCCTAATTTCTCCAAGAGAGGACAAGTCAAAGAAATATCATGCTCTCCGAGGGAATCAAGCCCAATGCACCACCAAGAAAAGGACACATTGCAAGGAGAAAGATCACCCATTGAAATATGAGTGTCGATGTATGCCCCCACTTCAAAGATATTGCTAACACCATTACTATGAGAAATTTATTTAAAGTAGAAGAAGACATGAGAGCTTATTTAGAAATCCCTATGCCAAGTTATATGTTTCCGAATTGAACTAAATCATGAAAAATTATATCACACTTGAGCCAACTTATGGAATTTCGTCCACATCCCAAGCTTGCTCTTATATGTACATGAAATTTTATCAGCTAGCCAAAAGAGAAAACAACAAGTGACATACGAGGATAAGGCTGCCAAACCCCTTGCCCCCACTTAGTGCAGGACAAGGATGAGCTGAAATGATTGATGAGAAACATGCTACTGTAAAAATAAGTATCAATTATAGGAATAAGGTTCCCCCACATAAGGAAGAGCACTAAAATCCTTAAAATTTTGTGTTTCACTACTTAAATCCTTACATTCATTAGTAGCATGAGCATGAACTCTATGATATGCACAAAATGAACTCTTTTAGTAAAATTTATTTTGTGTTCGTGGAGGGAGGGATATCAAACAATCTTGGAGAAGTCTAGACAAGATGCCTTCTTGATCACAAGTAGAAGATGTTCCTTTATTTTATGTCAAAGATATCTCCTGCTTAGTACAAGATATCAAACTTATACAAGACTCTTTAGATTGTGAGATTTTGTTGTCTCCTTTACAAGAGGGTGTAAAATCTAACGAACTCAAATCATTAGTATTTTTCTTGATGAAATTGACATTACACAAATATTTCTTTATTTTTTTCATTTCTTGCAAAGGATAAAAATTAAGACCACTAGTGTCTAACAGTTTAGGATGCACTAGTGTTTAAGTCATCTTAGAAGAATCTTTTTTTAGAGTGTTGATATTAAGTGAAGGCTTATTTATTTCTATCAAAGAAAAATAAGCAAGACCATTAGTTTTTTCTTGCATGTTAGGCTCTACAGGGACACAAATACCTTGTTCATTAGCACCACATCCTTTTCCATTATAACTGAGTTGTTTCATGAGTTCATAACCTCTTCCATAAAGCTTTTTCATTTCTTTAGGATTTAATGGTTGTTGATATTCAGTTTCATCAAAGTTTGTTGTGTAATTTTTTTATCTTTTGTTCTGAAGTGGTTGAGGTGGATGCTTTTAAAGGGTATTTCAATTTTTGTGTTGAAATTACCATTTTTTATTTTAGCTTGTTTGAATCTTTGTTTATGATCTTGTATTCTATGATATTGCTATCAGGATTTAACTGTGTAGTTTTCGAGTCAAACTCATTGACCCATGATTCATGAGTAGTGGTTCACAAGAACTGATCTCTCATGATAATGAATGGTCCACTTAGAACTCATTGCATCTAGGTGATGCTCATAGAGGTGAATATCTTGTATCTTGTATTCTCCCACTTATATCTTGTATTCTCCCATGAATGATGGTTCAAAATCTAAGGAACCCCAATAATCTTCTAATAGCTTCGTGACTTCTGCAATATGTTTTCTTTGTATTTATGTTGCATGAGTTCCACTTGTGTGGTTGGTGTTAATGTTGCTAAAGGAATTTCCTTTGCTTTCTCAATATTTAAACAATTGTTTGGGCTAGGGTCTGCTTCGAGGGTGTACACTTTGTTGTTGTAAATATATTTTATTTTATGATGAAGAGTACAAGGCACCCCATTCATTCTATGAATCCATGGTATTTCTAAAAGAAGATTATATGAAAGATCATGTGGCATAACGTGGATCAATGTTTCTAATGTGGCCTTTCTAGCTTTAATAGGTAAAGTGATTACACCAAGTGGTTTTTATGATACATTGTCAAATCTGTGGATAGATAAGGAATTAGGTTGTATTTTTAATTTATCCACATGAAGCCTATACAAAATATTTACACTACAAACATTAAGGGCTGAGCCATTTTCAAAAAGGGTTCTTTTATTCCTTTATTGTATTTCAGTAATATCATGAGAGCATCATTTTGTTTTTTCACTTCCAAAGGGGTGAGTTCACTTTGGTGGAAAATAATGTCAATATTTATTCCTTGAATCATGGTTGTTATGTCAATTGGTTGAACATTAGACGGGATAGGAACTTGTTGCAAGGTGATTTGGAGCATCGTGTGAAAATTAGGTGAATTTTGAATTAGGTCCCATAGGGATATCTTTGCAGGAGTATTCTTAAGTTGTTCAACAAGATCATACTCCTTCCCACTATGCAAAGGAAAATGAGGAGGACCAGGTAAGATAGGATTAGGCAATGGGATGGATTTTGAAGTTGTTTGTATTGGTTACAGATTGTTTCTAGTGTTATATGTATGAGCAATGGTATTGTGACTCGGCTGTTGCAAAAAAATATTCTTAGGTGAGTAAAGGATAAGTTTGGGTTTATTTTGCGTTTGAGGTTTGTGTGAAGGTTGGTAAAGGATGAGTTGAGGTTGAATAATATTAACTTCCCTTATTGAAGGAGAGTCTAATGCTACTTTATAATCGTCATCTAAGGCCACAATATCATTATTGTCAATTTTTTCCTTTTCTTTCACCATGATATCCTCCCTAGGAGGAGAGTTTTTAGGAGGACTACAAGCTAGATGTTCATGACATTCAAATCTTGGTTCTTCTAAAATGAATTCATTGCAAGTAAGGGAGTTATAAGTGGTTTGATTTTCTTGCTTATCGATGGTGGGGATATTAGTAGAAGGCTCTATTTGATTGTCCTTTTTCTCTAAGGTCTCATTCTCTTGTACCATACTATATACCCTATTAGGAGAGCTTGTAAGATGTTCATCACATTCCATGGCTAGATTTTGTGAATTAGCTTCATCACAAGTAGGGGAGGAATCAAGAGAAGGACAATTATGATTTTCATGCTTACCAAATAGATCTTTCCAAATGGTAGGAGAATTAGGGAAGGGAGGAATAGGATTCTCATGACTCTCAATAGGTGAATCTTATAACACTAATCTATCCTCTTCACATCGAGGAGGGATATTATGAGAAGGAAAATTTTGATTGTCATGACTATCTATGATATCATCCTCTTTCGCTAAAACATTCTCACAAGCAAGGGATGAATGGAGACTATGTAAGGTGATGTTTAGAAATGTATCTATGATCTCATCTTCTTGTTGTCTAAGATATTCCAAAGGGGGAAGAGGAGATGGACGATCAAGATTCTCAATTCTTGTATCTTCTTTCACCTAGATACCTTTGTTGCTAATAAGAGAGGTATCAAGAGAAGAAAAAGTATGATTTTTAGGATTTTTTATGCTTGCATCCTCTTGTATCATACCATCCTCACCAATAGGAAATTTAACATTAAGGATTGTGTCAATGGTTTGATCCACTTTCTCTAAGATGTTCTCATAACTATGAAAGATAGTAGAAGGATGACTAAAATGTTTCTTAATTACCTCATTGTTGTACTCTAAATTAAACTCATAAGAGGGGATATTGTACTTATGCAATATTTTTTCAACCATATCAAAGCCACATCTCTTGAAAGAAAACATACATTATCAGAAAAAAGTAAATAAAGTGCAATGCAATGACCTAAAGTGAAATGCTTGAATGCAACTTTCAAATTTGAAACAAGGTAATTAGTTGATTACACTATGCAACAACTTGAAAGATGAAATGTTGTAAATGAAAATTTGGAATTGAGAAATGCATGAAAGGGACCAATTTAAGCTACATTTAGTGAAATGCATGTAACAAAAACTCAACCAACTAAAAGAGATAGTTAATGCCAGCAAACAAAAGTGCAGAAACAAGGTTTTCAGTGCTATAAAATAATAGTTTCAGATGTGAACTAGAACTAATTCGCCCAAGGTGATGAATGAGTCCCAATGAAGGATTTAAAAAAAAATAGAAATTTTTAATTGATTTTTATTCTTTTTAGCTTGTATGACTTGAAGACTAAATGTAAATATAGATTTTATATGATTTTCAATGAAATGAGATGCAAAAATGCAAGCTATGTGAGTTTTCACTAATGAAAAATTAGAAACCCTAGATGCCAATTAACTAATGCAAACCCTAATGAAAAGTAAATTAAGCTACATCTAGGATGATGATGGACTCCAAATAAGTAAACAAGGTATTCTAAATGCAGGTTCACCAAAATGAAAGGTGGAAAATTGTAGGCTATTCTAGGGTTTAGGACCTAGAATGACAATCTTCACTCTCTTTCATTCAAGAAAAAACCCTAGAGATCTCAACCCAAGAGTGTAATTGCAATGTAAAAAAAAGTATCCCTTGCTTAATTTGGGAATGTTTAATGATAAATTAGACTTAATGTTGCATTGGTCTAGTGTTGTGAGGTGTTTTACACATCCACATCAAGTCTTGGAACCTTTTTAAGCTAAATTAACTTAACTCTGCCTTAATTTAATGTTGTAAAGTGTATTTATTGACACTTTCACATTAAGTTTAGGAGGCTTGTAAACTAAGTGGACCTAATCTAGTGTTGTAATGTGTTTTATACATTCACATGGGATTTAGGGCCCTTCTTAGCTAAGTAGACTCAATTTTGAATTAATTTAGTGTTGTAAAGTGTATTTATTTATACTTCCACATTGATTTTTTGGCCCTTTTACATTTATAACCTTTATATCATCATTAATAGGCCCCTATGACCCTATATTCTGCATCCAAAGGCTTATTTTAATCAAAAACCTGACAAAATCGACATATAAGCTTAATTTCTTCACTCCGTGATAGTTTAGGACTAAAAATAGCCCATGTGGGACCCATTCATCACCTTGGGAAAATGAGTCCCATCCAATTGGGACTCATTCACCCAGGATGGCGAATGAGTCCCATTTGGCATATTTTTAAGGTTTTAAGCAAGAAAAATGGGTTTTTAATTCAAATTTCTTCCATTTCAGCCTTGGGGATCAAATTAATGATCATTTGAGTGGATTTCCTATATAAGAAAGCTTTCAAATCCTTATTTCATAAAGAGACATAAGCATACATGATATCAAGTCAAGAAATCAAGAGTTAAGAGTTCTAAGGTCATCAAGATAGCTTTCAAGATCAATTCTAAGGGATTCAAGGGAAAATTCTTCATCAATTGTTACAACAATTCAAGATCTATCATCATATCAAGCATCAAGAATGGTATTGAGCTAGTGTTGTGATGTAGCATTGAAGATCCAAGATCAAGTAGTGTTCTACACCTATTGTCAAGATCAAGATCTACATCCTTCATGGCCATTTCATGTTGAGCTGTAGAATTTATAATAAATCATCTACAAGAAATCATTCTAGGTATCATTGTTCATGTTTCATATCCTATGTTTCATTTTTCAAGTCCCTATTTTATTATTTAATAATTTGGTTTGATTACCTAAAAGGAGTTTGACCAAGGCAAACCCCTTTTCCCTAAAAATCAACACTTTCTTTCTTTCTCTCTCTCTCTCTATCTCTCTCTCTCTCCCTCTCTCTCTCTCTCTCTCTCTCTCTCTCTCTTTGTGTGATTGGAGATCTAGGTACTTTGAAGACTTGAAGATTAGGTTACAATATTGTTGGAGTTTTCCCCTTATTTGTAAGTTCATAATCTTCACTAAAAGATCATATGCAACCTGTGTTGGAAGAATGAAGAAGATTACACCCTTTGATATAGTTTTGTTTTCATTTATGCTATCATAACATATGTGTTGCAAACTGCATTTGGTATTCTGAACCGGTAATATGGAATAATCCTTTGGTAATTTGCTCTGGATTTTCTCTCTAGTAATTGTTGTTATCTCAGATTTTGGGAAATGGTCTGTGATTGGTAAAAGCATGCATGGATAAGGTTTCATGAGTATAGGTGCTCGTGGTCACCTCCATTATCATTTTTTTGATTACATTTTTGTCATTAGGTCTATTACTGGACAACCTAACAAGTAGGTGAAAAAAAAATGGATTAAATTTAATTTGTGTAATCCATGCCGAAATATTGTTGCATGCCACATGGTTGAGGAAGTTTTTGTGTTCTTGAAGCCGACTTGATTGATTAATTATGGACAATCGAATATATATACAAGATTTTTTGAAGATATGAAGCATGAGTGTGTGAAAGGATATGAGAGTGAATAATGTGAAGTGTGATCTACTGATATGCAAATTTATTGTACTACAAAGGAACTGAATCTTCACTAGTGGTGTACTCTTATCAGTTCATTTCTAGTGGTTAGCCTTTTTGTTACTTTATTTTTTGTAGGCAGTGAGCCTCTATTTTGGATAGTGAGTCCCGGTAGTAAGCCACCACATTTTTGTAATATCTTATAACCAGTTATATATACTATATTTTGAGTTAATCCTCACCATGGTTTTTCCTATTCTAGGTTTTCCATATAAAAATCTTGGTGTCTTTTGTCTTATGTGCTTAATGTTCAGTTAATTTTTCTACTTGTTTTTCTTATCATATGCGTTGGATTAGTTGGATGGTATTTTTTCAATAAACTTAAGAATATATTGATTCACCGCCCCTCTCAATATATTAGATATTTAACAATTGGTATCATAGCTTGGTTCCTTTGGAGAAGTCTAACAACTTGAGAGAGATCTTAGAGATTGAACAAATGGCTGATAATGGAGAACTCTGGACTACCCTAGATGATCTTGACAAAGGTGAAAGTGAGAATAAGGATTTCAAAGAGAATCTTGATGAAGTGAATGAATAACCAAAATAGCGCCCTACCCAATGTATAACCAACACTCCATACGAGTAATAATCCAACTCACAAATCCAACAGGTGGGCAGAGATGGAAAGTGTTCGACAACAATGGATACATCACCTTGATCAGATAACAATCAGGAGAAGTTGCCAACCAATTCCAAGCAGAAATTGTCGAAACCGATGACAGATGAGACATACAACAAGAAATCCATAAGCTTCCAAAGAGTTTGGTTGCTCCTGAAAGCTCCTCCTTTGGAAATACTAGAAGTAATAAGAGAAAGCTCATAGAAAATGAAGGCAATTACATAGATTGTCAAATCAGAGATGCCAATAATCTTAAAATTAGAAAGAGCATCCTCCATTAAGGTAAAGAAAGGCTCATACATTTTTCAAAGGAAAATGACCAAGTATTGGCTAGGTCATATGATAAACTCAGAGGATATGATCCCGACATCATCAAGCCTATGATAGAACTAGAAAGAGAGACTCAATTGACATTCCAACACAAAGGCTAGCAAGTCTCAAGATTGAAGCGCCCATGAAGCTACAAAGGTCGGCAAAGCTAGCCCTGATGTGAATTGTCTTCACAGTCGAGCCTAGTTTTTGGGTTTTTGGTCTCATCTCGGTCTGAAAGAAGAATAGAGATATCCACCTATGTATCAATTTCTGCAACCCAAAACACACGCTAGGAAGGAATCATCACCCACCACCCTCTATGGAGTCAAGCTTACATGACATAGCAGGTTCAAGTGTGTTTTCTCTATTTAATAGTTGTTTAGACCAGAAACTCGATGGTAAGGGTTTGGTGATAAAATTTAATCAACAAATAGAAAAAAAATGGTCAGCACGAGAAATATGACAACCTTCGAGAGGGCCCATTGATGATGATTCAGTGCAAGCAATGTGAGGGGCTCAAAAATGAAGAAATAAAAGAAATAAGGTTTTCCCGTCAGGGGAGTTCACCTTAATTTTTTTTATAGATCTCAATTAGACAGTTCTACCATGTAAACATGTAATTATTGTGATTATTCCTCTTTGTTCTTTTGTGTTTGTCTGGTCTTCCTAATCTATGATGCAACAAAAATGAACAAAAATTCTAGAAGGGACAAGAAATATGTAGCAAATCAGAGCTTTAAACTCAAGCTATATTTTTGTTATATTTATATGCTATGATAAGTACAATAGAAAAATGGCTTAGAGGCCACGCTTCTAAGGAAGTATATACTTGTAGGGTTTAATGTCGTGAAAGCCTTTTCTAGGCTATATACAAAAAGACTAACAAATTTTCAGTCTTAAAGCAAGAAAAGGAGGGAATTTTAGTCAATTAGGGAGAAATAGCAGCAACATCAGCTAGAACCACCTCATCCTAAAAAAAAATAGATACACCAATAGCATCACCCAAAGAAGCAATGATAGGTGGTGGAGGGAACATCGAGTTCCTAAAATTAGTGTTCCAGTCAATAGCGTAAAACAACACCACAGTGTATATCCAAAACAAAAAGTGGCAAGCACAGGTAACATTCTAGTGATGGACTTATCGTGACTGAAAGCAAAAAACACTCAGAAACGAAAACCATGGGATGACCGTGTCCTCTTCAATAAACTTGTGAAGGTCGCTCATAGTCGGAATCCCTCCACCAAATGCAAAATTTGCCACCATCTCCGTGAGGCCGTTCATGTACTTCTTTGGGAATATTTTTGCAACCAAATGAATGGTAAGTGGCTTGGGGACTTGAATGTCAAGCATCGATGCCAAAAAAGGAGAGAAAACACCAGTATTTGCTGTATACTTGTCCTCATATTCAAGTTAGTCATGACCAAGGACCCATTTCATAGCTACGATGGCCAAAGAATATTTATTCTTCATCATCCTCTTCAGACCCCTAGTCAAAATTACACCCAGGAAAGCCATTAGTGGTTTATGGGAGGTTATCCTAATTGGGGTATCCATGCAATTAGATACTATAGGACTGTCAGGAAACAAACTATGGAAGACATCTAAGTTTGAAATCTATGCAAATATTGCACAGACTACAATTACTAAATACTAAGTCAATCACCTAATGTTGATTTTGCTAAAAACCGCTAAGTTAATTTCCCTATTGCCTAGGTGCCTATTTATAGACGCAACAAGGGATAAATGTGGTAACCTTCATACCATATGCATGAGGTTAACCAGGTAGCACCTCGAATGAACTAAGAAAAATCCCTTTTAATGTACGCTACACTACTTCTACAGGTAAAAGTACAAAGTTTTGTCACACTTTATAAAGGAAACGCCCAACGCTGATCTAAATTTTAAACTTGAATCACTAGAAAGTGGCATCTATATTTTGAATTTTGAAATGATGTAAACTAATAAAAGGTGTATTTTTTTGTATTTTTTATGTTTGTATTCTTTTGAAAAAAATAATTTAAGTTATTTGAATATATTTTTTTGATAAATTAACATTATAATTTAGTTGCTGATAAAATGCTAAAACTAATGTTCCACTCGATGTCAAGATTTATATAGTAATTTTTTCTTTTTCCTTCAATTTTTTTGTGTATATTTATAACTTGAATATTTTATTTTGCAATTTTAATAAATATATATTTTAAAATAAATATTTCAGTGTGCGTATATTAAAACACAGTTGTTTCCACTCGATGTCAAATTTTATATTGAATATTTATCTAAAATAGAAAACAAATTATACCATCTTAATCTAGATTCTTTTATCTAGGGCATCATATTGTTTTTAATTTTTTAAAATAAGTTTTAGTATTTTTCTGGACATGGTAATCAACCTAATATTTTTGTGCTGATAACCTACATTTAGTAAAAATTTAAAACAAAATATAAATAATAATTGAACTCTTAAAATAAATATATATTTGAAAACTACACTTATGGATCTACAAAAGGGTATTTTTTAGATTTTTTAAAAATATGTTATTTATATGACTAGGAGTTGTTGAAACATTAAAGTTTCAATTAATTTTTTTTTTTATTAAATTGGCTTCAAAGTGGTGCTACATATGCATTTAGCCAACAATTTTAGTTGGAAAAGTTGTGGACATATTTAACTTTTCTAGAATGAATCTTACTAGATCATATGTTTGAGCAAAATTGAATTTTATTTATAATAACTAAAATTCACTTGTGTTGATAAGTTGGCCAAAAGTGTGACACAACTTTGTACTTTTACCCCTGCACAATTTACTATAATTGTTATATGTCCACCTTGCATAACACACTTTTCTTTCCTATGGATCCATCTTGTTTGTTCATGGGTGTTAAGCATATGAAGTTTTCTTGCCTCATGAATCTTGTTGTTTATGTTTTGTGGCACCTTATTAAAGTTATCAGGAGGTATAGCTTTGGTATGGTTGTATGTATGGGAGCTGAATATAGGCATGAATTTCCCATAGCCACTTTCTTGTTTTTGTGAGTGCATATTGGCCATCTTCATATGTGTCTCACCTCTCTAGGGGCTCACCTAGTGGACAACCTAAGGTTCCACTATACCTTGTTAGTGTGCATTTAGTTTGCATAATGGACAATGTTTCCACTTCTAAGCCACCCTTTTGGATACTCACCTAGCGGACAACCTGAACTTTCGTTGCCTCAGAGTGAGTGTGAATTTTAAACAAAAAAGATTAGATCTGATCCACAATGTGTAGGAAAAATGTTTGAAGCTTGATCCACATTGTTCTTTATTTTTCTTTCATCTTTATGGCTTTGATATTGCATGTTTTTGTATCTTGTTTTGTTGTATATCAAATTCCTTGTGTGTGTCCCTTTGTGCTTAAATGTTGGTTTGACATAAGATCTTGGATCTTGGGGGATTGACCACCCCCTTGATCTTTTTCATTCTATACAATCCACATTAGTACACTTAGACCCCTCTTGAATGTGTACTTTAGTGTGAGTTTGAAGCAAGTTCCTCCTCTCACTAAAGTGGGGGCTAAATGTAGTGTAGAAAAAAGTAGCCTTTTTCACACTTAATTTGGGAATGATTAACATTAAAATGAACCTAATATTTCCTTGTTTAACATTAAAATGAATCTAATATTTCCCTTTTTTATTCTTGCTTAGTTTGTAACTAGTAACAATAGGAGTACATACCTATTTGGATTCTTACAATCCAAACTTCTTCAACATTTCTTTGACATACATTGATTGTGAAATTAATATATCTTTGTTTCTTTGATTGACTTGTAGCCCACAAAAGAAATTAATATCCCCAAACATAGACATCCCAAACGTTTTCTACATCTCTTTTGTAAACTTCTTGCACATTTCTTCATTTCCTCCAAAAATTATGTCATCAACATACACAACTACAATCAAGATTCAATCTTTTTCAACTTTGAAATAAAGATTACTATCTGTGCTACTTTTGTTGAATCCTTGTTGTACATCAAAATACTTATCCAACCTTATATACCAAGATCTGGGAGCTTGCTTCAATCCGTATAATTCATTCTTCAATATACAAACCATATTTTTTTAATCTAGTAACTAAAATCCTTCTAGTTGTTCCATGTATATTTATTCCAATTCTCCATTAAAGAAAGTATACTTCACATCCATTTGATAAAATTTAAAGTCCTTATGTGCTTCAAAGGTGAAAAACAACTTGATAGCTTCCATTCTTGCCATCAGAGAAAATGTCCCCTCAAAATCTATCCCTTCAACTTGTGAATAACCCTTACACACAAGACTTGCTTTATTTCTTACTACTTCTCCATTCTCATCCAGTTTGTTTCTAAAACCCACTTAGATCCAATTATATTTTTTTTTTGTAGTTCTTGGGATTTCCAGGTTCCCAAGTTTGATTCTTCTTAATCTATAATAGTTCTTCTTCTATAGCTCTCATCCAATGTTCATCTTTGCATGCTTCAATTACTGTTTTAGGTTCAACTCTAGAAATTAAAGAAAAAATTACCTTTTCTTTAATATATTTCCTTCTTGTTAGCACACCTTTGATTTTGTCTCGATTAATTTGTTATTCAAAATGATTCCTTTGCAGATACTTAGGGGTTCTAGGGGTCTTTCCCAAAACTTCTTCTTCTTCGTCAAACTGCACTTCCTTTTCTTTTCAATCAAGCTCATTTGATTCATATTCATCTATCACTTTCAACAATCTTTCTTTATATTTTGTTGTAGCATTGGTAGGATTTTATTTTAGTAGAATATCCAAGGAATATTCCTTCATCAAATCTTACATCAAACTTTCCCAAATTTTTTGCATCTCTGCTGATATAGCATTTACTTCTAAAAACTCTAAAATATTTGACAGTAGGAATCCTTCTAGACCACAATTCATAGGGATTCTTTGTGTTTTTTCATTTTTCTTGAACTCTATTAAGTATATAAACAACAATATGAATTAATTCTCTCTAGTATACTTGTGGTAGGTTAACTTCTTTCTATAGTGTAGAAAAAAGTATCCCTTTTTCACCCTTAATTTGGGAATGGTAAATTAATGATAAAATGAACCTAATTGTGCCTTATTTAGGGTGTTGTAAAGTGTATCCTAAAACTTTTATACTAATCTAGGGCTTTACTATTTAATTGGGCTTATTTATGTCTTAATTGGTCCTTTCTGCATCCATGAGCCTTATTTAATGCATCTTTTTGAGGATAATCTCGACATTTAAATCAACTAACCAAACATAATTTAGTGTTTTGGGTCATGTATTCTAGATTTGGTGATCTGGGACCCATATGCCACCTTGGGTATATGATTCCCACCTAGGTCTTGGGATGTGATTTCATGTTTCACATTAAATAGTACCTGCCTTGGAGTTTGTGCCCCAATTTTGAGCCACTGAGACTCATATGTCACCTTGGGCATATGAGTCCCGCTTTAACCAAGACCTACTTTGAATTCAATTCTTTGTGGGATTTTATCCTCCTAGATATGATGTCGGCTTCTAGTGTTTTAATTTCAGGAAATTTGGCATAAACAAACATAAATACAAGGTTATTTAACATAATTTCGTTTAAGAAATCCTATAATTTCATAAGTAATCAAGAGTCAAGCATCCTAAGAATTCACAAGAGCATCATAGAGTATTCAAAAGAATTTCTGAGGCACTCAGGGTAGATGTCTTCATCATTTTTTGCAGCAATTGAAGATCCATCATCATGTCAAAGGCATAAGGCATCAATCATGGTGTTGAGCTAGTGTTCTGATGTAGCATCCAAGATCCCAGTTCAACATTGTTCCACATCTAATTTAAGATCAAAATCTACATTCTTCATGGACACTTCATGTTAGATTACAAATTTTCATTTCAAGACATCATTCAAGGTATCATTGTTCATGTTTCATGTTTGTTGTCCATGTTTCATTGTTTTATCATAAGGTTTAATTACCTAAATGGGGTTTGAGCAAGGAAAACCCCTATGTCTTAATAATCAATAGTTTTTTCTCTCTCCTTACATGCGTGATTGTAGATCTAGGTGTATTGGAGCTTGAAGATCCATTGAAGACTAATTTTCAAGATTGAAGAAAGCTGTCAAGAGATCACAAGGTTGTCATTGTTGATGGGTTTTTTTGTACTTCTCAACATAGGAAATATACTTGATTATGATACCTCTCTTGAAAGGTAATTTCTCCAACCAAGTTTTAGAAATCACCCCAAGGTCTCTCAGGTGTCATGTCATGACAATGCTTGGAATAGTTTAGTTGGTTGATGTGATTTTCTAGTAATCAGAGGGTGGCCTTTATGGTTTACAAAGCATGGGAAGTTGGGTCTACAAATGGAGTTTCAAAGTGTTGGAAATGAATGAATAGTTGCTACACACTTAGAACAATAAGCTGAAACTTACTTAAACCCCCAAGTTTGACATTGTGATGGTGCTTGGAATCCCACTCTAACAAATATCTAAAATAAATAGCAAAAGAGGGAAGGGTTGAGAGAGCTACTCTAAGTCTAAGCTATCAATGAATAATAACAATGGAGGATGCTATAGTAGATAAACATGCAACTAAGTTTTGCCTGATTGGGAGAAACCTAGAACTACACAAAACCAGTGCAATCTTCTAAGGTATGCATATTTTCAAATTGTGCATTCACCTCATGAACATACAATTGAACTAAGTTGCAAAAATGTAATAAAAAAGCCCAAGCTAACTTTACACAGTAGTTTTCCATGAACACGTGCCAAAATTATGGGCTAGAAGTCCATCAAATACTATAACAATAACCACCATTAAGGACATTCACGAAACTAACAAACTAAAACTAACATGGAGGTTGACTCATACATGCAAAATGAGCAAGCTTAAATAAAACAACCCAAATCATACAACACTTCCTTCTATTGCTGCAAAATATCGTTTACAACAACTCACCACCACTTACAAATGAGGAGAAAACCCCTATTTATAGTTTTCAAAAAGCATAATGAATAGCTAGGATTCACTTACAATGACTGGCCCTTGAATTTGTTACAAGTTAGGGTTTCACCTACCTCCAAATATATGACAATATAAAATACATCTTTTGTCTCTTCCCTATTTTGTCATCTAGTGACGCCGACATTGTAGTAGTTTGTCTTTTAGTAAATACCCTCCTTGTTGTGGCTAAAAGCAATTAAAGTCTACCCTCTGTTTGATATTTTTGCAACATCAATTAGCCAATCAAGTGGGATTTGTTACAGATTTGTGTCATTGAGGAGCAGATATGCTACTCTTGATCCCAGTGAATAACTGTTGGTAGTCATCATCATTATTTGGAAAAAGCTGAGGTAGCTTCCCCCTTGTCCCTGATTTTCATAGAAAGGTTTATGTTTCCTTGATGCTAACCTCTTTGGTGTACATTCATATGTTGGTCACTCTTCCTTCAAAAAACAATCCCTCGTTTCTGTAGACATCCCTTTCCTAGCATTTTTTTATTATCCTTAGCACACCCTCACAAGTAACTTGGTGTATACCTTCTGATTATGTGAGAGCACCTCCTTGTTGCATGCTTTGGCATGAACTCATATGCAAGTATATGATGGGTGATTTTCCTTCTCTGTCTGCTTTGTTATTTTGAGTGTATTCATAGGTAATTCCTCTCATGGCGACAATGGGAGCAAGATCCATGAAATCATATTTTTTGATATTTTATGTAATTCTCCTTATTTCATAATCTTGCACAATATCATAGGCGGGCACACCTCGAACACCAATACTTTATTCAAGTTCCCTCCTTCATAATATTACACCTGCAAGTAACACGCTCAATAATACAACCACTTAAAACTACAAAGATTCATAAAATGAGTTATTGCAAACCACCTAATATACATCTTTGAAATTAATCATAATTTAATGGTGGGGTGGCATTATAAATTATAACATTTTAGGCTTCGAACCATCCCACCACTTCAATTTCAATTGATTCACATGATTAATTCCAATCATTGCATGCATATGTGAAGTTCCTTAAATTTAGCGATTTGTTCTCTTTTGAATCTTGAATAGCAAGTGCCAAAGTGCGAGTTTCATTATTCAAAATAATTTAACCTTTAATCCTTAATTGCCCCTCAAATTTCAAAGATTCTATGCATACGATGATCTAGAGATATACATTTTCCTTATCTTTATCCTCGATGAAACTTTAATTCATTTACATCACCGAGAGAAATTCCTTTTCACCATGCTCACCTACTTTGATCTACTTCCCGCATTATCATTCAAATTTCCTAACTTTATCGTAATAGCCATGTATAAATATGCCATTCATGGGCATGAGTTCGGTCTTTGATGAACAACATTCCCCAATGGTGGTTTTGCAAACATAAAAAATAAATAAAGCTTTGCAAGAACATTCTTCACTTGCAGGGGGAAGAGTTGTGGAACCACAACCAGTGAGTGCCGCGTGGAAGATGATGGCATGTGTGGTGGTAGGGTCAGCACCAGAAAAAAGGAAAGGAAAGGTCCTTTTATAGTCCACGATACCAGGCGGTCTGTTTTTGGGTCTACAGATGACTTATAGTATATGGTACTCCTCGTACTCCCAATATGAGGGAGGCACCTAACTCGTGCTCCATAATACGAGGTGTACATACCTTACCCCTTGCAGGATTTGAACTTGTGACCTCTCTTTCAAGAATACAAGTTCTCCACAAACGATATTTTGCCTCTTCCACAATTCTGCCTTCTCGAGCTCATCTACTTTACTCATTTTATTTTGAACTCCTTTAACCTTCCTTGGCAAGCAAATGGCCGAATGGTGTGCAACACCTCATTGCATCCTACGAAATGGGAAATGTACCAGATTCCAAAAGTACTTCAATGTGATGACAATTACGATCAATATGCCTCCGCACAGGCTTAATAAAATTGGATGTTTCAAATGCTCAGAATGACCACAAAGGGGCTCGTGTTTAGGCGAATGATGCCCCCATATTGCCCGCTATATTCTCAATAACAATATTTGCACCCAAGCCTACGCGTACCATGATGAAATGATCTTACGTCCATGTTGCTATTTACACTATGCTCTTCTGTTATGGGTTCACAAGCCTACGATGATTCATTCATCATATACTATGAGATGTGCTAGACATAGAATCACAAACCACTCACGTTGCTTCGTGCTTGTCTCCCGAAGGCCACCCCACAAAAGAATGTAGTTTGGTTCCTTTCGACTCTTGAAGATAATAACACGCAAGAATTTTGACGATGCAGGGAATGGGGTGCGGGGCACTGAATGCGGGAGGCCGCAATGGTGATGCCGTTCAGATGGCATGAGAGGTGGCTGCACCCATTTTGTGAAAGCTCGCAACCCAACTTTGTGTGCGCAAGGTGACTTTAATGATGGAAACCATAACCCCAACCATATTAGACTGCCTGATAGTTTCATCCAGAAATTGCCTTGATCGATACTACTTGGTAAAGTCACGGCCACCCCACTTCGCCACTCCCCTTCACGGTGATCTCCTCTTTATTCCTTAGATTAGCAGATCATCCTAATTGAGGAGAGATACACCCTCGAATAGCACTGTTTTCCAATGATCACCTGAGATCCCTCCCATCATCAAACATTATAAGGGCCATGATTTACACCGCTTGTTGGACTGGGTAGCACCAACCTTCCTAAGACTACAAGCTCATTACCCCTCAAATACAAGTTGGCGCATGAATCGATGGGAGGGTGTCGGCCATTCACAAATCATTTTACTATTTCTTGCATTCCGAACAAGCTGAGGCCTCCTCGAGATATCTTACTTAACTACCTGGTATGCTTCCAAGGAAATGAATGCATCACAAATGCTCTTTCGTGTTCTCATTTTTTTTTGTTTCGAAACAACTTTCCATTTCCCTGGGCCCATGATTAGCGTGAAAAACCATTATACAACATCGCCCCATTTTGCAGTGGCGGATATAAGCGAGTGATATACCAGAAGAGTGAATGCGGGCAAAGGCTGAAGAAGAGCCGTTTGAGTGGCGTCATGAACTGCGGATCCTGCATAGAAGATGTCTGCTGAGTGAAATGCGGGAAGGGAAGTGCGGAGCACCATGGTGAGGATGCCTCAAAGATAACAGCTGAACATGAATAGCTGCCCGTATGACAAGTCCTGTAAGATTCTCCTCCACACCAACTTGTTCAATGATTTGGAACATATACTCATGCGCCCCAAGATAGGAGCTCAGAAACGAGCCATGATCAATCTCTCAAAATCTTAGGAATCAATTCATGCTTCAATAAGCATAGAGACTACCTTGACCTCGCTCCACAGAATATTATCAAGTTTTCACTCGGTCGAGGTCATGCATTTAAATGAGATGGCCAACAATTGCCATTCGTGCATCAGAATTTTTGCCACTCAAGCGCCCTCGTGACCTTTGAATATTACTGTCAAAGAATTGAACCCCATAAGGTAGTTGCAGATCAAATGACACAGAACTCAAATGTGCCAATGCCTTTTCTGAAACAACACCTTGTCAACCTGCAGTGCTCTGTAAGGACGAACGATGCTTTCAAGTTCACCATGCCAATCATAATTCAAATCATAAGTTCGTCGTCACCCGACTTGATCATGTCTTATAGGGAATCTTGGGTGTGGGACATAGGGTTCGGGAGGCTATTATAGGAATGCTATAAAAGAACGGCCACTGCAGCCATGGCATCCACAGTGCTAAAGTCTGCACAGAGAGAGAAGCCAGTTCATCAGCACTACCTTCATCCACGCCCGTAGAGCGCTTGTAGTATCTTCCATTCTCGCCCTATTGCTGTAGTGGTTTGCAATGCTCCGCTAGTTGAGATAATAACAACCTCCTTTCCTCCCTACATTGATCATATTTCTACAGGCACGCGGAAATTTGAGTTGTGGGCGTCATCATCCTTGATGCCATGAATTTCATCCTCCATGATAGGAATCTCCGCAAAGGGAGATGCGGAGTGAGGCATGTGGGTGGCCACAGCAGGACGACCGTTAGGATGGTGGCATGCCTAGCGACCTTGGTGCAAGGAGATCCCGTAGAGAGGAAAGCAAAAACCCACCCTATGCGTAGGTCGACATCAATGCTTATCGACTTGATATCTCAGTTACTTAAGATTTATAATGTAGTCCAATTGCATCATTCCCCTTTGGCTTGAGTGCGAAGGAAGATTGGTTATATTTATTTGAAGTGAGTAGACCGAGTGGTGAAGGATCATCCCCCCTCAAACTTCCATTGTGTTTGAATTATTCGAGAAGCAGGTGGACCACGCTAGCGAACGTACTTGGTCATAGATTCTTTTGAAAGAAATTCATATCATTTGTGCCAGTAAGAATATGAAACCATGCAGGTAAAAGCTACGGGTATGCAGTGGGAGGATGCTGCAAAGATAACGGCGAGATACGAGCGGAAGCCCGCATGGCAGATTGCGCATGGGTGACTTTCGTCGGCACTAAAAATAACATAGCACACAAAGTGACAAACATGCTTCCCAAGTATGAGCGTATAATCAAGTCTTACCTTGCATGCTTAATCATCATAATTAACAATGACCTGCTTCAGCGACAAAACATGATTTTGTTGCTACTTTGTTATCGAGTAAACCCGTGAGGGGTGGGCATCTTATGGGGAAACAGTGTTATTATGCCGTTACAGGGCTACAAGGTAGAAAATTCATTTTGCATATGGCGGAGGGGATGCTGGCTCCTGCAAAGACCACTAAGGAGTACAAACATGGAATGCACCAAGAGTTCCATGGCCTTCGAGAGAACCCCAGAATTGTACATGATGCCGCTTGCATTGATCTCTTATTAGCTTCATCAAGGGGGAAGCACAAGGAAACGGATCCTTGATCGCGCCATGATTTTCCTTATTATTTTGAAGGTAATGACATCGCATGGCTAGTTTGAACATAGTGGTTAAGCATCCCTGTGAAGCTTGAGTCACTGCGAGAACCGAGCACATGAATGCCATTGATGAAAGCTACTGAGCTTTTGCTAACCTTGTGAAGACGGAGCCCTGGCGGTGGTGACCTGCACGAGCAGACCCACTGATGGGAGTTGCTTTAGTGTTTGTCTTAGTGTGCCCTTCAAATTGACGATGCTGGTGGGCCCCGGGTCTGAATAGCGGGGAAGTGGCGAGTCTTTGCCATTATGGGACGACATTATGGTAACGACCTCCTTCCAACACGACCCACATGGGTGGACCTGCCGGTGAGCTTTGACTAAAAATGACTCCAGGATCTCGTCGGTGAAACAATGGTCACCAAGTGATGGCTTTCCACTAGCGTACACTCACAAGGGTAGACCCGCATAATCGTTTTGACTTAGTGGATTTGCCACTTTGGACTCCAAGACTGGGATCATAGATAATAAATGTGGAATGTGCAACTCAGGAGACATGAAGGCTCTAGGATTGAGGAATGGTGACAAGGCCGTAGTGGGTGCATAGTCTGCAACGTGAGGAGACATGAGAGTGTTGTGGTTAAGCAATGGCGGTTAGGTGGAGGCGACCCGCACAAAGACTCGTGATTTTTTTTTACTTAGTTGTTTTCCCAAGGGGCGTAAGGTTCGATTCTCTCACGACGATGGTGAGGGTGGAGAAACTATGTGCGGAGCTCGCCGTGTGGGCGGAAGTTAAGAGTTGGCTACTACTTAGCGATGAAGCATAAGAAGAAATCCATATGAGGTGACCGACAATTGTGGGTCCATGACGCGTGAAGGACGCGATGGCGAAAGACCAAGGGAACCTCTCAGGACTAAACCTGCAAAGGAAAACGACTTAGTGAAATTCATGTAGGTGAATTTGGTCAAGGGGTAATTAGTCACTTCAAGGCATGTGACCAACATAGGATTTGGAATAGGGGTATGCAAAGCGAGGTGAGAGCAAAAATGATCCATCGGGAGTGGAAACGAGCCAGTGGGAGCAAAGAGAGGGGTTCTATGAAGATGACTGTTGTACATGTTTTTATAAAAATATGAAGCTACAGGAGATCACCAAAGAATACCATAATTTCAGTCAAACCCTAATACTAGGACTAAATCTCCACCTTGGGCGTATGAGTCTCAGTACTGCCTTTTTTTCCAAATTTTAGAGATCTAAATTAGTTACTAAGAGATTCTAGTTTCTGCATAGAAACCCTAGTCTAGGACTAAATCACCTAGTCTAGCATATGAGTCCCAATATGCTTTAAAAATCATATTTTTTAGGATTTTAGACCTTGTTTCGAGCCTCTTTTGTTTTCCAGATGCACCTCTATTTATCTCCAGTTTGTTATTTTGATTTAAGTTTATTTTCTAGGTTACATTGTTAGTTTTGCATGTCGCTTTCATTACTTGTCTTTCAAAGCCTTTGCTTGGTGGTGAACCCCCTTTTAGTCTTTAATCACACCCCTAGGACACCTTATTGCATATCTCTTTCCCTCATTTCTATCCCTAGATTGAGATCTCTAAGGTTTCCTTGAATGAGACTTGAAGGAAATTGGTGAAGGAATCCTACTCCCTCTTTCATTCTATCTCAAAAACATAGAGCAGCTATTTTCTTCATTTCACTTTCATCACAGCCCTTGTAGTTTCTTGAATAGTCTTTTTTTTCCTTTCAACCAATCCATTTTGTTGAGGAGTACTAGGGGCAAACAAGTGCCTCTTTATGCCATGATTTTCATAAAACATGGCATATTCATTGCAGGTGGACTATCCACCTCTATCAGACCTCAACCACTTGATTTTCATATCCATCTCATTCTTAACAATAATTTTAAATGCTTTTAACCTATCTAGAGCTTGAGAATTTTCATTAAGAAAAGTAACCCATGTCATTCTAGATTAATCATTAATAAAAAATATGAAATACCTATCACCTTGAATACTTATTATTTTTGCAGGACTACAAAGATTTGTATGCGCCAATTCTAGTAATCCAGTAAAAGATCTCTCTTTTCCTTTGAAACTACTTCTTGTTTGCTTTCCGATCTAACAATCCTTGTAGGAAACATTGATAGGATTTGTGATCTTTGGTAGATCTCTCACTGCTTGTATTGAAATGATTCTTATGAAATTATAAAAATTAATGTGACACATCCTCCTATGCCATAACCAGTTTTCATTAGTCTAAGTCATGAAACAATGACCATAAGCACCTTTGAGCTAATAAAAATTTCAATTTATCCTTCTTCCAATAGTAATCATAGTTCTGAACTCTTTTTTGATCTCACATCCACCATCCTAAAACGTAAGATTGTATCTTTTTCTACACATTTTTCCAACACTCAAGAGGT
Source organism: Sequoiadendron giganteum (assembly GCA_007115665.2). Lineage (NCBI taxonomy): Eukaryota > Viridiplantae > Streptophyta > Pinopsida > Cupressales > Cupressaceae > Sequoiadendron > Sequoiadendron giganteum. The sequence goes on from CM021106.1 coordinate 49,232,859, forward strand.
TATGCCTTAAACCCTTAACATAGTAAACGTCATCAATGTTATGCTTTCCATCAAAATTAATTGAACCTATTTCACATATCTTAGCAACTAAATCATCACCAAATCTAGCAAGTCCTTCATCATACTTTTCATGTTTAACAAACTTACTCTTGTCTTTGGTCATATGGTTAGAGAATTCATTGTCAATGATCCTATCTCACAAAAAAATGTATCTTTAGACATTTTCACGCTCATTTGGGTCTTTCTTGTGGATTTTGGCCTAGTTTTGCCTAGATTTAATGTTGTAATGTGGCCAACACATTCACATTAGGTCTTAAACCCTTGTAAATCAATTTAAACTTTATGATATCTTGTAAATGTGTTGTGAAGTGTTGCAACACACTCTCACACTTTTCTAGGAGACTAGGATATTATTAATATATTTCACTTAAATAACCTCTTTTTATCACTTACCAAGCCTTATTTCAAAGTGTTGTAAGGAGTTGTAACAAACTCTCACACTTTTCTAGGCTTGTCATCAATAATTACACCTTTCTTATTCTTTAATTGGCCCCATTTTACACTTACATGCTTTATTTTGACACCCACTTAAATTGCCCTTGTGGAAACAAGTCACCACTTGGGGCGAGTTAGTCCCATTTGGCTCAAAAATCAAAACAAGTTCAAAATTCTGGTGGGTTTTTATTTTCTAAGACCTAAGGTCGACTTGTGATGTGGTATTTTTGAAATTTATGGCATAATTGTGTATAAATATATGGTTTTCCACTTATTTTAGGGTCTTCTATATTCTACCTTCTACCTTCTCTCTCTTGATTCATTCATCATTCTTCTCAAGCAAGCTAGGGTTTTGACATTCTAAGTCATGAAGAAGCATTCAAGGGAAGATTCTTCATTCATTGCTCTAAAAATTCAAGATCTATCCTCACGAAAAGTTTCTAATTCCTTCATTTCATGTTAGTGCTTCCTCTTATTTCTTCATTTGGTTTAATTACCTAAAAGGGGTTTGACCAAGGCAAACCCCCATGCTCTAACATTCAACATTTCTCTTTTTCTTTCCTTGTGTGATTACTGATTTAGGTACCTTGAAGGCTTGGAGATCATTGAAGAATAGGTTGTAGGCATTTTGAAGAAATCTCCTTGTTGGCTAGGGAAAAAAATCCGTAAAAAACCACTTAGAGTGCCAAAAATTGTGGTTTCGGATCCAGATACCTAGAGGAACACAATGTGTGGGCTGAGCACTTTAGATTCCACTTTTGGATTTTTATAAAATTCAAAGATGACTAAGTTGCCATTACTGGCGAATTAGTCCCATTGCACATGTCTTTTAGAGTTTCTGTAGATTCAGATACCCATTTGGCTAAAACAGGTTTTATAACATTTTTCTAGATCTGGGACTAAGTCACCCAGAATGGTGTAAGTGTCCCAATAGGCTAAAATTCTAGAATCAACAAAATTTTCAGTCTTCATTCCGGTTTGCAACACATGTCCAAGTGCACACCTCCTATTTCATAGATTTATGTTTAGTTTGGTTTGTATTTCTAGGTCATTTAGTTTATGTTTGCATATTACATTGTGTTTTCAAAAATTCTATGTTTTAAAAGTTTACAGTTGGTGGTGAACCCCTTTTGTCAAATTTCATCCCCTGGAACCCTCCTTTTGATAGATTTCAATCTCCTTTGCATTGAAGTCTCAAGGGTTTGTTCTTAAGTGAAGTGTGGATATTTGTCTCTCTCCGTTTAGGTGCAAAACCCTAGAGATACAAGAGGTGACAAAAATTTGTGGTTTAGATCTAATAGTTCTTATCCTTTCTAGCATGAAAATAGATACCAAAGTACATTTAGTCTTGTTCTTTCTATCTGGAAGGCATTACTTCACACATCTTTTAGAGTTAGCGGAAATAGATTAATCTTTTAAATCCATGATCAAGAATTCATCATCATCATCTCTATAATTAGATTCATCATCAAGAATACTTACATCTTCCCAAATATAATTTATTTTCTTGATGATTTTAACTTTGTTCTCTTTATTTTTTTCATTCACAACTCTATTTGGACATATTGAAGCATAGTGACCTATCTTTCCACAACTAAAAAATTTGAAAGGTAACTTACCTTTGTACTTACGAGTACCCCTTCTCATTCTTCTCACAAATCTAGCTTCCACATCATCAAGATTCTCTTGATTTTATTCTTTAGTCATCTTTGTTCTTGAAACCTTAAAAGTAGTCTCAAATTTTGCACCATTACTGCAACTACCAAATTCTCTAATTTCAAATGTAGTTAAAGAGCCATGCAATTGATCTCTAGTATAATGATCAATATTTTGAGATTCCTTAATAGTAGCTGAAATAAATGAAAATGGATTTTCTTCTTATGGTTTAGGACATAGAGAAAACACATTTCATCACCATTTCATTAAAGTGAAACCCTAAAGATCTCAATCTAGAGTACACAAAGGAGAAAGAGATCTTGTAATAGGGTTATCCTATGGTCTAGTTGTAAACTAAAGAGGGGTTCTCCACCAAGCTAGGGCTTGGAAAGACAAATGAAATGAAAGGCCTAATGATTAAACCTATTGCAATGCAACCTTTCACTAGATGACCTAGAAAAGCATGTAAAACATAATGACAAGCTAAGAGATGAAAAGTGTGCAGTTGGAAACCTGAAGACGACTAGATGAAGCTCTGAAATGTTGAAAAAACTAATTTTATTGCTGATTAGGAATCATACACGAGTTTAAGTTATTTAGTCCTAGATTAGGGTTTATGGGAAGGAATTGGGTTTCGACACTATAGATTCTAGATCTATAAAATCTAGAAATTGACCTATACTGGGACTCATACACCAAAATGGTGTATCGGTCTAGTTAGGGTTTTCTACAAATTCAAAGTCTAAATCTTCTCTTCAATGTATGCTCTATTCTTTCCACTTGATTTCCAGATCCAAAAACCTAATTTGCAACCTGTAGAAGTGTAGCTAAGATTTTGGTGACCACTCTTGCACATCTAGGGTTTTGCACCTAAAGGAAAAGGGACAAAGATCAATGCTATATTCAAGGAAAAACCCTAGAGATCCCAATGCAATAGAGATTGGAATATAACAAGGGAGATTATTCCCAAGGCTGGAAATTGATGAAGAAGATAAACTATAGATGCAAAACTAAATAAATGTAATGTGTTTGAAAACACATTGTGATATGCAAGAACACATAGAAAGATGAACATAAATTCAAATGAAACAAAAAATGTAAGTAAAATAGAAAGAATGCACCTAGAAATGTGTTGAAAAATAGATTGAAGACTAGAAATGCTATTGAATCTGGAATTTAGGCTTGTAGGGACACTTCCGCCAAGTTGGGCGAGCTAGTCCCAGATTTGGAAAATTTCACCAAAGCCCATTTCAACCAAATGGGTATCCAAATCCATAGAAAAATCTGAAAAAATGTGCAGTGCGACTAAGTTGCCACTTTGGCTTTTATAAAAATCCAAAAGTGGAAACGTAAGTCCTCGTTCTGCACTTTCTGCTTCTCCAAGTATCTGGATCTGAAACTATGATCTATGGCATTGAAAGTGAATTTTAGTCGATATTTTTCCCTACCCAACAAGGAGATTTCTTCAATAATATTTCAACCCTTTATTCAATGATTTCCACCCCTTAAAAGTACCTAAATCTATAAAAACACAAAGAGAAAGATAAATGTTGAATGCTAGGGCATGGGGGTTTTCTTTAGTCAAAGCCCTTTTTAGGTAATTAAACCAAATTGATGAAATAAGATAATGTAGTATGAAACAATTGAGTTAGTACCTTGCCATGAAGATTGATCTTGAATTTCTACAATAACGGTTGAAGAATCTTCCCTTGAATGCTTCTTGATGACTTAAAATGCCAAAACCCTTGCTTGCTTGAGAAGAATGATGAATTATGAAGAGAGAAGAGGAATACAATGGAAGAATAAGACTTAAGGCCCCAAAATTAATGGTAAACCTCATTTTTATACATAATTATGCCCTAATTCCTGAAAATACCTCATCACAACCCAACCTTAGGTCTTAGAGAATAAAAACCCGCTAACTATATTTTGAAATATTTTTTATTTTTATGCCTAATGGGACTAAGTCGCCTGAGGTGGTGACTTGGTACCACCAAGGAAAATTTGCTAATTTTTGGGAATTAAAGTGTGATTAATGTTGTTTAATGAGATTTTCCTTTGAAACACACTTAAGTAGGGCCTGTAAATGCATAATGGGACCATTTAAACATAAAAAAGGGTCAAATTATTGATGACAAGCCTAGGAAAGTGTGAGATTTTGTTACAATTCCTTACAACACTTTGAGTTAAGGCTTGGTAAGAGGTTATTAGGTGAATAATAATGAAATAGTCCTAGAAAAGTGTGAAAGTGGGTTACAACACTTCAAAACACTTTTACAAGACACCATAGAATTCTTATTGATTCACAAGGGTCCAAGACCTAATGTGAATGTGTTGACCACATTACAACATTAAATCTAGGAAAAAATAGGCGAAAATCCACAAGAAAGGCCTAAATGAGCGAAAATGTCAAGGATACATTTTTCTACATTACATTTAGCCCCCACTTTATTGAGAGGATGAACTTGCTTGTAACTCACACTAAATTATTCATTCAAGAGGAGGAGTCCAATCATACCAATGCAGATGGAAAAGGATGGAAAAGATCAACGGAGGCAGCATAATCCCCTAGGATCCAAGATCCTAAGTCAAACCAACATAAGTGCAAGAGGACATGCACATGGATTGATGATTTATAGTTAAATAAGATACATGATCATGCAATGACAATAACTAGAAGGAATAAAATAATCGAAATAAAAAGATGGATCAAACTTCAACCCTTTGTCTAGCTAGTTGTTGATCAGATCTAGGTTGTTTGTCCGAAAAATTCATACTCACTTTGAGGCGACATAACTCATGGTTGTCTGTCAGGTGAGAAGTCTAGGAAGGTGAGAAACATACACTTATGGCTGGTATGCACTCACACACATGCAGGTGGCTATGGGGAAAGTTGTGCCACTGGTTGGGCTTCCCACTTGACCATACCAAATTTATACCTCCTGATAACTTTGATAAGGTACCACAAAAGAAAAAGCTTTTGCAAATGAATTTTGAAATGTAAAGATGGTGTAAGGAATGTTCAAAGGGATTTTTCATAGTTCGTGCAAGGTCCCATTTTAAGGAACATTATGTTGGCAAGAGACACTACACAAATCATCTAGTTTTTTCATTGATGGCAACCCTGGTCAGTAATTGCTTATACCAAAAGTCAGATTGGAGATATGTGTTATCTATCAAAGCTAAAAAAGGGTGTCCCACACAGTTGTGTACATTGAATCATATGTAATTTTATGTTATCATTTTGTGTTGTGGATCTCAGGGAAGGTCATCTGATGTATGAACTATCTTATCCTTGAATCATCGGGGTTCGCTTTGATTATTGTGCAAGTTAGAAGATCTGTTGTATTGATTTTCAGTCAAACAGTGTAGAAAGGCCGACTAAAAGAGTGTAGCGTGTTATGAATCTTTAGGACATAATTGTTTAGGGTGTTTTGTGTTTGAGACATGTTGTTTTAGGTCCCTACTATGTTTTTGGCCAATGCTACTTGGTTTAGATTGACAATTTTCGATGGATTGGGCTGATAGTTTGTGCACACTTTATATTTTGTTAAAGCCGATATGTAGTTATTTTAATCTCTAGTGGAAGATATATATAATCATTTTTTCATATCCTTTTGATATGTGTTGTGATGTGATGTGAGAGTTAGAAGAAATATAGATTGATTATGCAAAATTTAATTTGAGCATGATAACAAATATTGGTGATCTGAATGAATGAAAACAGAGTTTCAAGAGAAGAAGTACATAAAATGTGAAGAATACGAATAGTGTGCTTAACCAAAACCATAATCAGGCATTAGAAGATGCTATTTCATAGTTCATCTGCTCCAGTTGAATTTTTGATGTTGCTGTAAGACAATGAGTCTTCTTTTGGGCAAAAATCCTTTTATATTTGAGTAGTGAGCTCTAGGCAGTGTGCTTGAATGTGTAGGAGTTGAGAAAATATAACACCACAAACCCCAAAGATCACCTGCATGCAAATAACCTATCACAAAAGAAGAGATGGAGACAAACAAGCAAGGGTTCTTTGAAAACTGAAAATGTATATATCAGAGAGAATGAGAGAATGAATTGATATGAAATACAATGGGATCAATCCTTATAAAAAGGAGATCATGCAAACCCTAATTAAACCCTAATAGGAAAAACCCTAATAGAAGCCCTAATAGGAGAACATTTAATAATTAATATAATTATTAAATGTCACTTTATGCAAACTAACGTGAAATCTTAAGAAGGGAATAAAAGTAACTTAATCAACATAATTAAGTTAAGACCTTTACTCTAACACCCCCCCTTAAGATGAGCAGCAGTGCAGCTACAAACAAGTGCAAGAAAGCAAAGGTAACTACAATGCAAGAAGGAAAACATGGGTCCCGACAACTAGGCCAGATCAGGTACCCAAATACAACCAAATCTCTATAAAATGGAGAAATAGAGAAAACCTCATGGGAAAAAGCTCTACTCCAAAAAGAGATGCAGAAAGCCAAGAAGAAACATCACTAAAGTAGAATAAGCTGCAATCAACTGTTGAAAGATGACTGCTATGGTGCTGAAGAACCTCTGTTGAAGATAGGATGATCAGGAACAAGAAGACAACAATCTGCATAAGTGCCCATACAACACTACTCGAATCAGATGGCAAACAAAGGAAAACACTTGGAACGAAGATACAAATGGCACAAGAACCAATAGTCTGAAACACTGATCAACTGAGAATGGAAGATTCCTTCCAAGGAAAAACCAAGGAAGCATAAGCACGAATAGTATAATACCCCCCCATAATGCTGAACTGGGAGAGCCTGACAGATCCACTTAAATGATGTAAAACACCCTGTAGTGCATGAGGCAGAAGAAACATCTGAAAGTGCGCAAGATAGCACTTGCAACTGAAAAAGTGGTGTGCAAAACAAAGCACACATGCATGAGACTAGAATCATATGGATCCATGGTCATCGTGGAGAGACACTCATCGGACAAAGGTGTGATGGCAAACAAAGGCAAACTACATAACCCCCCATAGTATGGATTCACTGTCGTCGTGGATGGATACTCACTGGTCAAAGATGTGATGGAAAAATAAAGGCAAACTACACAACCCCTCATGGCACTTTATAATAACAGTGCGAGTACAAAATATGGCACAACCTTATGTGCAAAATCCCCAAAAGATGTATGTACAATAGTGTGACACTTTATCTCAGTGCGTTTACATAAAATATAGCTTACAAATGATGCTCATAATGTCCTCAAAGGACAAAATGCTAGAAATACATGAAGAACAACCAAAAACAAAGCATCCCATGCAAACAAAAAGTTTCCAAGAGCAAATATGTCCAGGTAATCCACCAAAGTGTGAAAACACAAATAAATGAATAAAATATACCTGGAGTGAAATCTAGAAAAATTGCATCGATGAAACTGAAGAGCTCTGAAATATGGTTCCAACGCTGTTGAGATTGTGAAAAACGGAGAAACTGATCAAAAGTTATGAGCTTGGGACTGAAAATAGCCCCTTTGTCTTCAACTGGCTGTAGAATACACCAACAAAAGAATGAAGTAATGAAACCCACACCAATGGAAAAATGAGAGAACCAGCTTTCCGACGATATCTCGTTTTCCAAAAAATGATATCGTATGCCCAAGTTATGACCTCTGGAAGAAATCAGGTCCAAAGAGGGAAAAAGCTAGTGCTGGGTTAAATTTGACGGTCATACGGCCGTTGCAACAAAAAGACTGGGTTAAATTTGATGGCCAAACGACCGTCACCATAAAAGTGCGATTGGGCTTATTTTGAAAAAAAAATGTTTTTTATATAAAAAAAACAATAAAAAAAAGCATGTTGATTTTTTAAAAAAATCATTAAAAATACATTTTTTATTTGTAAATTTAAAAAAAAAAAACAAAGCAGGTCTTGCATGTGTTGTCGCCTGCCAATGTGGTAGGGTGGTACCCATGCTGTACCAATCGCTGCAGGGTGGGGGCGGCGCCGAAGGGGCCACCGCCTGCCGTAAGGACAGGCGGCGGTACCCTTGGGTACCGTCCTTGCTTGCGTAGGGGTACCCACCGCCGAAGCCGTAGGCCTAAGTAGGCTTTTAAATTGCTTTTAAAATTTTTAAAATTTTTTTACAATGAAAAAAAATCCAGCAGAATATGCAGGGAATTTTTTTGGATTTCGACGAAAAAGTGAAACAAAGAATAATTAACAGGGATTTGTTTACACGGATCCGCACATAGACGATGGTCGTATGGTCGTACCTGCTAAATTTTTTTTGCCCCAAATTTCAATTTTGTCCAAAATGGATGAATGAACAGTCGATTTAGGGGTTTTGGACCGCTGCGGATGCAATGGCGAGGTCCGTTTGAGTTGAAAATGCTTCAAAATTTCAAGTTTTCCCTGGATCAAGAATGGAAACCTCAAACCCTTGAAGCTCCAAAAATCTTCAAAACAAGAACAGGAAGCAGTAGGTGTGGAGCTCTGATACCATGTAGAAGTAAAGCTCTGATACCATGTAGGAGTTGAGAAAATACAACTTCACAAACCCCGAAGATCACCTGCATGCAAATAACCTGTCACAAAAGAAGAGATGGAGACAAACAAGCAAGGGTTCTCTAAAAACTAAAAATGTATATATCAGAGAGAATGAATTGATATGAAATACAATGGGATCGATCCTTATAAAAAGGAGATCATGCAAACCCTAATAAAACCCTAATAGGAAAAACCCTAATAGAAGCCCTAATAGGAGAACATTTAATAATTAATATAATTATTAAATGTCACTTTATGCAAACTAACGTGAAATCTTAAGAAGGGAATAAAGGTAACTTAATCAACATAATTAAGTTAAGAACTTTACTCTAATAGAATGCATATGCATGCATTCTTTTTGTAAACACTTATATCGAGTATACACAAATTGTGGATTGACCTCCACCATGGTTTTTCCCCTAATAGGGTTTCCACGTAAAAGTCCTTATGTTATGGTGTTGTGGTTGATTTACTTATGTTCTTGCATATTTCTTTTCGTTCAAAGCTATAAGTGGTTTATAGATCAAGTTAATAAAGTTAAATTTTGTAGAACACTAATTCATCCCCCGTGTTAGTGTTCCTTGATTCCAACAATTGTTATATGAGCCTAGTTCCTCAAAATAAGTTTAATAGCTTGGGGAAGATCTGGGAAAGTGATTCAATGGATTATGGAAGTCTTCATGAACAAATTTTGGTAGCACTAAGATGATCTTGATCAATCGAAATATGAAGTCAGGAATTGCAAGCAAGCCTCACAAATGCTGAGAAATTCATTTCATCATTGAAAGATCAAATCAATAATTCCAAGGACAAGAGAAAGGAAATCTGTGATCAAATCAAGAAAAAAGAGAGAAACATCATGGAAGATGAACACCTAAGTCAAGCCTTGAAGGAAAAGATAGAAGAATGTGAAAAGCTCACCAGTGATAATGTTGTCCTAAAGCATGAGATGGAATCTTTTGTGATGAGAATGACCAAGGAAATTGAAGATAGAAAGAAGAATGAAGAAAATCTTACTCAGTCCTTGAAATAAATATTTTATAAATGCAACAGATTCAATCAAATAGAGCTTGAATTTCAACAATCCATAAACAATGATGAAAATCTTGAAAGACATATTGTTATTCTCAAGAATGAACTTGCTATTGCAAATGAATACAAGGAGAAGTTCAAGATTAGCTCAACTAAGCTTGATGAACTGATTCAAAGTTAGAAGATTGGAAGTGACAAGAAATTTCTTGGATATGAGAAAGGAGAAAGCTCCGGATCTAGTCAAAGGAAATTTAGGTCAGGAAATCAAATGAACAAAGCTAGAAGGTATCTGGTAAGACAACCCCATTCTCAAAAGTTCAATGGATACTGTTTTGTTTACAATAAATTTGGTCATATGGTTGCTCAATGTAGAAGTAGAATCAATCCAAGTGGTCTATCATTCTCCGGTCAGTGTTTCAATTAAAATAACTATGGTCATAATTCAATTGAATGCAAAAATATGATAAACAAATTTCTCAATAGAAATGTTAGATGTTATGCCTACAATAGTTTTGGCCATATTGCTAACCAGTGCAGATCAAGAGAAAATCAATGGAATAAATGGTCTAGATAAATAAATTCCATATGCTATAATTGTAACAAATCTTGTCACATTGCAAGATTCTGTAGAAGCAAGAAGGGTCTGGTAAAAAAAGGGAAAAATATGCAAAAGGATGATAAGGGAAAAGGAAAAGTTACTGTGGATGAGATAATGAATCAAATGAAGAAGACATGGGTGAAGAAGTGTTTCTGATGCAGGAAATGAATCAGCACTAGAATCTGGTACTAAAAATTCCTCCAGGAATTACTCTAAGACCTCTAGCCTAGGGGGAGCTCTCAAGAAAATATTTTACCCCCCTGTTGGTAGTTGGTACCGGGATGTGGTAAATTGAAATGATTACATTGATGATCTATAGATATTTTGGGAAAATTTGTGAAGGAAATTTATGCAAAAGTGAAGGTTTGTAGAAGAATTTTCTTTCACAGACTATGAAAACAGGGTATACGAAAGACCAAGGGAAAAATAATTTACTGCGAAAAAAAGTTAGGTGTTCAAATTTTGAGGAGTTAGGTAGCTCTCAATTGTTAAATTTGTACACATATCACATTGTGGGAGAATATTTTTGTGTAAATCCTGAATTTAAGACTTTGGAGGAGAATAAATTCACACAAATTGTGAAGTTTCCCATGTTCGACGAAAATTAATGGGTTTGATACATACTAAGTTGAGTGCATGCCTATTTCATGTGGTTAAATAAGACCTTCAAGATCACAAGAGAAGTTATAAGCATTGTTACTAGTCTAAATTCAACCAGTGGGTTTCCCACATTAAAATTTGTGCAAAACCAAACAGTCACTAAGGCAACTAGTTCCAATTTCGATAGAAGAGCCACATGACAGTTAATGACATCATTGAAAATTGGATGTAAAATTTTATTCTATGGCCATTAGTTATAAGATATATCACTTGAGTCAGGATAACTATGTATCTGGTATTGCAATCTATGCAGCTTATCAAATGGTCAAGGAAAATGCAGAATATGACCTATGCGATTTAGTCCGAAGCCAACTAATCAAACATCTTGGTCAAATCAAGAAGGACAAGAAGAACATTTTCAAGTATGGAAATATGATATTGTGTCTATTCTTCTACTTAATGAATGAAGTTCTGAGAGTTGGTAAAATTCAATGGGAAAGTGATAGACCTGTAGTTGTTCAAATCAGTGATATGTTATATAGAATTGGAGATATCAAAGCAAGGAAAACTTCTATCTAGGGATACTTCAAAAGATTTTAGAGTGTAATGGAAGCTAGGGAAAGGATTCCTAAGTCTATTGTGAAAAAGTATAAGGATACTATTTGCTTCATGGTTGACATTGATTAGTGTTTGATGGAAGTAGAAGAACCTAGAACAATTTGGATAATGCCTATGGCATATGAGGTTGAAGAACACATTTTGGAGTTATATGTCGAATACTTGTTGAGTAAACCTCAGGATCTGACAAAAAAAGGTTTGGAACCTTTGTAGAAAAGGATATACAAGTCCATAACCAACTAAGGAAGCATGTAATAGTCCAGAAGCTGAGAAAGCAAGTTGAAAGTTTTGAAGAAAGCCTTGGCATATCATTTGAGGCAGTGAGGAAAGCCAGGAAGAAAAGAGAAGAAGATGAAAAAGGAGAGCCTGCTAGAACTAAGTCAGCTAGTCTAGCAACGTCCTCTACCAGATCTAGATCTACAAGGAGCTCTACACCCTCATCCGGTCCTAAAAAGAAATCAAGTCCTATAAAAGTTCAAATCAAGACATCTGAAAGAGAAGGAAAGAGGAAGAAGGATAAAAGCACAAGAGTCTATGTTGTTGTTGAAGATGACAGAGAAACTAAATCAAATGAATAAGTAAGAGAAATCAAGCATAAGGGATCAAAGGCATCAAAATTCTTGAAGGACAAGCCCTTTGATGAAGAAAAAACCAGAAAAAGGTGAAAACTAATAAATCAGGTATGACTATGAAGTAAGTGGAAAAAGCTTTAATTAAGGATGGTAATCTCAAACCACTTTCTCAATGGTATGAAAATTTTGATAGTGTGGGTCAGAAAACTCTTGAAGTAGCCACAAATAATATATTTGAATACTTTCAATGTGACTCTCATATAAATAATGTCAAGGTTACTTACAGGATTATATGAAGTCATAGAAATGAGGAGAGTAAATGCAAGATATGAAGAAGAACAAATGGGATAACTCATACTTGCCAATCTATGTCTGGTAATGCCAATAGAAGAAATGAAGAAAATCCTCAATGAAGCTAGAAAGGATTTTAAGAGAAAATTGAGGGTGAACAAGCTTATGATAAGACAGACTAAGGAAGTAGAAAAAGACACTAAGAAAATTCTTAAGGCAGTTCTATTGAAGAACATATATAACATTGTGTCTAAATAAATTCATGTTGAAGATCTTCCATCTGGTTTGGAAGTTTAGGATGTTCAGGTTAATATGGAAACAGTGAAAGAAGACACAATTGAGGACACTCAAGATCCTCTAGATATGGAAAATACTAAAATTCCCATGGAGACTGAAGCTCCTAAAGATATGTCAGCTGAAGAAGTAGATATTCCGAAAGTCAAACAAGAATCTAAGATTGAAGAAAAGAAGGTTGAGGAAAAGGAAGTTTCTATGGAAGCAAGAGACACTATAAAGGTAGTAAAGAAGTTTTTAGAAGATCAACAGGAGGAGTTTGACCTTGAATTGGTTGAAGGTCCTATCAACTTGGCCACTCTTCTCCTATTCAGAAGCTAAAGGTGGCATCATATGCTCAAACCAAGGCAAGGGAGGAGTTATTGAAATCTCACATTGAGGATAGTGACCTATTGAGTCTTGCATCTGGTATCTTGGAGAATATCATGGCCACACATGTCAAGGATTCATCTGATTCTCCCTCAGGCCAGCTGAAGAAACTTATCAAATTTTTAATTACTCACTTTGAGTCTCTTGAAAAGTCAGCTAAGGATAAGGTCAAGAAAGAATTTGATGCAAACAGATTTAGAAGATTGAAGTGTATGATTTCTAATGATAAAATATTCTTAGCTACCTATTAAAACAACATTCAAGGTGCATTATCTGAAGGTGGAAATATTTATAAGTCATTCTTATCTTTATCAAAATTCACTAAGGTCACTGACAAGAAAATTAAGGAATATGAGAAACAAATTTAGTAGATATTTCTCAAACCTTTGATCCTCTAATTGTTTCTATGAGTAAGCAAGAAGGTCAAGTCATATCCCTACTTGACAAAATTAAAAGTTTGAAACATGAAAGAGACATAATTTTTGAAAGCGTATATGAACACAAAGGACTAATTGGTCCTAAAATCGAGACAATGCTTAGTGCATTGAAGGAAGCGCATGATGCTATGGTTGTTAGTGATCCAAAAAATATTGAGTTAGTAGAGATGTTATCCTACTTGTTATGTGGTCACATGACTATTTTGGAACGTCTAAAAAATGGTTGCAAGACTAATTTAAGCCTGTTGAAGAACAATGTTGTAGACATATTCAAGTTCATGTAAGTTAGAAAAGCATGTTTATACAAATACAATTTTGTATGATTTTTGGTATGCGGATTCCCGTATTTTCCTTCGATGTGAAAGGTCGAGTGTGGGATAGTGACAAATTTCATATTCATCTCAAAGGGAGTTGTGGATAATTTGTTTTTTAAGGTTTTGTGGATTGTAGTGTATTCATGTTAGTACTGATTCTGACACTTAGTCAATTTTCACTAGGTGTTGCCAGAAATTCCAAAGGGGGGGATTCTTGGAAAGAGACACTACACAAGTCATTTGGTTTTCTCATTGATGGAAAACCTAGTCAATAATCCCATACACATCTCAGTAATTGCTTATACCAAAAGTCAGATTGAAGATATGTGTTATTTGTCAAAGCTAAAATAGGGTATTTGACAGAGTTGTGTACATAGACTCATATGTAATTTTATTTTATCATTTTATGTTGTGGATCTTAGGGAAGGTCATATGATGTATGAAATATCTTATCCTTGAATCATCGAGGTTCACATTGATTGGTGTGCAAGTTAGAAGATCTGGTGTATTGATTTTCAGTCTAACAATGCAGAAAGGCTGACTAAATGAGTGTAGCATTTTGTGGATCTTCAAGACATAATTGTTTAAGGTGTTTCATGTTTGAGACATGTTTTTTTAGGTCCCTACTATGTTATGGCCTATTCTACTTGGTTCACATTGATAATTGTCTATGGATTGGGCTGATAGTTTGTTCATGCTTTACATTTTGTTAAATCCGACATGTAGTTGTTCTAATCTCTAGTGGTAGATATATATAATTGATTGCTCATATCATTTTGATATGTGTTGTGATGTGATGCAAGAGTTAGAATAAATATGGATTGATTATGCAAAATTTCATTTGAGAAGAACAAAGATTGGTGATCTAATTAAATCAGACAAAGTTTTAAGAGCAGAAGCAGACAAAATGTGAAGAATGTGAATAATGTGCTTAACCAGAACAATAATTAGGCATTAGTAGGTGCTATTTCATAGTTCATCTACTCTAGTTGACTTTTTTATGTTACTATAAGATAGTGAGTCTTATTTTTGGAATAAAGCCTTTTTTATTTGAGAAGTGAGCTCTAGGCAGTGTGCCTGAATGCATGTGCATTCCTTTTGTAAACACTTATATTGAGTATACTCAAATTGTGGGTTGACCTCCACCGTGTTTTTTCCCCTAACAGGGTTTCCACATAAAAATCCTTGTGTTATGGTGTTGTGGTTGATTTCCTTATGTTTTCACATCTTTCTTTTGGTTCAAAGCTATAAGTGGTTTAAAGATCAAGTTAATAAAGTTAAATTTTGCATAACAATGTTTCACCCCCCCTCTCAATTTTCCTTGATTCCAACACATTATGCTAAATGTCTCCAAGAGAGGAAAAGTGAAGATGGTATCATCTTGTTTCGAAGAGAGGACAAGTGCAAATATCTCATCCTGAGAAACATTGTACCTAATGTTTCCAAGAGAGGAAATCGTAAGAGAAAATAAAATAACACAATGAAATGTGAGTTTCAGTATATTCCCCCACTTTAAAGCGGTAGTGAACACCATTACTGTGAGAAATTGCTTTAAAGTAGAAGAAGAAATGAGAGCTTATTTGGAAAGACCTCCGCTAAGTCATATGTTTCCTATAAGTTGTGTCATGAAAAGGTAGTATGTCACATGCGAGTCAACTTAAGACATGTCGTCCACATCCCAAGATTTCTCTTATATGTTCATGAAAGGTTAACATGACAAGTTAAAAGAGACAACGACAAGTGACATACGAGGACAAGGCTACCAAACCCCTTGCCCCCACTCAGTGTAGGAAAAGGATGAGCCAAAATGATTGATGAAATGCATGGTAGAGTGAAAATTAGTATCAATTAGAGGAATGAGGTGCCCCCACATAAGGAAAAATACCAAATACCAAAATCCTTAAGTTGTTTGATTTTACTACTCAAAGCCTTACATTCATTAGTAGAATGTCCATGAACTCTTTGGTAGGTGAAGAATGAAGTCGTGTAATAAAATTTCTTTCGAGTTTGTGGAGGAAGGGATATCAAGTGATCTTGGAGGAGTATCGACAAGATACATTCTTGATCAAAGGTAGAAAGTGTTCTTCTATCTTGTGAAAAATATGTGTTTTTCTTAGTACAAGATTTCATACAGGTAGGCAAGGCTCTATAGATTGTGAGATTTTGTACGCCCTATTAGAGGAGTGTGTAAAATTCAAATCATGAGTGTTTTGCGAGATGACATTGACATTAACCGAATATTTATTTGTTTATTTCGAGTGTTGCAATGGATCAATTTTGAGACCACTAAGTTCTATCAGTTCAAGATGCACTACTATTAAAGTCGTATTAGAATGGTGGTTTGGGATGGCGTTGATATTGAGGGAAGGCTTGGTGATTTCTATCATAGGACAATATCCAAGACCGTGAGTTGTTTCTTGCATGTTAGGATCGATGAGAATATAGATACCTTTTTCTCGCACCAAATCCTTTTCCACTATATATGAGTTGTTTCATAAGTTCATAACCTTTTCCATAACAATTTTTCATCTCTTTTCGATTGGGTGGTTGTTCATGATTAATTCCTCAAAGTTTGTTGTGTAATTTTATTCATCTCTTTTAGTGGTTGAGGTGGATGCTTTTGAAGGGTGCTTTTTCCTTTGCCTTGTCATAATTTTTGTTTATGATCTTGTACTCGCCCATGAATGTATATTCAAAATCTAAGGAACCCAAATCATCTGCTAATAGCTTCATGACTTCCTCAATATGTTTTTCTTTTTTCTTTTTGTTGTACGAGTTCCACTTGTGTGGTTGGTGTGAATTTTTTCAAGGGATTCTCTTTGTTTTTTTCAAGTTGTAAGACAATGTAAGGCTCAGGATCAGCATCAAGTGTGTACACTTTTTTGTTGTAGATGTACTTCATTTTATGGTGAAGAGTGGAAGGAACCCCATTCATTGCATGAATCCATGGCCTACCTAAAATAATATTATATGAAATATCATTTGGCATAACATGGATCAGTGTTTCTAATGCGGCCATTCCAACTCTAATAGGCAAAGTGATCACACCAAGTGGTTTCTTTTGTACACTGTAAAATCCACTGATAGATAAAGAGACCGGTTGAATGATTGATTTATCAAAACCAAGCCTATCCAAAAGGGTTGCACTACACACATTAACCCCTAAGACATTTTTGACAAGGGTTCAATTTATCCCTTTTTTGTTGTATTGAGATAAATTATTATGAAAGCTTCATTTTTTTTTTGCACTTCCAAAGGAGGGAGCTCACTTTGTTGAAAAATAATATCAGCATTGGTTACTTGAATTATAATTGCTATGTCATTTGGTTGCACATTAGAAGGGATAGGAACTTGTTGTAAGGCCGTTTGAAGCATAGTGTGATAACTAGGTGAATTATGAATTAAATCCCATAGGGATATCTTTGCAAGAGTATTCTTAAGTTGTTCAAAAAGATCATACTCTATAATGTATGAATTTAATTGAGGATCATGAGGAAATATGTGATTGGACAAAGGTAATGGTGTCGAGGTTGATTGTGGCAGGTGGAGATTGTTTCTTGTGTAATGTGTGTGAGCAGCAGTAATATGACTCAGATGTTGCAAAACATTCTTCGTAGGTGGGTAAAGGACAAGTTCAAGTTAATTTTGAGTTGAAGGTTTGTTTGAAGGGGTAAAGGATGAGTTGAGGTTGAATAATATTAATGGCCCCCAGTGAAGGAGAGTCTAATAAAGGATGAGTTGAGGTTGAATAATATTAATGGCCCCCAGTGAAGGAGAGTCTAACATGGGCTCTTCATCTTCTTCTAAGGGAATAATATCACTATTGTCAATGCTATCCTTGTCTTGTATCATAATATCCTCCCTAGGAGGAGAGTTTTTAGGAGAACTACAAGGAATTTGTTCTTGATATTCAAGGGTTGGTTATCCTAAAATAGCTTCATTGCAAGTAAGGAAGTTATCAATGGTGGAATTGTCTTGTTTAGCAAGAGTTGGGATACTATAAGACAAATATATTTGATTGTCCTGGTTTTCAAAGTTCTCATTCGCTTGTTCCATATTATAGACCCTAGTAGGAGAGCTTGTAATATGTTCACCACTAGCTTCATCAAAATTAGGGGATGCATCAAGAGAAGGACCACTGTGATTTTCATATAGATTGTCCCAAATGGTAGGAGCATTAGGGAAGGGAGGGTCAAGATTCTCATGTCTTATAATAGGTATATCTTCTAACACTAACTTATCATCTTTGCATCGAGGATGAATATTAGAAGAAGGGAAATTTTAATTTTTATGGTTAGGGAGACTAGGTAAGGTGATGTTTAGAATTTTTTTTATGATCTCATCATCTTGTTTTCTAATGTCTTCCAAAGGCGAAAAAGGAGAGGGACAATCAAGACTCTCATTGCTTGTATCCTCTTTCACCAAGATACCTTCGCCACCAATAGGAGAGGTATTGGGAGAAGAACAAGTATGATTGTTATGATTGTATACACTTGCATCCTCTTTTTTTATGACATTCTTACAAATCTGGTAGGTACTAGGAGTGTATACAACATGTTTATCAAATGTTTTACTTTGTTGTCCTAGATTATATTCATGAAAAATAGAATCATACAAGCCACTTGGTATACTAATAACTTGAAAAGAACACATCCTAACATGAGAAAATAAATAAAGTGCAGTGCAATGACTTAAAGAGAAATGTTGAAATGCAATTTTTAGATGTGAAAAAAGGTAATTTTTTGATTACACAATGCAATGATCAGAAAAATAAATGTTGTAGATGCAAAATTGAATATGAGCAATGCATGAAATGAGCTTGTTTAAGCTAAATCTAATGAAATGTGTGTTATAGAAACTCAACCAACTGATATATATAGGTAAGGGCAGCATACACAAGCTGGAAAATAGGGTTTCCAACTCTGTAAAAGGTTGTTTCAGGGGAATAAAGGGACTAAGTCACCCAAGGTGGTGAGTTAGTCCTACTAGGGATTTTTTTTAGAATTATCAAAAAAATTGATTGATTTTTATGTTTTATGTGTTGTATGATGTAGACCTAAGATACAATGTTAATGTAAGCTATTCATAGGATGTAAATGCAATCCAAATCATAAATATAATCTAAATACAGGTTGACCAAAATGTAGCTAATATTTTTGTGACCACTCTTGCACCTCTAGGGTTTTGCACCTAAAG
The DNA here is from genome assembly GCA_007115665.2 of Sequoiadendron giganteum. Lineage (NCBI taxonomy): Eukaryota > Viridiplantae > Streptophyta > Pinopsida > Cupressales > Cupressaceae > Sequoiadendron > Sequoiadendron giganteum. The sequence goes on from CM021106.1 coordinate 49,251,866, forward strand.
GAAAAGGGACAAAGATCAATGCTACATTCAAGGACAAATCCTAGAGATCCCAATGCAATAGAGATTAGAATCTAACAAGGGAGATTGTTCCTAATGATGGAAGTTGATAAAGAATATAAAATATAGATGGAAAACTAAAGAAATGTAAAGTGTTTGAAAACACATTGTGATATGTAAGAACACCTAGAAAGATGAATAGAAATGCAAATGAAATGAAATAGGAAATTAAAATAGAAATCATGCACCTAAAAATGTGTTGAAAACTGGATTGAACATGGGAAATGTTGTTGAATCTAGAATTTAGGCCTGTTGGGACACTTCTGCAAATTTGGGCGACCTAGTCCTAGATTTGGAAAATTTCACCAGAGCCCGTTTCAGCCAAATGGGTATCTAGATCTACAAAAAACTCTCAAAAACATGTGCAGTGGGACTAAGTCACCATTATTGGTGACTTAGTCCACTTTGGCTTTTTTGAAAATCTAAAAGTGGAAACAAAAGCTCTCGGTCTACACTTTCTGCTTCTCCAGGTATCTAGATATGAAACTGTGATCTTTGGCACTAAAAATGACTTTTAGTGTATATTTTTACCTAGCCAACAAGGAGATGTATTCAATAAGTTTGCAACCCTTTCTTCAATAATTTCAAAGCCTTCAAAGTACCTAAATTTGCAAGCACAGAAAGAGAGGAAGAGAAACGTTGAATGTTAGGGCATGGGGGTTTTCCTTGGTCAAACCCCTTTTTAGATAATTAAACCAAATTGATGAAATAAGATAATGAAGCATGAAAAAATGGAGTTAGTACCTTACCATGAAGATTTATCTTTAATTTTGATAGCAATGGTTGAAGAATCGATCCTTGAATGCTTCTTGATGACTAAGAATTCCAAAACCCAAGCTTGCTTGAGAAGAATGATGAATGATGAAGAGATAAGAAGAAGACAACAAAAGAATAAGACTTAAGGTCCCAAAATGAATGGTAAACCTCATATTTATACACAATTATGCCCTAATTCTCGAAAATACCTCATCATAGGCCAACCTTAGGTCTTAGAGAATAAAAACCTACCAATATTTTGAAATACTTTTGATTTTTATGCCTGATGGGACTAAGTCGCCCAAGGTGGCGACTTGGGCCCACAAGGGGAAATTTTTTAATTGTCAGGAATTAAAGTGTGATTAATGTTCTTTAACAGGATTGTCCTTTTGAAACACACTCAAGTAGGGCCTGCAAGTACATAATGGGGCCATTTAAACATAATAAAGGGTCAAATTATTGATGAAAATCCTAGGAAAGTGTGAGAGTTTGTTACAACTCCTTACAACACTTTGAAATAAGGCTTGTTAAGAGGTTATTAGGTGAATAATAATGAAAGGGTCCTCGAAAAGTGTGAAAGTGGGTTACAACACTTCACAACACTTTAACAAGACACCATTAAATTATTATTGATTTTCAAGGGTCCAAGACCAAATGTGAATGTGTTGACCACATTACAACATTAAATCTAGGAAAAACTAGGCCAAAATCCACAAGAAAGGCCCAAATGAGTTAAAATGTGAAGGATGCATTTTTCTACATTACGAGAAGTCTTCCAATGATCTCCAATACAAGGTGACAACTTTGACAACTGTGGAAAGGGGGTTGCCTTGGTCAAACCTCCTTTTGGTAATCAAACCTTGAAATGAAATGAAATAGGAATGTAGAATGATGAATGAACAAAATATGGCGTTGTAACTCACCAAACCCTAGCAATAAAGTGCTACAAATATGTATGAGATGGCTCCAATGGATGTAGATCTTAACTCTTTCTTGAATGTGATAGATATTGAATTGAATGCTAGCTTGAATCATGAAACCCTACATTGCCTAATGCTTGAATAATACTCTAAAACACTTGCTAATCAGCCCTTAAAGACTCTTGAATGCTCTTGTAAACTCAATTTTTTTTTAAGGATTCTTATTCAACTTGCTAAGTGTAAAATGAGTGAAAGAAACATGTATTTATACTTGTTTATGTAGAATTTCTCGACATTACAATACTACAAGCCGACATCAGATCTAGAAGGATAAAATACCGCCAAGAATTTGAATTAATTTTTATTTTGGGTCACATGGGACTCATATGATAGAAGTGGTGTATGAACCTATTAGGCATTAGTTATAGGGCAATTTAAAAAAATTCTTAGGAATGTGAGAAATCCAAATTGGGACCCATAAACCTAGGTGGGACTCATACGCTCAAGGTGGCGTATGAGCCTCAGATCTCTAAATTTGGGCCACACAACCTAAAAACACATGAATTATGATAGGATGTTGATTTATGTCAGGATTAGCCTCGAAACAGTGCACTAAATGAGGCTTGTGGATGCAAGATAAGGCCAATTAAAGCATAAAGAATCCCAATTAGTTAGTAAAAATTTATAAAAGTGTGAAAATGTGTTACAACACTTTAAAACACTCCAAAATAAGGTACTAAGAATCTCATTTAGTTCACAATGGCCAAAGACTTAACGTGAATGCATTAGACATATTACAACACTAAATCAAGGCCATGTTAGGGAGAAATTTTTACATCATTACATCTAGCCCCCACTTTAGTGAGAGGAGGAACTTGATTCAAAATCACACTAAAGTAGACCAACACACACCAAGAGGTGTCAAAATTTACCAATATTATTTAGACAAGGCAAACATGATCAAGAGGGTTGTGCAAGCCCCCAAGATAAAGGTCCTATGGAAAACCAACATAGGCACAAAAAAACACACATGAAAATGATATAAAGAGAAATAAAAAGGCACAAGAATACACTACCAAAGACAAAAGAGAAAAGAAAAATAAAGGGAGGGGTAGATGAAACTTTGATCATTTGTCCATCGTGATGTGGATTAGATCAATTTGTTTGTCCAAAAAAATGCATGCTCACTTTGAGGCAATACAACATTAGGCTATCCGTTGGGTGAGTAATCCAAGAAGGTGAGATACATACACACACATCTGGTATGCGATCACACAAACACATTAGTGGATAAGGGAAATTCATGCCTCAGATCGGATTCTTGTCAAAACATACCAAAGTTATACCTCCTGATAACTTTGATAAGGCACCACACAACATTGAACTTTGATCTTCATGAGGAAAGAAAAGCTTCGTATGCTTGGAAATCATGAACAAACAAGATGGATCCATAGGCATGCAAAGTGTGTTATGCAAGATGGCTATATAATAGAAATTGTAAATAAAATATAGGGAACATTCAAAGGAGTCTTTCTTAGTTCATATAAGAGGACTAGTCAAAGAATAAAAGATTCACAACTTAGGGGATGTAGTGTGTTGCATCAAGCCCCTAAGAGGAATACAATATGCTAAGAGAGATCATGCTCTTGAGGAACATCATACTTGATTTCACTGCAAAAGGAAAGACACATCACACAAATTAAGAAGACTACACCATGAAAAATGCAAAAGAATAATGTCAATGTATGCCCCCATTTTAAAGAAATTGCTAAACACCATTCTCTGAGAAATTACTTTAAAGTAGAAAATGATAAATTATAACAATAAAGAGGAAGTGATAGCTTATTTGGAAAGACCTATGCCAAGTCATATGTTTCCAAGTAAAGCTACGTCATGAAAAAAAAAGAGGGGTTTCCCTCAAAATAAAACTTCAAACACATGAGGGATCCATGGATTTGGGGTCAGTATGTTCTTGCTACTATTTTTTTAGGGAGCATGGAAGTGTCATCATTTCCCAAATACTCATAGAACTATCTAAGAATGACACAAATAGCAAAAGAAAAGAAAAATAAGCCTTTTAGGTCAACATGGAAGAGATATAAATGCCTCGATGCCTTACATCATCCCCAAAAAGAAAACACAAGACACATGGAAAAAGATAAAGGAAAATATTTTGAGTCAACACAGAAGAGACATGAATGTCTCGATGCCTTAAGTCATCCCAAAAAAGGAAAACACAAGAAAAAAGAAAAAAAAAGGAAAAAAGGCAAAGATAAAATATTTACGACATAGAGAATAGTGTCACAAAGAGAGAGAGATACATCATGGGGGATCAAATCACGCACATACAACCACACAAAAGAAAAATAAATAATGTGAAAGACTAGTAAGGCACATGAAAGTTAACGTAAAGTAGGTTGTTCACATCCCAATCATGTTCATTATATATCGAAGGTAGAAAACTAGCCAAAGGGACAATAGCAAGTGCCAAACTAGGGTCATTGCCGCAACACTCTTCTTAAGAGAATTTTCATTTAGGCTCATGGAAGAGGGAAAAATGTATTCAATTCATTATACACCTCATAAATTTTAGTAATATCCTCATCATCATCTAAATTAATCACAAAAGGAGGTCGATTGATAATGTCTAAAGAAGGATTTAGCTCTTATTGTGGTTGAGTTATAGGATATTTTTATTTTGGGGAAGCAGTAGAATCATCATGCATTTCTTTAATCAAGTTTGGGTTATGATTTTCTTTATTTTGTTATTTTTTTAACCTTCAAGCAATAGCATGACACCTATGACTATGCTCTCTAGCACCTCTATTTCTGTTAGTTCAATTTTCAAGTTGCACTTGTGTAGGAGTGAGATGATGAACCATATGTTTCTTTTCTTCCCTAAGGGGAGGAATGGAAGTAGCCATGGAAGTTTGTTCAACCACTTTCTCTTTAACTTTGTAAATTTGTTTTATTCTAGGAGGTGTGACGAGATTGTTTGAACATTATCTCTTGGTATTTTGTAGGAAGTAGGAAAAGGATCTATCTTAGGTTGGTCTTGGTTTTTTGGCATGTCTTTTGGTTCAATATTGGTTTCATCAAGGATGGTAGGCTTGGTCATGGGTCGAGGCATGTTTTGAAGAGATGGTTTTGCTAGGAAATTTTCCTTAAAATTTTGGTAGTATTTGAAAAAGGAAGTCCTCACGAGGTTTTATAGGTTCCATAGGCTTGGTCCAAAAGAAATATAAGGAAAATTTTCCACGGGAAAAAAAAGGGTTAAAGCCACTATGATGCATAGTGAAAATTTCATTTCAAAGGGAAACTTTAAGAATTTATACATAACCGAAGGGACTACATTCATGGAGTTAAGCCATGGATAGCCTAGTTTCACATGAAATTGGTTCGATTGCAGGATGATGGAGAATGATACATCTAGTGTTTTTGGTCCTATTTGTAAAGCAAGGGTGATTTATCCCATCATAGGGAAAGAAAAAACATTATGCATATTGATCCATCTTATTGGTTTATCATATATTTCTTGATAGAGATCATGCACAAATAAGAATTCTTCAGTGATCAAATTCTCTCCATAGACGAGATCTATTAATATCCCATTAGTGGGGTTGTCATAGATTCAGTTGAATATGTAAAGAGGACCATCAGGTGCATGTTTAAGTATATCTTATGAGGAGAAAACAATATCAAGAGGCTTTTTAGTCCAGCCCTTATGAGATATAACATTTATCAATCGTACCATATCATTCATAGGATCAATATATATAGGATCATTCTGGACATTATCATTGTTGTCATCATTTGTATCAACATTCATCACATCATTATTTTTAGTCTCACTCACTTTGACAAATAAAATGTTATGATTGGGCATAGGTTGGTAAATATTTGGAAGTTTTGGTTAGGAGGGGTGATAGACTTATTTCCTTGATCACTAACACCTCCAACAGAAAGACAACTAGAATCAATGAGGTCTTGCACAAGATGTTTAAGATGCTTATAATGTTATGTATCATGTCCATTTTGTTGGTGGTAATGATAATAATAATTTGGTCTATAGTTTTTGGGTAATGGTTTATTAGGATCGAGAGTTTTAATGTGAGGCAAGTGTAAGAGAGGGGGACCAACCACGTCAAGGGCCCAAGTCATGGAGGGCTGAGAGTAGTAGGCTTCCCTAACTTACCTAAGATTAAGGGAATGTTACAAAGTGCGGGACAAGAATGATGAAGACTATAAGGTCCTTCATCCACTTTGTAGACCCAAGAATTAAAAGGAGGCTAGGCAAGTAAGTTTTTGGATTCAACACTATATCTTAGATATATCTCTCTGAGAGGAAAAAAGCATGGTTTTGGGATGACAATGCAGTGCACTGGCATCTCTCAGATGTGTTGGCCTCTGTACAACCAAAGGACCAAAAATATAAGGTTGGATTCGAAAGAACAGACTAATGACCTAGCTAGATATTTTTGAAAGGCTAGAATAACACTAAGACATGAATAAAATATGTATGAATATAATAAAGCAAGTAAAGCAGTTCTAGGGTGACAAGAATGATCTCACCAAAATTATCGCTCGCCAGCTAGCTCCATGATATCTCCACCTACACACAAAATAGAAGGAATTTTTTGGGGGGTTGTATAAGGGTCTGCCTTAGTTAGACCCTTGTTTTGGTGTTTCCACCTCCACAGACAACCAAGTTTGCAATGATGGAGAAATAATATGATAAAGAAGTGTGTCACCAAAAAGTGTAGCCTTTGACACTTTTTCACTCATTCAGGTCTTTTCCCTTGGATTTTGGCCTTGTTTTTCTTAGATCTGATGTTGTAATGTGGCCAACACATTCACATTAAGCTTGAATTATTTTAAATCAAAAACCATCCAACAAATTTTTACAAAGGTGTTGTGAAGTGTTTTAACACATTTCCTCACTTTTCTAGGACTTTTCTACAATAATTCACATAAAATACCCCTTTCCAAGCCTTAGTCTAATGTTTTGTAAGGTGTTGTAATTGACCCTCACACTTTTCTAGGCTTTTCACCACTAATTCAAACCTTTTTAATGCTAATTTTTCTCCTTGATGTACTTTTAGGCCCAACTTAATTGTGTTTCGAGAGGAACACCTAGTCAACATTATTAAACACCACTTAATTCTCGACCACCACTTGAAATTGTCCAAGAGGACTAGGTTGGCACCTTGGGTGACCTAGTCCCTTGTGACATAAATTTCAAATTTAAGACAAAAACCTAACGATAATTTTCCTCCAAAACCCTAAGGTCGGCCTATCATGTTGTATTTTCAATAAAATTAGGGTTATCTTGTATAATTAAGGGTTTTCATCCTCATTTTGACCCCCCCATAACATCATTTCTTCTTCACAAGAACTCTTGCACTCTAATCTTCACAAGCAAGCAATTGAGCACTAAGAACCTCAAGCAACCTCCATTGGAGCTAGTTCTTGCATGTTGTAGATATCAACCACAAAGGAGTTGGTGAGAATTTAAATTATTTATCATTTAACCATCTTTCCTTTGATTTATATTTCATTTGGGTTTCATTACTGTCAATGGGGTTTGACTAAGGCAAACCCCTAATATCTAACCCTAACATTTTCTTTGTCTTTGCATGTGTTTTGTAGGTTGTATGTAGATTTGGCAAAGGAAATTATTGAAGAGGGTACCATCATTCCATTCAAGTCAACTCAAGTCATCAAACCCTAGAAGGAGCAAAAATACAACTTGTAAGTTGTTTTTTGAATATTCGGACACGAGAATCTATCGAAAAGGAAAGTGCAAGTGGAGACCCAAAAAATCAGACTTTGCAGCTCTCGAAAGTACTAGGAGGACTAGGATGCCATTAGTGGTGATCTTGTCCCTGTACTAGGCTTGAAAAAGGATTTTGACATTTTTGGATACCCTTTTTCCCGAAACCCAGTGTGGCAAAATTTCCTAGGAGAAGGACTAGGTCGCCCATTATGGCATAAGTGTCCCTGTGTAGACTTTCAATAGCTTCTAGAATCTTCTAGTGTCTCTCTTCTACATTCCCAGGTGCACCACTTTTGTACTTTCCAATTTCTTTCCAGTTTGGCACACATTTAGGGCATATAGTTTAGTTTGCATATAGTTTACATTTTTTTTTGTTTACATTATTTAGTTTAGTTTAGTTCATTTTATTTCAGCATCTAGCCACACCTTACCACACACAACATAACCCCATTCATCCATACCCTTTGACTGCAATCACCAAAAAGAGTCCTATCACCAAGCGGAAGGAGAGAAATTCCTAAACCAAGTGCCCATTAGGTGAAAAACCCTAGGATCCTAGTAAGGGAATCCTCTTTCCCTTTTTAACATAACCTTTTTGGTGGTTCAAGAAGGAATAAAGCAAAAGAACATTACAACACTAAAAAATAGTAATTTTATTACTCAACCAAGTAATAGAGGAGAGGAGTAGAAAGATTAACACCTCCACCAAGAGCGCTCAAGGCTAATGGGGGATAAAATGAGAGGAACTCAAGCCTCTGCTGCAATGGTGTTGTTCTACACTTGCTCTACTGAATTGATGGAGTGATGGGATTTTTTCTATGGAGTGGAAAAATGTTTCTTGAATGCTTGAAGTGAATGCTAAGAGCTTGTGAGTTGCCAAGAGAGATCAATCAACCTTTCAAATGAATTAATGAATAGTGGATATGAAGGAAAGAGTGAAGAAAATGACCATATTCGGGTTGGTCAACAGAGGGGGGTGTTACAATTTGACTTCCTCTATCGATGCTCAAAACAAGCACCAAGTGGAATGAAGGCAGTGAGATTATGTGGAAAGTGAGGAAGGGTAAAAGGGAAATTTTCTTGAGTGGTGAAAATTCACTCCTATACAATAAGGTAATCATCTTTTTCTCTAAGAGTTGTGGCATTGTGTTGTGAAGGGTATTGAGCAAGGGAGTGAATTTCCTTTTTGGGTCCCCATAGCTAAAGGTAATCGATGCTTTAATAAAAGCTACTTGGTTATTGAAATTTTGAGTTGTTTGGTGAGGGGGATTGAATTGAAGGAATCCTTTATTCTATTTTCTATAAGGTTGAGGATTTTTTTGGTTAGTGGACTCAAAATTCTCAGTACGGCTAGAAGTGGGTTTTTGCATCACAACTACTAACTGAATTTTTATAATCACAAAGGGTAGTACATGTAAGTGCATGAAGGAGGAGAATTTCGTCATGGTAAGATTAGATTGTATCTTTGTAAATTCTCTAAGAAAATATTTTGAAGGTGAGGGCTAGGAACCTTGACATCGATTTGGGAATAAAGTGATTGATAGAATGAGATAAAATCTATAATATTTTCCTCTTCTTTTTTCTTACATCTCATGAAATCGGCCAAGGTCATCTTAGGATTCATATTCAATTGGAAATGGTTAATAAATGCCTCAACAATTTTATTGAATGAAAAATTGATTTGTTTGGTAATGAAGAGAACCATTCCAAGGCACTGTCTTTCAAGGACCTAGGGAAAAGCTTAGCCAAGATTTTATTGTCAAGAATAAAGTCACTACATAAGGCAGTAGAAGAAGAAAAATGGTTAAATGGATTCCCTTTCCCCCATATTTCTCAAATTTAGGTACCTCTACACCTTGTCGAATCGGTGTTCACAATATATTCAAGGAAAAGGGACTACTTTTGACATAATACGTAGGTGAGCCATTTTGATTTTGGTTGATGGTGGAAACTTTATCTTGGACGGATGAAACGGTTTGCAAAAGTTGATTTATGAGAGGGTCATTGCTTGTATTATGAGATGGAGGTGACAAATTTGAAGGGGTGCATGTGTTTGAGGGATAAGTGAATGGAATTCTTATAGGTGGTAAAGTGGTAGGAGATATGATGTGTGATAACACAAAGGTACTAGGGATACTAGCGGAAATGCCTACGGAAGGAATCACATTACTAGTTGGTTTCATTGTTGTTGTGACTTGAGGGTTGGTATAGAGGCAATTTTTTTGGGAGGAATTTGAATTCCTCCCTGGCTCATGACATTGTTTGAGGGTAAAGTACAACTCGTGGTTGAGGTAAGGTGTTTTCCAAAGATCTGAACTATATTATGCACAAGGTCAAGTCCATCTTCACTTTCAAGAATGTGATGTATGTTATCTATGGTAGGGATGGAAGTGGTTGAAATGTTTTCATTTCTCACTTAATTTTGTAGGTTTCCTAAGTCTTCATGAATTTGGATTATGTCTTCTTGTGGAAAAATAGCAACCATTATTTCAACATGTGTTACACTACTTGAAGGTAAGGAATTGTTAAGGGTATGGTCCATACCTAGTGAACTAGTGTCAATACTAGGAGTGAAAGAGCTAGATAACCCAAGATCCATGATGATTTTGTTATCATAGGATAACGTGAGTCTCAAAATTAGTCTCATTATAGTATTATCAATAGGAAACCAATTAGAAATTATCATGCAAGGGATACTAAATGCAAGATGAATGTAAATGAAATTTAACTTAAGTACAATGAAATGAATACAACAAAAAAACTATAAAATAAAAAAAAAAGTTATCAAAAGTAAATATAAACTTAGAAATAGATAATTAAAATCTAGAAAATGTAGTGCATAATCTACACTCGGACTAAATCGCCTAGAGGGGCGCATGTGTCCCAGTGAGGGTTTTTTTCACAATTTTCAAAAATATTAAGTTATTTTTTGTTCTTTTTATTTTGTATGATTTATGACTTAAGTGAAAATGTAGATTTTATATGATTTGAGATGCAAAAATGCAACCTATATGTACTTTCACTAATGCAAAAAATTAGAAACACTAGAATGCCAATTAACTAATGGAAAATGCAATGAAATGTTAATGTGAGATAAATCTAGGATGATGATGCAATCCAAATCGAAATTATGATGTTCTAAATGTAGGCTCACCAAAATGGAATGAAGGAAAATGGATTTTATTCTTATAGTTTATGACATAGGGTATGTGCAGGATCATCATGGAAAAAACAGGCCCTTAAGTGGCAATAAAAAGACAAAAAATCAGAGTTAGACAACTTGACGTAAAAATTTGAATAAGTTATCTATACTATTTAAAAAAAATATAAAAATAGAATCTGTAGAAAATTGAATGTAGTTTCTAAACTACTAGACCTTTATTTAAAAAAATAAAATCTATCTGGTGAAATTTTGAAATTTCAATGCAGTAGTATTTAAATTTCAGGGTAAAAATAAGAAGTACGTGTCTGTCTGACCACCCTAACCACAATAAAATCATAATATTTTTTTATAATCTTTTAGATATAAGTAAAGGACTCATGTCGCGATGTGATGCATATTTTTTTATAATTTTTTTCTAAGTAAATAATTAATTATGATTTTTTTATTACAAATTTTAAAAAATATAAAAGCTCGTCTGTCTAACCACCTTAACTTGGTCAAAAATTCATGAAATTCAATTTTTTTTTTTTAATACTATAGTATGCAAAGCATAGAATGTGACACATGTTTCAGATTCAAAAAATGTGATACCGTTTGAAAGTTATAGATATTTTTCAATCAGCTTATCAATCAGGACTTTATTCGTAATTCTAATAGAAAATGAATAATAATTATTTATTAAATTCAAAGTAAAGCATAATTTATATTGGTGGACGCTGAGACTATCCTCTAATAACCCTTTTCATTTCATCAATTTTGGGTAAAAAAAAGGTCGTCAGCCACATGGGCCATCAAATGGCGTACATATCGCCACTTTTTGGTCCATCATGATCCTACACATACCCCATAGAGAAAACACATTTCACCACCATTTCATTGAAGGGAAACCCTAAAGATCTCAATCTAGAGTATGCAAAGGAGAAAGAGATATTGTAATAGGGCTATCATATGGTATGATTGTAAAACAAAGAGGGGTTCACCACCAAAATAAGGATTAGAAAGATAAATTAAATGTAAGGCCTAATTCTTAGGTAAGGTAATGCAACCTTTCACTAGATGACCTAGAAAAGCATGTAAAATAGAATGACAAGCTGACAAATGAAAAATGCGCACCTAGAAACCTGAAGAGGACTAGATGAAGCTCTGAAATGTTAAAAAAATTGGTTTTAATGCTGAATGGGACTCATATGCCAATTTTGGCGATATAGTCCTAGATTTAGGTTTCTAGGTAGGAACTTGTTTCTAGAACTATAGATTTTGGATCTACAAAAATATAGAAATTAATGTATACTGGGACTCATCCACCAAAACTGGTGTATCAATTCAGTTTGATTTTTCTAGAAATCCGAAGTCTTAATCTTCTCTTCAATATCTACTCTATCCTTTCTAATTGATTTGTGGATCTGAAACCTTGATTTACAACTTGTAGTAGTCTTCCAATGATCTCTAATTCAAGGTGAAAACTTTGACAATTTTGAACACTTTGAAAAATTTCTCCAAACTTTCTCTTCAATGTTTCTTCAACCTAGACTTGCAAATCATACACCAAAGAGAGGAAAAAATCTTATTTTGTTAATGTAAAGGGGTTTTCCATGGTCAAACCCCATTTTGGTAATCAAAACTTGAAATGTGTTAGTGTAATTAATTAATTATTACACTAGCATAAGTTAACTTAGGTTTTAATTAATCATATTAGTCCTAAGGTGCATTTAATCATTTAATAAAGTTGTTGAGATAAGATTTCTTTCTAGAAGATGAGTTGTCTTTTCTAGAACTTATCTCCATCTGGTTATCATTCCCTAGGTAGTTTGTTAGGGTTTCTTGTTGTCACATGAAGTGTGATTTGACCATTTGGCAACATCCTTTTCATTCTAAGTTTAGCACTTGCCTATATAATCAGGCATATGTACTTTTTGTATTCTATCCAAATATCCATTTATCTATCAATCTGATAGATCATAATAGAATCTCTATTTTGAATGTCATTATCATACTTTCTTTGTGGTTGAATATTTCTTCCTAGCAAAGGTCCTCCATTAAAAATTGTATTGCAGCTTCATCAAGGACACCTGGGCATCCATCATTCCAACATGGTATCAGAGCTATTCTAGTGAAGGTTCATCCTAGGATCAAGAAAGTTTGGCTAGTGAGATTCTTTGACAAACAAGGGTTTGTTGCAAGCCCTTTTTTATTGGAGTTGTCTTCATATTTGCTTCAAAAATCCAGTTTTCAGTCATTTGCAAAAAAAAAGATTTCTAGGTTTTGTAGCCAACGTCGAAATCTAAACTGGGTATCTTATAGATTTTGCATATCTTACACAGATCTGGAGAAAATCACAGTCTAAAAAGTGTTGGGCGTTATTTTTCTCCTCGCTGAAGGTTAATTTTTTTTTTTTCATCTTCTGCTTGTTGGATCAAGAAACGATTTCTGGGTTTTATTTCTAGCATCAAAATATTTCTGGGTTTTTATTTTTGTCTACAAACAGTGAGTAGATTTTCCAGAAATCAAATTAGAAATAAACGTTTTTGCTAGAAAACCCGTTTCCTGTAGGCTAAATTCAGTTTTTTTGAAAAATTCATAACTTTTGGCCACGATGTCCATTTTTGGCAAATGAGATATTGACAGAAAGCTTGTTTGGAGCACTTCATAGTAGTGTAGGCCATTTTTTCAGATTTGGTCATCTCCACAAATTTGAGGTTATTTTTCATCATGGAGATAGATGTGAACATTGGTTTGTGCATGCACTCTTTTTAATATTCTATTTATGCATATTTAGGCATTCTCTCCTTTTGCAATCATTAAGTATTGCAGTAAATGAACTGATATAAAGTTCCATCAAGGGGGTTTCTTACATAATAATCTTATTAGAGTGTGCATGCACTTTGATCTTCATTGTGTTTTGATGACAATTCGCATGGGTTGTAATCTGGTTTCTTAGTTGCTTTTGGCCATATTTTGTCTTAGCTTGACACATATCAGATTCATTTCGGATCCCTCTCAGTTTGAGGGCCACTAAATTTATGGTTAATGTTCCTGAGTCTTTATGGTACTTGTTCTCATGGAAAAGTTTTAGTCTCAGTTTGACATCGACATCGATATTCACGGCTTACAGATTCTGTCATCATCTTTTCATCTATTTTTGTTTTATGGATTCCAGGGTTGTTCAAGTTTGGTGTTTTTCGAGTGTTCCGTGGCATTGGGTCTACTGTTGCACTATTATGATTCTGCATATGGTTTTAGTAGCAAACATAAGTATCTTTCCTTGCTTGCCAGATTGAGGATTCCAATGTTACTCCACAATGTTCTTCTAATGCTTCTTTCCTGCAGTCATCTCATTGTAGGGGGGGTTGTCCCACTGGGTTTTCCTTTTCTACCTCATAATTGCATTTGTACATGGGTATCTGATCAGGCTTGTTACCGAGAGCCATTCATTCTTTCTTGCATTCATCTTAGTTTTAGGTGCATGCTTATCTAGTCTCCCTAAGTTGCACTTATTGGGGGGGTGTTAGTGTAATTAATTAATTATTACACTAGCATAAGTTAACTTAGGTTTTAATTAATCATATTAGTCTTAAGTTGCATTTAATCATTTAATAAAGTTGTTGAGATAAGATTCTCTTCTAGAAGATGAGTTGTCTTTTCTAGAACTTATCTCCATCTTGTTATCATTCCCTAGGTAATTTGTTAGGGTTTCTTGTTGTCACATGAAGTGTGATTTGAACACTTGGCAACATCCTTTTCATTCTAGGTTTAACACTTGTCTATATAATTAGGCATATGTACTCTTTGTAATCTATCCAAATATCCATCTATCTATATATCTGATGGATTGTAATAGAATCTCTATTTTAAATGCCATTATCATACTTTCTTTATGGTTGAATATTTCTTCCTGGCAAAGGTCCTCCATTAAAGATTGTATTACAGCTTCATCAAGGACACCTGTGCATCCATCATTCCAACAAAATGAAATAAAATAAGAATGGAGGGTAGAAGCACAAAGATGAGTCCACGAAACGTGGAAGTTTTTACCTTAGGAAAAAAATGAAATCGGTTTGCAAAAAATGAGATCCCATTTAGGTTCGGGACCTCGAGCCAAAAACGGGATCTTGTTTCATAAGAATTTTTTTTTTTTTTTTTTATGAATTTAAAAACAGGATCTCGTATTTAAAAAAGCGGGACCCCATTTTGAAAACGAGATCCCGTTTCAAAAATACATTATTTTTTAATTTTTTTTATGATTTTAAGAAACGGGATCCTGTTTCTTAAATTGAAAACGGGATCCCGTTTTTTAAAATTTTAATTTTTGGTCGGGTTTTTGCTTTGTTTTTCGGTTCGGTAAAAGGCTTGGGGACCCGAACCTAAGCTTTGCACCTGGTTTGATCTGCAATTTGAAGGTCCTAGCAATGTCACAAAAAATACTGAGTTTGGGCATATGGATAACGCCTTATTTTGCATAATTTTTCGACGAAATTAAAACCCATTTTAGATGAGACAATGTAGATTCCAAATATGTAATTTTTTTACAATTGGATTATTTTTTCTAGTTTTCAATAAATTTATGATGAAATTGGTCTATAAACTTTAAATATTAGTGTTTTTTACTATTTTAATAACTTTTGATCAACATAACATTTTCACGAACGGATTACGCAAGGGAAAAACTCAGATAATTCTTTTCAATTTTAAAAAAAAGTTTGCAAAAAATAATAACTTTAGAACATCTTATGCATGTCTTACATGTTGATTTTTCTAAATGACAAAAATGCTTGATAAAAAATTAACAAAAAAAAATATTCAATAAAAAATTACAAAAAAATATCAAGGACAAGCTTCAGTGAGTCAGAAGTCTTTTCCCAAAAGGATTGAGAAAATTATGATAATTTAAGTCAAAATATGGATGTCGTACATGTGCATGGTATGGTAAAAAAAAAAGACTTTTAAATAGTGGTTTTTACAAAAGCCTATTGAAACTCAATTTGTACAATCTGGGTATTGAAATAAACTACATATTTGGAAACTAGATACCGAGTAATACATTTTATGATCAATGACTTGTTTGAAGAGTTCATCTCTAAGTGATTCAAATTTTAAGGTCAAATATGTCAAACTCTGAAAATCAAGGAAAACACTTCCAGTTTTTGGCCAAAAAGTGGACTCAACTTCTTGCCAGCACCTTGGAGAATGATGAATGAACAAAATATGATGTTGCAACTCACCAAACCCTAGCAATAAAGTGTTGCAAAAATTTATGAGATGGCTCCAATGGATGTAGATCTTGACTCTTGCTTGAATGTGATAGATCTTGAATTGAATGCTAGCTTGAATCATGAAACCCTACATCACAAATGTTAGTTCAAAAATGAAAATGATGCATGATGACTTTGACATTATGCTTTATGCTTGAATAATGCTCTAAAAATCTTGATAATTAACCCTTGAGGACTCTTGAATTCTCTTGTGAACTCAAATTTTCTATAAGGATGCTCATTCAACTTGCTAGGTGTAAAATGAGTGAAATAAACTTGTACTTATACTTGTTTATGAATTGTTTTGTGAAATTACAACACTAAAAGCCAACATCAGATCGAGGAGGATAAAATACCACTAAGAATTTGAAGTAATTTTTATTTTAGGCCACACTAGACTCATACACCAGAAGTGGCATATGAGTCCAATCAGGCATTAATTATAGGAAAATTTTCAAAAATGCCTAGAAAGGTGTGAAATCTAGATTGGGACCCAAAAACCTAGGTGGAACTCATATGCCCAAGGTGGCGTATGAGTCCTAGATCACTAAATCTGGGTCACAACCTAAAAACACCTGAATAATGACTAGATGTTGATTTATGTTGGGATTATCCTCAAAATGATGCATTAAATTGGGCTTGTGGATGCAAAGTAAAGGCCAATTAAAGCATAAAGAAGATTAATTATTTAGTAAAACCCTAGAAAAGTGTGAAAGTGTGTTACAACACTTCACTCCAAAATAAGGTACCAATAAGCTCATTTAGTTCACAAGGGCTTAAGACATAATGTGAATATGTTAGACATATTACAACATTAAATCAAGGCCATGTTAGGGAGTAATTTTTTCAACAATACAGTAGAAAATTTATGATTTTAAGCTTTAGGAAGGGTTCTAAGAATTTCCTTTACTAATTTTGGTTCTTAACTTTTCTACCAAGACCTATGATGGAGCTGACCACTTCATCTACCCTTTGCATATATCTTGTAATTTGTCTATCTTCATAAATCTGCAAGTTGTCAAATGTGATCTTAAAATTCTACATCTTAGCTTGCTTGACCATATCATCTCCTTCATAAATACTTTCCATTTTTTTCCAAATTACTTTAGTAGTTTTCATATCCTAACTTCTCTAGAAAGCCTTCCATCCTTTTTTTTTAGAATGAATAGTCTATTCCATCAAATATAGGGATCTTCTTCTTGTGCGCCATCCCAAATCTACCTTGAGAAATTAAGCTTTCTTCCAGGGAACCTTTCTCTAATACCAATTTTTGAATGCATAAGACAACTGAGATGGGGGGGTGAATCATTTGTACCATAAAAATTCAAAACCCTCATTAAAATTTAGATTCACATTCATTCATTAAACCCTTAAATATATTATGATTAATTAGCATGAAAAGAAAATAACAAAAATTGAAACAACTTAACACCATACACAAGAGAAAAATAAATTTATGAGGAAACACCACTAAGGAAAAAGCCACGGTGAATATTATCTCACAATATAAGTAATATCACCACCAAATAGATTAGGGATCACTACTAGAATGCTCAATTCCCAAAGAAGAAAGGATCACTTCCAAAATAAAATGAAGGATGGAGAAGGAATTTTACAAAGAGAAAATAATATCAATGCAACATATAATCCACCACAATGACATCAACACCTTTGTAGCATGAGTAAGGAATTATAGCCACCTTCTGCTCAGTACATCCAGTTGAATAACGAGCATGTGCAAGATCATGATGGGCCAAAAAGTGGCGATATGTAAGCTATATGATGGCCCATGTGGCTGATGACCTTTTTTTAACCCAAAATTGATGAAACGAAAAGGGTTTTTAGAGGAGATTCTCAGCTTTCCACCAATATAAATTATACTTTACTTTGAATTTAATAAATAATAATAATTTATTTTCTATTAGAATTACGAATAAAGTCTTGATTGATAGGCTGATTGAAAAAAATCTATAACTTTCAAATGGTATCACATTTTTTGAATCTGAAACATGCGTCACATTATATGCTTCACATACTATAGGATTAAAAATAAATAAATAAAAATTAATGAATTTTTGACTAAGTTAAGGTGGTTAGACAAACGAGCTTTTATATTTTTTAAAAGTTGTAATAAAAAATTCATAATTAATTATTTACATGGAAAAAAATTATAAAAAAATATGCATCACATCAGGACATGAGTCCTCTACTTATATCTAAAATATTATAAAAAAATATTATCATTTTATTTTGGTTAGGGTGGTCAGACAAACACCTACTTCTTATTTTTACCCTGAAATTTAAATACTACTGCATTGAAATTTCAAATTTTCACCAAATAGATTTTTTTTTTTGAAATAAAGGTCTAGTATTGTAGAAACTAAATTCAATTTTATACATATTCTATTATTAATTTTTTGTGAAATAATATAGATAACTTATTCAAATTTTTACGTCAAGTTGTCTAACTCTTATTTTTCGTCTTTTTATTGCCACTTAAGGGCCTGTTTTTTCCGTGATGATCTTGCACATACCCTAACACATGAAAGCTCAGACTCCATTACTCAATTTCAAACTCTAACAAACTACATTTTTCATCATTCACATCTTTCACATATTCTTTAACATATTTCAATAACTCAACTCATACTTATACCATCTTCAACCTTCAAACCTTCTCCATGGTCGTCTATGCACCTAAAATGTGTAAATGTAAATTAGGTCGATGCCTAAACATTTTCATGGTGAATAGAAGTGAAAGAGGACCACACGAAACCTTAATTGGGACCCAAATCAACAATACCACATTAAAAAATTCTTCTATAAACAGTAAACATTCATCGCAAGTAGTGTAAACATCAGATCGATTGTTACCTATGCAAACACCATTAATATTTTAAGTATAAACTTCCTCAAGCCCAAAAATGACTTGTGAACCACACACCATTCTTGAACATGATCTATAATATTCTTCAAACACCCTAAAATCTAAAAAACTCCTTCACAACAACTTCCACTTGAAGAATGTACACACCAAGTACATTCAAACAAATTTTCCATACAGTATTGCTTGAAAAACTAACTTCTGAAGCACCAAATCATGAACCAAATTGAATGAAAAAAAATAACAACACCATAAACACTGCTTAAAATTTGCAAGACTTGAAACATACCTATGAAGAAACATGGAGTAGAAACATTTCTCTTAGACACCTCTGCAATGCACAATTCACACACTGGTGAACACAACTTCTATACAATGATCTACACATAAAATTTTAAATATAAAACCTCTAAACTACTCTGACAAACACATTTGAATCATACAAGAATATATTCAACCTAGAAGAAATGCAGAGAAAAACCAAAATACAACTCTGTCACCTAGAATACCACTGCAACACTTTGTTTCCTCTTTTTATCAAATTTTTATCCTCATCATATTTTCCACTTCCTCATCCATAGACAAAATCTTATCAAAGTAACATTAGAGGTTGACACCAATAGCTTTACTAATGACAACATAATGCGACTAATAAAAAAAACTATTCACACTCTTGGAGCAATCTTACTCAACTACAAACATCAATAACAACACAAACTTGTTGATATCAATTGCATCACCAACTACTCATACTTGCAACAATGTATGTGTGGCCTCAAATATCATGACTACATCTTCTGTAATATGCTTGTCATGTAGAGGTTCAGATAATATCTTCATATTTGCGCTATTCTTAGTTTTCAATATCAAGTGAGACCAATGAAGAGATAAGTATCTGCCAATCTTGGCAATGAAATCTCTTGATAGAAACATCTCACAAATGAGAGGAATGTCAATTATGACTACTTCTTGGGTGATCGTCTTACTTGGACAAGACTATAGGGTCAGGGGGAGGCTTTTAATTTGTCCCATGGATGGAACCTTTCTTCCATCTAATTGCATAATTCCCTTGTTGAGGGGTTCATATTTCAAATTCAGGGCATTGACCACCAATTTAGGAATCATTGTGGAATTAGCACTTGAATCTATAATGCTGTTATGCAATAATTTATCTTCCACAATGAGAGTTAATAAAAAAGGGGTGGGCTTTGATTTACATCTCTCATTTCTATCTGGACTTTCCTTAATATTCAAGTATTCTATGACCTTTGAAGATTGAGGCTCTTGGTCAGACCTTTTTCCTTTCTTGATTGTATATAAGGACTAAATTTGGTTATGGATCTTGATCTTCTTTACTTAAAACATCTCGTAATAAGGAATTTTTTCTTGTAATAGCTAGAATATCCCATAAGGACATGTTGGTGGGATCTTTCTTTAGTTTTTCCATGATGTTGAGTGATTCAATCAGAGTACCTTTGGTTTAAATCAAGGTACTTCCCTTGGGTTTAGAAAGGGTTGATTTATTATAGGAAAACTAGAAGCTTTGTCCATGGATTTCTATTGGGTCTATAGCTGCTACACTTGCGGTTGTGGCTGCTATGGTTGTTGCACATGTAGTGTCTGCAACACATACTCCCAAGTGAATCTCTATTTTTGAGTAGGTGTTGTAATCAGACAAAACCTATGGTTCTCCCATTGTCAAAATTTCATTTGTAAATACCCAGTATTCTACCTTCATTGAACAAGAAAGTGCTTGGTCAGGGGAGATTTTTGTCTCTTATTCCAAAGACATACACTACATTCGAGCATTGAGATTGGTACTCTCTATCCTAGGGTTCTGATAACTTTCAACATCTGGAGGGATGCCTTGGCTCCTTTCTTCTTTTATCTTTTGTTAGATATTGCCTCTATGACAACTCCAAGGCAAGCGGGTGTAATTCCACGGGAAGCACAAAGAATTCACATCTTCCAAAAGATTGTTCTAACTTGGGACTAAATTCTTGCTCATGCTAGAATTAATGGTCTAGAGCAGAGTGGTTACTGGAACTATTTGGCTTGAAGATTGTGGTTGATTCTTCCCTCTCGGAGCTCCCTGGTATGAATTGTGTTTGAACGGTGTTCTTTATCTTTGGAAATTTGGAGGAGGCTTAAAATTTGTTTCTTGGTGGTGCTTTATGCTAACAAGCTCATTAGAAAAATTCCTTAACAGGTTTTTGATGTCATTCATCTTTGCGGCTAACAAAGAATAACTTGATGCGCTTTCTTGTGTACTAGGATACATATACATCAATGGAGGAGGTGTAGCAATGTACTAGGGCTACTTATTCTAATGTTATGCTAAAAATTTCTACAAACATTGGAATAAATGACCAAGGTGGGAGTTTTACATAATCGATCAGACTATTTTCTACTCATGGGTAGATCATATACATCAGGAAAAATGTCTCCTCCAAGTAACTATACCATAACCATAATATTTGAATTAAAGGCTTGTATGTAAAAGATGAATGCCATGGATGATGGAGGTCTAGCTGATAAAAGAATCCTTTGCTAGGGTTTTTGGAACATGGTGTTAAAGTCCATCATGGCCTCCTAAGGTGCCCTTTTGATTGTTGTTAACTACTACAATAGGGATGAGTAGTTGCCCTTTTTTGCAAAGAACTCAAAGATTTTATCTCTCAGCTCATCCCAAGTATGGCTGGTATTGGAAGTCAAAGACCTATATTCCAATCCTGAGCCTTGCCTTTAAAGGATTCAACTATCATTTTAAGGGATAAATTGTATTTTATAATGTTATAGACTATGCAAATGTCTACCACATCTTGGAGATGTTCTGATGGTGTCTTGAAGTCTTCTCTAGCAAACTTTGGAACTACTTTTAGATCATTAGTAGGGATAACAACCCATACATTTGGAGGCGTAGGAGGAACACGTGGACTACCACTCTTTCATGCCACAAAATTTATCGGGAGTTGGAGAGACATGGAGAATAGACCACTATGAACATGAAAAATAAGTATTCTAATATAAAAAGATCTATCAACCGATGGAGAACATAGACCTCTAGATTTGGGGCTTGTACTTTTGAGTCTATTTCTCCTAACAGGTGATACAATTCTTGTAGTCCATCTCCTTTAAGGAGAAAGTGACGGTAGTGGAGAGTATCCAAAATTACCTTTAGAAGATGCCCTTGTTTGGATCCTAGGTATGAGTTTGTTAGTTTAGTCTATGATTTTTTCTACCTATCTAATTCAAGTGTATCCTCAAGGCTAGGCATGAGATGCAATGAAATATCTTTGGGTCCCATCAGGCATGCCAAAAAAGGAATTTCTGATCATAAAATTTTGCACATCTCCCAACAACCTTATGATAAATTTAGTGAAAGGGGGACCTATTGTGTTTCAATGAATAATCTATGGGATTTCTAAACAAGTTAACTCTTCCTTTTTATTTTGTAAAAGGGGGAAGGAAATGAAAAAAATTAAAACTATATGAGGCGATGCACAATTTCTTTTATAACATTTCAAAACCCTAATGGATTCTCAATTCTGATAGAATGAACACATAATGCCACAAACCCTTCATTTTTGAAAGGAGAATGAACAAATAAGGCTTATAAAATCACAAAGAAATCATTCATATCCTTTTGTGGGAAGCACCCATTAAGGTTCAATAGAAAATAGTATACCTAAAATTAAATATAATGCTTAAAACCCTTATAGAACTATTTTAACCCAATAACATAATGTGAGATCTAACACAATCTTTAACATAAAATGAAAGAGTATCAAAACATGGTCCAATCCACTATAGATTTGAGTTAGAAAATGTAAAATCTAGAATGAATAAGAATCAATTAACATAACTATATCTTGAAAGTTCAAAATGACACAAAGCATGAGTATACGCGAACAAATAGTAAAATGCAAGATAAATGCCAATTGGGCGCAATATAATACACTTCCTCCTTCTATTACTTGATTAAAAAAAATAAAAAAAATATGCTAAGGTTGAATAACCAATTTAGACACTTATCTTGAAAATTGATTACAAAAGAATGAATACAAGACAACAAAAACTTTTCTGAGAAATATTTCACCCAAAGAGAGGCTCATAAATTCCATTTCATAGGACAAGGGAAGTGAACAAGCATATAGCACTCTCCACTACCTTAAACAAAAACCCTAACAGGTGGCAATAAATTTATTCCCTAAGATCTTGACAAAAATCAAATTTTAACATGAAGATTCTGAGTAGTAAAACTTGAGTTGCTTTGTTCATGGTAACTGTGTAAAAATCTACTGAGTTGGAAACCTAGGAGCTGCAAAAAAAATCTTTCGTGACAAAGGAAAGATGCGCAATCATAAAATCTCTAAATAAAAAAATAGGATCTGATCATCTACAAGTATCAATGGGCAATATAGAGTGGATAGTGGCATCTCTGATTTGTTGGAAAAGGCAAAAAATGTATACACCTAGAAGCACACTTTGAATGTGCCATTCTTGACATTGGAGGACCTTTTCAAATGAAATTCAAGCTACATGGTGTAATGCAAGGCGTTTCGTAAAAATTCCTCGAGATGCTTGGTGAAAAACCCTACAAGAGGCCACATGTCTCACTTTGTGCTCGAGAGTGATGTGATATTAACAGTCGCATAACGACTATGTGGCATGTTTGCATTCTTTTGGAAAAAAGGAACTCAACAACCTCTAGAAAAGTCCACCAACACAACACCTAGTGGGGCCAACAACAAAGCACTGAAAATGGTAAAAGTGGGAAACCCATGAGGTTGGAAAGCTAGAGATAATATATTAAAAGGTTTAGAGTGAAGCAAAGATCTATAATGCCCAAATAAGAAAGGGTTTTTTATGAGAATAGATAATAGTAGATTAGAGTTTCACCCAAAAAAAAATTAATCACAAAAATACAAATGAGGTTTTTCAGATATATTCCCAAGAAAGCAACTATGTATAAGAAAATAGCGTATTATAATTAATGGTTTTATGATCTAATGATGTCTTAACTAGATGAATTTAGACATGGGTTTGTAGATGTATGCCCAAATAATCATGGGTTATTAATAAAAAATTCCAAACAAGTAGATGGTTGCATGATATTAATTTTTGAAGCTGAAAAATACATGAGTTTTTTTAGACATGTGGTCAAAATCATGAGACAGTTAATCATTTTATTAGAAAAAGTCATGAAGCGACAAAGATAGGAGTAATTTTGGCCAAAATATATTCACAAGTAAAAACATCTACAAAATGAAAGGATAAATAATAGGTTGATGCTACATTAGACCTTGTAAAAAATCATATGGTGGAGAGGACATGATAAATAATGATGAAATTGATCAAAAAAGGTAGTAATAATTAATCAAACTACCAAGAAACCTTTAATAGGTCCACATATATGTAGAATAAACAGATTTAGGAGTACCATTATTTGTATTTTGAAAGGAGAAATGATGTTTTAAGTAACCTCAGACCATGGACAGTAGAAAATAACAAATCGTTGAGGGTTTATTAGAGCTTGAGAAAATCGTCATTGCGTGATAAAATTGAAACTATCATTTTACCCCCAAAAAATATGCGAAATAATCCATTGTTAGACACAATCATGTAAAGCATCACATGGTAGATAGGGCATGATAAGAAATTATGAAATCGGTCAAAAAGGGTAGTAACAATCAATCAAACAACCATGAAACCCTTCACAGGTCCACAAAATTATGGAATAAATAAATTCAAGAGTACCATTGTTTACATGTTGAAAGAATAAATGATGTTGGACATTATCTTAGACCATGGTGAGAAAACAACAATGAACCATCAATATTTTACCTGAGCCTAAGCAAACCATGAGCATGCGATAAAATGGAGACTATCATTTTACCCTCAAGAAAGCATGGGTACTTGGAAAAGACAAATGAACATTCAATCTACAAAACCTAGTTATGCAAGCTAAATGAAGGATGCAAATAATGAAATTATGCACTAGAGAGATAGGATATGTGTATTTGGTAAGTCTAGAGATGTTGTGACGATTCCAAAAATGTAAATAAGCTACCAAAACGTGTAATGGAGGAATAAGATGCCAAGGGTAGAGTATTAGTCCCACTGCTATTTTTCGGGGAAAATACGAAAACCTGAGATGTTGAAACCGGATTTGAAGGAATCTCTAAAAAATATGCTCGGGTGGACTAAGATGCCCAAAGGTGGCGTATTAGTCCCATTCTAAATTTCTGAAAACTTTGAATGTTGTCTTGAGCTCCAAGGTCTACACTTGCTTCTTCTTAGATCGTAGATTCTAAAACTTCTAGATTCAACCTGTAGGTGAGTTTTCGTGAAGATGATAAATTTGTAATGCAACTTTGCAAATTTTACAACTTTTCACTCCAAATGATCTTCAAGACATCAACTTAGATCTATAATCACAAATTTGCAGGAGGGGAAAAACTTGTTGTTTGTTACTGAATGAGGGTTTTCATTGGTCAAATAGCTTGTTGGTAATTAAACCTCGAAATGAAATAGAATAATGAAGGAAATGGTGAATGAACAACATTCAGTGCTACAACTCACCAAACCCTTATAAATTTTGCAAACTTGTGTGAAATGGTTGCAATGGATATGGATTTTGAACCAAAGGAATGATATTGAATTGCTTGCTTGAATCAAAACTTTACATCACAAATGTTAGGATAACAACACACATGATGTAAGAATCTCTTTGATATGATGCTTGAATCTTGATGATGGTTCCAAATGCTTGATACAATTCTCTTGAATGCTCTTGTAAACTCAATTATGCTACAATGAATTCTCTTACAAAAGACTTGATTGTGTGATTGCTTAGGATGAAAATGAGAGAAGGAACCTTGTATTTATACTTATGTATGCTTAATATCCCAAAATTACATGACATCAAGCTGACATATTAATTAATTAAATAAAGGAAGCTAAATCTCGCCAGAATTTGAAATTAAATTTTGAAAATGACTCAAGGAGGACTAAGACACCCTAGGTGGCGTCTTAGTCCCAAGTCATGAAACTTGGGGCACAAACACCAAAATCGTCCCAATTAAGTTACCTCAAAATCAGGGTCCTGAGAGCTATGGGGAACAAAAACACCCTATTTGGTGTTTTAGTCTCGACCCAAAAATCAAGGACATAGATGAAATCATTAAATTATCATTTATGCATTGAACAATGTTGGGATTAGCCCCAAAAAAATGTCATTCATAGGCCTTGAAAATGCAAAATAGGACCAATTAAGCCATAAAGAAGCATAAACAAAGCAAGGTGGGCCCAAACAAGTGTGAAAATTCAAGGGTATGCATTTTACTACACTACAACTATGAATTGGAATGAATGCATAGTGGTGTCTGGTGTTACGGCTTGGCAAATTATGTGTAGCTGCGGACTATTATGTCCACTAACCTAAACCTCCAACATTAACCCATGAATTTTACCCATTCACTTTTGAGCATTTATGAAATCTATAATTATTATAGTTGCACCCTAATATTGACACAATTAGGATTTTAAAAAAATATTAATTGGTGGTAAAAGTGGGTCGCTATTGGGACATTTCAGGGCAGGTTGTGGGCATCAAGTCTAAATGGTAACTTTTTGACTCTTACACGCTTATCAAACCCTCCCGTATTTTTCAGAAACCCCCACAAGCCAAAATAATAGCTATAAGCTATTAACCCACATGCAAAAAAAACCCAAAAAAATCATCTTAATCTGAGGTACGGTTTAGGAGCTTAAGTTACCGAGCCCCTTCCCCTACTATTTCAAAATCTTTTTAATATATTTTTAAGTTCTGAAACAATATATTTTTCTTTTTCTTTCCCAATACAAAAGGAACTCGACATTGATGTTTAAGAATAATCTTACAATTTCTTATAGCCCGTTAACTTACCACTCAAGGAAACTACGTACATCATTAAAAAATTATATGAATCCTTCGAATCTCGGGCGTAATGTGATGTTTCAATCAAGTTTGTACCATGTGAATTTGATGTTCTCATGTTTTAGGTAAAAAATCTGATCGCATATCAAATAAAAAATATCGAGATTCCTTATCTCAACCCTAAAGTAGCCATGTATGTGTAACTAAATGGAACTGAATACCAACGCTTGCTATCATCCGGCTAAAACTATAGACTTTGCAGGGCTTACTATGTCTAGAAATCTAAAATCTGATGAAGCCCAGGCACGAATGAATTATATAACCAAGAAAATGAAATCAACTGATGCCATGGGAGCACTGAAACGTATAATTGAATCTACAAATAAGGAAAGAGCAGCGGTTGTAGAGAGGTTGAGGAGGAACCGAATGAAATATTTCTGTGCAAAACTCGAATCTCTCATGCCAACGACTCTTCCAAAGGTAAAAATTACAAAGCCAGTTTTCTAATTTTCCTCAAACAAACACCATCTGACTTCAGAACAAATATCGTATGCCTACAGCTGATTTTTCTATGTTTTTTTTCTATCTGAGAATTGATGTAGGTTGATAGATGCTGCCTACTGGAGGATGCTAGCAATTGCATTAAAGAACTGCAGGACGAACTAACCCAACTGAAACGAAAGAGGGAGTGTTTTCAAGCAGAGCTACGTGAGAAAACAGTGAAGGAAAGATTGAAGGTTACTAAGGTAGATGTGGAGGTTAAGGAGAGGGAGTCTGTAATTATCATCAGTAGCATTAGAAGGCCGAGGCACCTTTGGAGGGTGATTAAGGAGGTTGAAGAACATGGTATAGATGTAAACATGTCACAGCTTTCTTCAAGCGAGTTCTTTGTGTATCTCTACTTCCATGCCACTCTCAGAGAGGGTATAAAAGAAGTCGACCCTGCTAAGCTACAGGATTCTGTTAAAACCAGGTTATTAGCAGCATATTAGGTTTTCATAGCACATCGTTTCAGCCCATTCCAGCTCTTTGAGATTACTGCCGTAGTTTCATGTTTTCTGTTCATACAGGTAATCTCTTGGATGGCAGGAATATGTCTTGTGAAGGGGACTTCCACTAGAGCCAGTGTCACAGATAAGCCAGTGTCCAAAAGAATCAAATAACCAGATGATAGGACAATAATGTTTGTGACTGTAGCTGGTTGTTGGGCCATTGCTGAAAGACCATTTCTCTTATTATCAGCACGTTTCCAAATAAATACATTATTATTCTACGCATGTATTCCTTTTTGTCCCTTTTTACAATTACTTCCTTTTTTTATTTAAATAGTTATTTAGAAAGAGAAATTATTGTACTCACACATTCACTCTGATCTTTATTAGACTCTGCAATAGTAGAGATGCTGTAAGACTTACGATGGACAGATTTGGTAGTTTTTATGATCATAATAAATCATTGTTAGAAAGGGTTAATTTATTTATAGTGATGCTATAAAAAGGTATCGACAAATAAAATCATTTCAATCACTGAATCTAGTATAAAAGAGTTATATTATATCTTTTTTTAAGTTTTCATGTCTATCATAATTAGATTTAAATTCTCTTTTATTACGTTGTTAACATAATAAATCTTAAATAAAACAAATTAAGTTGGTAAATACGATGAGAAAAATTACCATATAATAAAAATTGAATGTCCCATCTTTTTTCTAGATAATGATTGTTTTTTTCTTGATTCACATTTAGAACAAAAAAAAGCTAAACACATGAAAGTTTCGTAGATGTGATTGAAAATTTCTTTTCAAGATTGTTTCTCTTTGTATGATTGTTTCCATTATTGAAGATAAATGATGTGAATTATTTGTCAATTTGAAGTATGTTAGTACATTTTTATTGTTATAAATGAATTTATGATTTTACAATAGTAACCTTGTTTTAATAGTCTTAGAGGAGATAACCATGGATGCAGTAATTTTTAGTGATGAAGTATTGGTAGTCTAACATAAATGTGGAATACTGAGAATTTTACCTTAAAATTTCATTTGTCAAACCTAAGTATTGAATTAGGGTGCAATTCTCGAAACAACACAATTAAAAGCTATACATATTTTGTATAGCTTTTGGATTGAAAAGTACTAAAATCTATTTTTTCTTAATTTGTAACAATCCATAATGAAAATTATAATTTTATTAATGATATCCTACATAAATAAAAGCATTCTAGTGAACTTTTGACATTAGACCATAACCACACAAAAATCTAGAACAAAATCAACGTGAAAATATCATAATTGTAAATGACAATTAAAAATAATTATATAAAATAAATCTTATATCCTTATAATTTGATAATTATATGTGTAATTCTCTGTCTCAAACCGCACTTAAACATTTTTTAACTCATATTATCATTAATGATGGAGTTTCGAATGGCTTCTCAACTTTCCATACCATCAGCCATCCCTTGTATTTTTGTCTTGGTACCCCACTTCTTATTCTTTCTTCTATGTATGAAAATTCCCCTTTATCTTTTCTAACAACGCTCCCTTAGAATAAATCATTATTATAAACTTTAATCTAAAAAAATTAAAATACGTCTAAAAAATGTCAAAAAATCACAAGGAAAATAACTTTAGTTTATAGACTTTTATATTTGCTCAATTATTATATTTACTTTGGAAAATAAATTTGTTCATCTTCAAAATGAGCTCAAGAAAATGGATTGGCAATATAAAAAAACTAAAATCTCAAGTGGATAATGACACTTGTGTTAGAGAAAACAAACAAAGATAACCAACAAAAATAAAAGCTAAAAATAAGCAAAAGAAACATGTATACCTTCATCATTGATTTTTGAATAATTTGCAATGTCAAAATGTGGATGCTCTTTATAATCCTAACACTAGGTATCAACAACATAAGGGTATTATTATTAGCTCTCATAAATGAAATTATAACATTAACATAAACGTTTGTTCTCAAATGGGAGAGGAAGCCTCTCATTAAAAATGTTTATTGAGAGTGAAATGGAAGGTCAAGGCTTAGATTTAAATGAAGGGATAGGATTAAATTCACATGGATTCAACTCTTAAAATTGTGAGAAGTTTCACAAGGGAGAAGAATATCCAAGATCAAAGGATGGGATTTGATCAATGGTGTAGAATTAGACGAGAAAAGAAAAATTTGAATGTGCTCGGAGGAAAGGCTAAGCATGTATGCGAGATATGGTCACACTTGTGTGAGAATTTGAGGTAGAGGATTAGAATTCTCACACATGTTTAAGAAAATATTGGGATGAGTTAGCATGCTCACATATAGAGGAGAATGAAGTGTGTTTATGTGGAAGCGAAATTTTCTTCCAAGAGTGCATGTTCACACATATGTGAGAAAGGAATGGGGTGATTTAGCATGCTTACACATGTGGGAGCATGGCAGAGATTGGGGCCACATGACAAGAGATGGACAAATAATATTTTAATACAAGTAGATGGACTTAATTCCTAGGATTAAAATACTAAGGATTAATGATGATGTGGAGCTGAATATTAGAAGAAAAAGTAATGGAGATTAATTACCCTAAATTAATTAATTAAGCAGGTATTAATTAATTGATTTAGTTGGAGGATTTGAGGACTAAGGCTAATTGATTTAATTAATCAACTATAGTAATAATTATATAATGATGAATGGTGAAGGAAGTTAATTAAATTAGTGGTAAATTTGGGATGTATATGTTTACCCCTCTTTGATATGGAATCATGACTAGGAGAAGTTGCATTGTGTCAAAGAAGAATAATAAGTAGAAAGGATGAGGCTTTAGGTTGCAAGTTGCCCTAATCACTAGAAATAAAAGGGGGATGAGTTAGATGTATAGAGGATGATGCTCCCTAAAGATAATCATCAAGTTTGATGTGGCTTAAGGAATCTCTTGAACATATAACAGATGAGGGGATGAGTAAGATGTATAGAAGATGATGCACCCTAAAGAGAATCATTGAGCTTGATGGGGCTTAAGGAATCTCTTGAAAATATAATAGATGAGGATGAATGATATGATTATGTACCATGGCCAAATTTTAATCACATGAGATGGTCAAATGGAGAGGATGTATAAACCATTATTATAGTACAAATGATGATGCATTAACTTTACCTGTGAACTAATGCCAATCAGATGATTGGCCTAGATGATGTAAGATATCATGAGGACACATTTGTATGATGATGTTTGAAGATGATTGACTAGTACTATGATGGAACATGGTTGAGGGATGTGATGGAGGAAAAAAAATGGGAAGGAATATAAGAAGGGGTGGTGATGAATGATCAAGAAGAGAAATGATAGTAGGGATGAGGAAACTGATGAATTTTATCAGAGTAACATATTATGCAATGCGAAATCTATTATTTACTATAGAAATAAAATTATGCACAATGATATAACGTATCGGGATGATGGTGCATCATTTTGATAAAGGCTAACATGGCAACACATAATTTATAAATAGCATAGTGATCTAGTGTTCACAATGTCCTAACACATCATAATGAATGGGGGAGAATTTGAGGGGGATGGTGGGTTGGGAGGTTAGATAGGGAGAGGGGAGAGTAGTTATTTATAAGAAATGACCAAACAAGGAAACACAGTGTAGTGAATTGAATGGATGTGATGTGATGATGGAGGAGAATGGGAAGATTGTGCTTAGTGGTGATATATGTTTGATGAATTCCATACTTAATAGTACTAGGGGGTTTTCCCAATTAAACACAAAATCAAGTAAATTGATATAGTTATAAATAAAGTTAAATACAAGGGGTGAGGGAGATTTAAGCCAATAGAGGGAGATATATGGGTGATGCCACAATAGTGGTTTACTATTTTTGGCAAAACTGGACACTAAAATTATTAGTTTTAACTAAATCTTCACTTTCGGGCACCTATAGCAGCTAAACCATGAGGAATTTGAAGATGATGCAAACTAGAGTCTCGTCACATTTTGTCTGTAGATTCTAAAAATATTTTTTTCAAAATTTTTGGAATCAGATTGCACTTCTTTTTCCATCTCCCATGAAAATTGGTTTTTTTTCAGAAAATAGCATTTTTAAAAAGTGATGCACACTGTATAATGCATAAATTTTTTTCTGTGAAGGATAAAATTCTAATTCTTTCGAATTTAGATTTGTAACTCCGATATCTAGTGCTTCCACTTGGTTATATAGTTTTTTATTGAATTATTTTTTCTTTAATAAAGTTTAGAAGTCAAACCAATTACAATTTAGACATAGCGTGACTGTATAACGCGTAACTTTTTTTGTATATATCGAAATTCAATTTATTTTTTTGTTGGATCAAGGACTTCAATATCGGGTGCACTCGTATTTTTCAATTTTTTTTTTTTGTTAATCTGCTATTTTTCCACATGTGCAGAACAAAGACCTTCATTTTCGATGAAAAACCTATGTTTAATAAAACTAAAAAAAAATACATAATAAAACCAAAACATATTAAAATTATATTCGTTGGATAGCTCGTTCTAAGGACTACCTGATTCTAGTTGGGTTTGTGAAAATTCCTCCATTTTCATCCTCAACCCAAGCTTCAAAGTGCCAAAATTTAGGTTTTTTTTGTGTCTCAAGGGGGGGATGAGGGATAAGCGGGGTTCGTACGAACCCCTAGGGGTTTGCTCGAACCCCTTTCCAATGCATTTTTTATTATTTTTTTGGTGGCCAAGATTCAAAGAGGTTCGCTCGAACCCTAGTTTGCGCGAACCCCTTATGGGTTCAGTAGAACCAGTAGGTTTGTACGAACCCCCAAAATCATATTTTTTGCTTTGGGGTCATTTTTTGTGAGTTTTCCTTCCTCACTTGAATTGAAAAACACTATTGTGGATTCACCCCTGTGCATAGGAGTAATAAGGGGATATATGACGGAGTTTTGTTCGATGAATAATCTAACTAAAGAGGATAGGATAATTATGTGATGCAAGTAAATAGGGAAAGTGGTTGAGTGGGATAGGGAGGTGGGAGGATGACAACACATGATGGTGCACTTGAATTAATAACATATGATAAAGAGTATAAAGGGGTAGGTTGATTGTGAAGATGAGATGGATAAATCATTGCTATGTGCTCATGGCCAGCAATGGTTTCTTACTACACATGATTCACCTATTTTCTAGGTTCTTATCATGGTACTTATTTAAGACACCATAAAAAGGTATTTTTTCCTTCAATTTTTTTTTCATTTTTCTTGAATTTTTATTTATTTAGGAGTTTTGCTCGGTTTGTATTTTTTTTAAAATTTTTGACTTTTGAAGACTATTTCTTAGGGATTAGGCATATAATAATTTTATATTTATGATGTTCATGGGTTCATCTAATTCTTTTCCTTCTAGTGTGGTTAGCTTGTATGATTTTAATCTAAATTTGGAGATGATAACATAGTGACCCAACCAATTTGTCTCAAAATTTCATTTCTTCTCTCTATCCTAATTCGTGTTCTTCTAGTTTTCCTTATGTATAAGGTCTCCCACCTCAAAATATTGGGTTTGAAGGCATTTTTGGTAGCTACGAAGCAACTGATTGTGGTATTTCTTGAGGTGATTAAGAGAATTAATATAATGTTCATTAAATATTTCACTCATTTAAGCATGGTACTTCACAATATTCTTCAAAGATGAGGTTTCATAACAAAATATGTAATGATGGTAACTCAACATCGATTAACAAGAATTATTACAATATAGAAACAAAGTATGTTGTGACACTAATAGGAGTGTGAATGCTAGTTTGTTAAGACCAAAGGTTGGGATTAGTTGAAGATGCTAGTCACAACTAGCATCATTAACAATTTTCTTATACCATTACGAACTTCTTTAAGTCTTAGGTTTTATTTTATTTGCATTAAGACATCTAATAA
This sequence comes from Sequoiadendron giganteum, assembly GCA_007115665.2. NCBI lineage: Eukaryota > Viridiplantae > Streptophyta > Pinopsida > Cupressales > Cupressaceae > Sequoiadendron > Sequoiadendron giganteum. The sequence continues at coordinate 49,285,510 of CM021106.1, forward strand.
AAATTCTATTGTATCTCCTATGTGTGCTTCCAAGGAGGGTGTAATAGGAGTCATGTTCAATGAGATACTTATGCTTGTTGGATGATAGGTTGGGTGGGATGGTTTTGTATTGGAGGTAAGAATAGATATAGTGTATTAAGGGGTGTTAGGAGTAATTATGTTGTAAACCATTTTAGATCCAAGGGTTTCATAAGTGGGGAGAATAAATTCTACCATAAGGTAATGGTACTTATGAGCATTATTAGTTAAATATCTAAAATATGTCTTATGGTAACAATTACAATGGAAATTTTTATTTGATATGGTGGAATTATTCAAAAGATACATAAAATAAATTATACTACTTTAAATTATCCACCATGCACTTATATGTGATAGTCTTAACATCCTTCATGAATATCTCATTATTTACTTTCTTAATAACTATTTTTGAATCACCAATCATTTGTAAATGCTTAATATTTCATTATACCACCATTTTGAGACTAGATGCTCATGCTTCATATTATACTATGTTACTTGTACAAAATACCCTATTACAAAATTCCTTTTTAATGAGATCACTTTGAGAGATGATGAAGAAGAAGACGATGCTAAAACCATGCAATGTTATTTAGATACATCAAAATATAGCATCCATGATTTGGATTCTTCATTATGCAAGGTAGAATCATCAAGAAACTTTATGATCAATGGATGGCTAATAAAGAGTGGAGACCTTTATAACTAGTCTAAAATGACTTATCCTTTGATTTCCATCTAATTAACATACTCAATGCTAGCCTCATTAAGGAGCATAGCCCATTTATCCATTATGCTTATGATTGTTACTTTAGAGGATCGAATTCAAAAGTGAGATGGGTAGTAGCATTAAGCATCTAGTTACAAAGTTTCTCAAATGAAAAGACTACTATGAGATAATCTTTTTCCATAGGGATTATTTGAGTTCACTTACAACTAGTGTCTTGGTATGATAATAAATGAAATTTTATTATCATTAATCAAATTATTTTGTTCAAGGAGTGAACGCAAAGTATTCTATGTGATTGAAACGTAAAGTAGTATAATATTGTAAAGCATACGTACCACTAGGACTACTGTAAATTATAAATATATTCCTTGATATGATCAAATGTTTCTTGGCATGATGGGCCCCATTTGAAGCTAGCATTATTCCTATGTAGGTATGAAAAAGGATGGAATTCATCTTCTAGTTGGTAAATAAAGGATCTAATGGCTTGGAACTTATATTTATTAGAATTCATGCCTATATAAGCTTCTTATGAGGTGTCATTTTAGTTATAGATTTTTCCTTATTGAGACTCACTTCAATGTCACCTATGAAAATAATTAATCCTAATATTTTTCCTAACATGACACTAAATAAATATTTCTTGGGATTCAAGTGGACCTTATATTCTTGAATTCTATGAAATATATAGTGTAAAATATCTAGATGATCTACCTAACGTTTGGAATTTCCTAGGATATCATTTGCATTATCTTCAACAATATTGTGCAACATAACATAACATATCACTATTATGGCTCATTGATAAGTAGCACTAACATTTTTAGGTCGAAAGGCATGATTCTATAATGAGTAGCTCCTTAAGGTCTAATAAACCTTATTTTGTGCTAATCCTCTCATGTAATTTATATTTTGTTTTATCCAAAAAACTATCCATGATGGACAACACATCAGGGCCAATTATCAATCGTACAATCATATCAATTTTGGATAAATAAAAATCATTCTTAGGGAAAGATTTTTTAATATTTTTGAAATTAGTAGATACCCTAAATCCTTTAGTATTATTTCTTATTGAAATTATATTAGATGCACCTAATCAAGATAGGTAATGCATCGAATGAATCTAACATATAGTAGCTTCCAAAGTTCCTCTTTCACTAGGAGGGTAACTTGAGGGTGTATTTTTTGAGATTTTGGTGAGTTATTTTTGCATCAAGTCATAACACATGGTGGTGGATGGATACCAATTGGTCCATGCTAGGCATGTCAATGTAGGACCATGAAAATATATTAGTATAGTCTCTATGCATAATAAATTTTTCTTCTTTCAACTCAAGATTTAAAGTAGTAGCAAGTTCTTTGAATTTAGTTTTTCTATCTATAAAAAAATTAATGTCCATAGTTTCATCAACACAGAGAGTTAACCCATCTTTGAGAGGTTTATGAGCTAATGGAAGGTGGAGCTCCATTTTAAATAATATGTCTATATGACCTATGTTAATTCAAATGGTTCCTTAGGGTCAAAAGGGTCTGATTTCTCTGAAAATATGTGTATGAGATTAGTAAGATCTTGAAGCCCATTTTACTATGCCCCAATGGTATATTGTCATGATATTTCATGAGTTCAAGGATAGCTTCATCATTTTTAATGTATCCAAGATAGGATGATCCCATTGGTCCCAATCCACGAGTTCAATATATTATATGTCAAGGTAGATGAAAAGGATGGCACACTCATGTGGAATAAGCCTGCGGTATTAATCTCTTCAAAATGAAAAGAGACAACATCTACTTTGTTATCATCAAGGTCAAAAGAGGTGTTCTTAGTAGTATCTAGGAATTCGAGAAGGGCATTATAACACTCATCATAGGTACCAAATACCTGGACAATATTTCAATTGGTTGTATTAAATTTACAATTGGGAATATGATACTTGTTTCCTCTAAAGTAGGTAGCATACTCATAATTTCTATAGATCCACTTGTAATAAAATATTTCTATGTATTCATCCTCAAGGTGTTTTCTATAGATAAAGGTAGTCGCCTCCTATTGCAACATGAGAAAGGGGTCCTATATTTTAGACCTAGGTTAGCAAAAAAAGAAAGTGGAGATGGGTACTTTTAAAATATGAAGGGATTCATGGATTTTATATTCTTCACACTAACTATTGAGGATTTTAAATGTGCATTTTAAGGACTTGTTCTTTTGAGGTAGGGTGAAAAAAGTGGAACTTGGAAATCATTCAGATCAATGCATGATTTATATTTTGGGGAGGTAGACTTCGACATGTAGTATTAGAATTTAGAGAATAGTGGATAGTGGCACTCATGTTGTCCTAGAGAAAAATAATAAAGGTAACCAACAATAATGGAAGACAAAAATAATAAAAATTAGTAATTATACGTTCAACATTGGTTTTTGGATAAGCTTCAATTTAAAGGCAACGATGATCCTTGTGATTGTGTAACTAGGCTGACAACATAAGGGTATGCTTAGATGATTAGCTCATAAAAATGGTATAATGACCTTATCGCGAATATTTATTATCAAATGGGTGTTGAGGATTCTCATTAAATAGATTTTTGAAAGGAAAATGGAACGCAAAGATGTGGAGTTGAATGGAGGGCTAGCTAAAAGTCACATGGATTGAATTATTAACATTGTGACAAGTGTCACAAAAGAGAGGACTTGATCCAAGATCAAAGAATGAGATTTGATCAATGTGTAGGATTAGATGAGATATGTGTGAGAAAATTAACATGTGTGGGAGATATGCTCACACATGTGTGAGAATCTAAGGTGAAGATGAGTTAAAGTTCAAGGGATGAGTTAGAGGATTAGAATGCCTCCAAGTTAGCATAATCATACATGTGTGATCAAAGAGTGGGATAAGGTAATATGTGATGAGAAAGAAACGGGTTTAATACCCATTGTTGAGAAATTGAATATCTAGCTAAATATGACTTCAATGGATGAGATTCAAGTATTGGACTACAAAAAAATGAAAAATCTGAAACTTATATGGAAATTTGAAAATTAAATTTCCTTAATATGGAATTATCATGATTAGATGCATCTTTTTTATGATGCCAATAATTAGCTAACATAACATGCTTATAAACACTAACTTATGTGAACTTATAACATCAAGAAATAAATAATATCATTTTGCAATAAGATAGCAAAAATGAGGCACAAATTAGCAACACAAGATCATCACATAACAAAAGATTTACATGGAGAAACCCTTGCAGACAAAACTCCGCCAAGAAGAGAGGCCAAGTATGCATTATCATCAAATAAATGAGATTACAATACAACCACTTCCATTATCCTCTTTGCCTCCAACATGGAAATACTTGTGTACCTATGAACAACCTCCTTATGCCTCAACCTGTCCTTGTTCTTATAGAGTAACACTACATCCAACTACGGCTCATAGTTTCTACATCTAAGAGGTTGATTTTATAGATGTGTGAAGGCATCTAATGCACCAAATATGGTGTCCAAATATAGCCCTTCATTCCAAAATTCCTCAACCCTTAGAATAACTCCTCGAATTTTGTGAAAGAACACCATTTTTGGCTCCAATACTTTACCTCCATCTTGGGCACCCAAACTTGATATCTATAAACATTACATTAAATGAAATAAATGATGGAAAACTAAGTGACACTTGTTTCCTCTTTCCAAGCACCCACTTGGATAATCCTAATAGTCACTCATTTATCCGTTCTCTTATATTTTATTATCCCATTATAGGTTTCATGGGTAAAATAGTATTAAATATGTGTCCACAAGTCACCTTTAGCACTGGTAGTGGACCCATCACCCCTTATGAGTGTATTAAGAACAATGGTGAGAATTAATATTATGAAATATTTTTCCAATGCATGCTAAGTGCTTAGAGACACTCTCAAAGGATGTTGGAAACATGACATAAGATTTACAATTTGAATGGCACCTTAATCCTAACAACATGCTCACAAATATGGCAGTATGGAGTGAGTTGAGGTGGAAATAAAACACGCTTCCAAGATGGAATGCTAACACATGTTTGAGAAAGAAGTGGGGTGAGTTAGCATGCTTAAACATGTGAGAGCATGGAGAGGGATGAGTTATCATGCTCACACATGTGGGAGCATGGGGATATTGGGGACACATGGAATGGCTGGAATTAAAATACTAATGATTAATGATGATGGAAAATTAAATCTTAAAATAAATAGTAATAGAGATTAATTAGCTTAAATCAATTAATTAATTATTAATGATATTATACAAATACAACATACATAAGTAGGTATATCCTTGAATTTTACATGTGAGGTAGTAACATATGTAAAATAAAAAATAGGGGAGAGAGCAAAAGAGAGAACACAATACAGAAAATGTGCTTGTAGGAAGTGGTTGTGGAGGAGTCAAAGCCCTCCTCCATGAAGGTTTTTCCTAATTCATGGGTGTCCTTGTACACCTCTTAAGTTTCTTTCTCAATTATTTCCTTTTTGCTTACATTTGGTAGGATATGTGTCTGGGAGTGTGTCGTATGCTTGAGGTGTTTTAATTTTTTGTTTATATTTATGCCTCAAATATTGGTTTTAATTGTCATGAAACTAGGGTATTTATGGAAGGAGGTATGAATACCTGAGTACCTTGAAAATGGGTTGAAAAGAGAGGGGGATTAATGCCTAGAGTAGGTTTTCCATGATATTGTGGTAGAATGGAAAATCACATTTTTATCTGGCGCAAAATTTATTGTGCTTCCCAATAGCGAGGGAAATAAAAATGGGTTTAATGGTGGAGGAAAAGGTAAGTTCTCCTTTACAAACCCAAGAAAACTGATCATTTCTCCTAATATAGAAATGAATAGTGTAATTTCTAATTGTAGTGTCGAAAAATGTCGTCGGGGATATTTTCAAGCTTTTTTTGGTCATCCTTGTGAATTTAAGCTTAATGTTGCCTTGATTTAGTGTTGTAATGTGGTTGAAACATTCACATTTGGTCTTGGGTCCCTATGAATCAATGGATTTAAATGGTACCTTGCTAAAGTGTTGTGAAGTGATGTGACTCACTTTAATAGTTTTCAAAGGTCTTATTAATTAATTACACCTAAATAACCTCTTTTTAACATTAATCTTTCCTTATGTGAAGTGTTGTAAAATGTTGTAACACACTTTCACACTTTTCTAGGCTTATCATTATTAATTGGGATTTCTTATGCTTTAATTGGCCCTATTTTGCATCCACAAGCCTCATTTATTGCATCTTTTTAAGGATAATCCCGACACCAATCATTAGCCAATCATAATTCAGAAGTTTCAAGTTTGAATGGCCCAAATTTAGTGATTTGGGACTCATTCGCCACCTTGGGTGAATGGGTCCCACCTAAATATTTTGGTCCCAAACCAAAATTCACACCTTTCTAAGAATTTTTAAAATTGTTCTCAAAAAGTAATCCCGGTGTGACTCATTCGCCACCTTGAGCAAATGGTGCAAGGGCACCCACAGATCCATTATGCCTCGAAGGGTCAAGAGTTGGAATTTTTGTTTTGGTTTGTATTATTTCATGTAATAAGGTATTTTTAGGCCATTTTAGGTTGGTTGGAGTCAATTTTGAGTCTTTAGGTACTTGGCAATGCCAAAATGTAAAAGTTGTCAAAGTTGCACCAATATTGTCTAGGAAGTTTTTGCACTTTTTGCAGCAAAAGGACATAATGGTGTTTTATTAACTCCTTAACCAAAAATATGGTTGGAGGCAGTTTGAAATGGTTGTACATGATTATATTTCCATTTTATCCTCAAAGAGAAAGGTTGGATGTTGGAACTTTGGAAGTGGAAGCAATAAAACATTTTTGTTTCTACATTTTCATAACGTTTTTCTGTTGTTCTCTTGCAAGGTACGGATTTGTATGACCCTTTACTAGTTTGAAACCAATTGGGGATGAAACTAAATTAAATCTACTTTCCACTACCTTTGGCTGCATGTAATTTCATTAAATTGAGGGAGTTGTGTTGAATTCTTTCATGACTAGTCCAAACCCTAGGTAGGGTAACCAGTGACCAAGAAAAATGCATAACTCTCCATTCCACATGTAGAAAATATTCAAACTTGGTGGAATGGCTTGTTTTGAACTGTATGTTAATATTCCAAGGTTGCAGAGGCAAGTGTGGAATTTTGCAAGTGTGGAGATGCATTGATACTCTGGTATCTCCATGTATCAGACCTAAAAATCCTAGAGACTTGGATAATTTATTGCAAGGGTATTGGAGTATGTTACATGAAGAAGGAGTAGGTTATTGAGTCCATATGAGACATGTTGGAAGTGTTGGAATAGAGGAAGAGACCCTTGATCCCAAAAATCCAATTGTTACCAAGCCTAATTGTAGTATTAGGCCTAATAAGAAGGAGGACAGTCAAAATTTGAGCCCTTACGTACAAAGTAACCTTACCTCATTTATAGATATGTGTAGTAATGGCCAAAAGGGTATCTCAAACTCTAATTTATTTTTGAATGTCAGGTTTTCTCCAAGAGTTGTGGTCAGAAAGGACTTTTTGAAAGGCTACAAGGATCAATGGCAGTTTGAGAAGGGAAGCCAATAGATTAATGACTAAGGGTTCTTGGGAGTGGTTCTTTGGTTTTATTTTAATCATTTAATACCCCTTCTCTACATCAAATTGGTATCAAAGCATAGGTTTTTTTGAAGAGGGAAAAGTTAAAGTGAAGAGAAGCAAGGATGCCTCCAAAAGGGAGTCCAATTGCTAGAGAGGTGAGCGAGTTGAATGAGAAACATGCAAGAGAGATGAGGAAAATGAAGGATTTGATAGAAAACCTTAAAGCCAAGCCTGCTACAGTTGAAACAAGTTAGAGAAGAGGAGTGGTCACAGGAGATTTGAGTGACCGAGAAGAAGAAGAAGAAGGGGAGGAGGAAAACTCCCAAGAAGGGTCCCAAGAAGAGTTGGATCCTGATGACTTGAAACTGGAAAAGCTATTGAATGCAGTCAAAGGAGAAGGTCCCAAGATAAAGATGGGTTTATCAGTGTATGGAGGAAACTTGGAAAGTGAAGAACTCCTAGATTGGAGAGGACCACTAAACAACTATTTTGAATATGAATATGTACTAGAAGAGCAAAGAGTGAAGTTGGCCAAGACAAAATTGAAGGTCCATGCCTTACTTTGGTGGGACTATGTGCAAGAGGAGAGGAGGAAAAGGGGAAAATATAAAATCACCTCTTGGGATAGAATGGTTGCCAAACTCAAAGGAAAATTCCTACCTGGTGACTATGCAATCTAGTTATACAAAAGACTTCAAAACCTTAAGGAAAAAGATATGGATGTGAAGGCCTATACATAGGAGTTCTACAAATTGAGTAGAAGGGTAGGCCATGTAGAAGATGATGTAGAAAAAGTGGCAAGATACATCAATGCCAGGTTGAGATACAACCTATAAGATGTTTTAAGTCTCATAAACGCAAGAACAGTGGAAGAATGTTATCAATTAGCCATCAATGCTAAAGATAAGTTGAAGAGGAGACAAGAAAAGAAAAGTAGGGGTAGAGGAAGGAGTTATAGAGGAAGAGGGATGTTTTCTAGTAGGGGCAGTCCCAAAGATCACAAGGTGAAACAAGTAACAATCAAGAACAAAATTCAATCTCAAGGGGAAGCTTTAGAGGAAGGAGACCTAATAATAGGGGAATATTTGAAGGCAAAAGGGGAGGATCAAGTAGATTCACTAGGAAATTCTATAAGTGAAATAAATTTGCAGGCCATCAAGCATGGCAATGTAATAAAAATCAGTTCACCACTTCATTTGGAGGAGAAAGAAGAAATCAGTTTGCACAAGGAGAGGATAGTAAAAGTATGAATTCTCCATCACAAAATGTTGATCCAGAAGATGGTGAGTCTCTCATGGTGAGGAATTTGATTAACGTACTAGTGGAGAAGGAATGGCCATAGATAAAATCACTCTTTAGAACTTCATGTAAGTGCCTAGGTAAATGTTGCAAAGTTGTGATTGATTTTGGTAGTAGTGACAATTTGGTTTCTGTTGAAATGGTAGAGAAGTTGAAATTAAAAAAGATTCCTCATGCCACTCTCTATAAGGTCTCTTGGTTAAACAAAGGGAAGCAAGTATTAGTGAATGAGAAAAGCTGGGTAGAGTTTCAGATAGGGGATATAAGGATAAGGTCTTGTGTGACATAATCCCAATGGATGAATTTTCCATGTTCTTCTTGGGAGGCCTTGGTAGTATGATAGAAAGGCAATCCATGATGGTATGAAAAACACATATATCATAGAAAAGGATGGGGTTTCTTACACCCTCACACCATTGAAAGATTGAAGCCAAGAATCACAGGTACGATCTAGTGTGATCCTAGTAGATGAGAATCAGTTCCTAAAGACCATGAAAGAAGAGGAGATGGGTTTTTCCATCATAGTAAAGACTAGGTCTATCATGACAACAAAAACAAAAGAGGAGTTTCCTTTCGAGATAAAAACCTTGCTAAAGACATATGATGAGATAGTAGTGGATGAGATTCCCAACACCTTGCCACCTATTCGGGACATTAGCCACCACATTGATTTCATTCCAGGGGCTAGTTTGCCTAATAAAGCTACTTATAAGATGACCCCACAATCAAACAAGGAGATTCAGAGGCAAGTGCAAGAATTACTTGACAAGGGGCTGATTAGAGAAGCTTGAGTCCTTGTGTGGTTCCCACAGTTCTAGCACCAAAGAAAGGAGGTGAGTGGAGGATGTGCATTGATTCTAGGGCCATGAACAAGATCACAATAAGGTATATATTTCCCATTCCAAGGATTGAAGACCTAATGAATTGTTTGGGTGGAGCATGCTACTTTTCCAAAATTGGTCTCAAGAGTGGGTACCATTAAATTAGAATCAGACCTAGTGATGAATGGAAGAAAACCTTTAAGACAAGTGAACAGTTATATGAATGGATTGTAATGCCCTTTGGTTTATCAAATGCACCTAGTACATTCATGCAACCGATGAATTAAGTGCTCAAACCTTTCATTGGTAAGTTTGTTGTGGTGTATCTTGATGATATTCTTGTTTTTAGAAAAACTAGGGAAGAGCATTTGGATTTGGTTTTGAGAAGATTACATGAAGAGAAAGTAATGATAAACTTGAATAAATGTGAGTTCTTCAAAACAAAGCTGGTATATCTTGTTTTTGTGGTCACCAATAGCACCTTGAAGATGGATCCAAGCAAGGTTGAGGCTATCCTAAGGTGTCGTACACACAAATCAGTGGGTATGGTAAGGAGTTTCCATTGGTTGGCTAGCTTTTACAGAAAATTTATTAAAGGTTTCAATCATGTTTGTGCTCCAATGATTGATACTATTAAGGGTGATAAGAGGAAGAAGTTTGTTTGGTCTAGTGAGGCTGACAGGAGTTTTGAATACTTGAAAATGAGGGTAGTTGAGTAGTCTATATTAGATTTTCGTAGTTTTGATAATGTCTTTACAATTAAGTGTGATGCAAGTGGCCATGCCATAGGTGTTATGTTAAGTGAAGAAAATAGGCCTATTTCCTACTTTAGTGAGAAGTTGAATGAAGCCAAGGAAAGGTATTCTTCTTATGACCTTGAAATCTATGCAATGGTGCAAGCATTAAAGAAATGGAGACATTATCTACTTCCTAAGGATTTTATAGTGTACACTGATAATCTTGCACTCCAATTTTTGAATAGTCAAGATAAACTCAGTCATAGGCATGTTAAATGGGTTGAGTATTTGCAAGGTTTTACTTCCACCATTAAGCATAAGAAAGTGAATGCTAACCATGTGGTAGATCAATTGAGCAGAAAGGCTCTAATGGTGTAGGAAATTGTATTACAAAGCATGGGAGTTGATTATTTGAAAGGTATACACCTTGAGGATGCAAATTTTAAAGAAATTTATGCAAGTTGTAGGCAACCTTGTAGTAGCAATATTGAGAAATGGCTTGATTTTTTGATCCAAGATGATTCATTGTTCAAGGAGGCACAATTATGTATTCATAAATGTTCAATGAGGGATAACTTGATCAAAGAAAAGCATAGTGGTAGTCTTGCAAGTTATTTTGGTCTTGATAAGACCTCGGAGCAGTTGAAGAGGCACTACTATTGTCCAAAAATGAAAACTGATGTGAGGAACTTTGTTGAAAAGTGCACTATTTGTCAAAGGGCTAAAGGATGTAGCACTAATGCAAGGCTATACCAGCCTCTTCCTATTCCCAATAGGCCTTGGGAATCCATTAGTATGGATTTTGTGATGGGGTTTCCTAGAACACAAAGAAGTTTTGACTTAGTGTATGTTGTTGTGGACAAGTTTTCTAAGGACTCATTTTATACCTTGTAAAATAAATAATGATGCTTCATACATAGCAGTTATATTCTTCAAACAGGTGGTAAGAATTCATGGTTTCTCTCTTAGAATTGTTTCAGACAGGGATAGCAACTCTGTTGGTCATTTTTGGAAAACCTTGTGGAAGAAACTTTGTAAGAATTTGAGTTTTAGTTCTACCTATCACCCTCAAACTAATGGTTAGATTGAAGTGGTGAATATGATCCTTGGAACCTCCTAAGAGATCTGAAAAAAGAGAATTCAACACTGTGGGATTTGATTTTTCCTCAAGCAGAGTTTTCATACAATGACTCGGTGAACAAGAGTGTTAGAAAGAGTCCTTTTGAGATTGTTTATTATTTTCATCTCAAGGGTGTGTTTGAACTGAGAGATGTCAATTAGATGGAAAGGAGGAGTGTTGAAGGTGAAAAATTTGTAGTGGCTATGCAAGAGATCCACCAACAAGTCAAGGATAATCTTCAAAGGAGTGTAGACAAGTACAAACATAATGTTGATAAAAAGAGGAGAGAGATTCACTACAAGGTTGGGGATTTGGTTTTGGCTCACTCGAGGAAGAAAAGGTTTCCTAAGGGGTAATATTCTAAACTAAAAATGAAAAAGACATGGCCATGTAAAGTGGTGCATAAATGTGGAGAGAATGCATATGAAATAGAGCTTCCCCCTTGTGTTGCCATCTCTCCTATTTTTAATGTATGTGGTCTTTACCGTTACAAAGGGAATGTTGTTGTAGGTGATAATGTAGGTTCATCAACATTCTTAGTTGAAGAATGGGTCAAAGATCTCCCACCAAGACAACCTTTGGAGTTGGAATGCATTTAGGACAAAAGGGAACTCAAGAAATCAAGGAACAATAAACATTCATCGCAAGTAGTGTAAACATCAGATCAATTGTTACCTATGCAAACACCATTAATATTTTAAGTATATTTTCCTCAAGCCCAAGGATGACTTGTGAACCACACACCATTCTTGAACATGATCTATAATATTCCTCAAGCACCCTAAAATCCAAAAAACGCCTTCGCAACAACTTCCACTTGAATAATGTACACACCAAGTACACTCAGACAACTTTTCCATACACTATTGCTTGAAAAACTAACTTCTGGAGCACCAAACCATGGAGCAAATTGAATGAAAAAAGATAAAAACACCATAAACACTCCAAATTTGCAAGACCTGAAACATACCTATGAAGACACGTGGAGTAGAAACATTTCTCTTAGACACCTCTGCAATGCACAATTCACACACTTGTGAACACAACTTCTATACAATGATCTACACATAAAATTTTGAATATAACACCTCTAAACTACTCTCACAAACACATTTGAACCATGCAGGAAGATATTCAACCTAGAAGAAATGCAGTGAAAAACCAAAACACAACTCTGTCACCTAGAATACCACTGCAACACATTGTTTCCTCTTTTTATCAAATTTTCATCCTCATCATCTTTGCCACTTCCTCATCCATAGATAGAAGCTTGTCAAAGAAACACTAGAGGCTGACACCAATAGCTTTACTAATGACAACATAATGCAACTAATAAAAAAAACTATTCACACTCTTGCAACAATCTTACTCAACTATAGACATCAATAACAACACAAACTTGTTGACATCAATCACATCACCAACTGCTCATACTTGCAATAATGTATGTGTGGCCTCAAATATCATGACTGCATCTTCTGCAATATGCTTGGCATGTAGAGGTTCAGATAATATCTTCATCTTTGCGCTATGCTTAGTTGTCAATATCAAGTGAAACCAATGAAGAGATAAGTATCCGCCAATCTTGGCAATGAAATCTCTTGATAGACACATCCCAAAAATGAGAGGAATGTAAATTATGACTACTTCTTGGGTGATCGTCTTACTTGGACAAGACTATAGGGTCAGGGGGAGGCTTTTAATTTGTCCCATGGATGGAACCTTTTTTCCATCTAATTGCATAATTCCCTTGTTGAGGGGCTCATATTTCAAATTTATGGCATTGACCACCAATTTAGGAATCATTGTGGTACTAGCACTTGAATCTATCATGTTATTATGCAATAATTTATCCCCCACAATGAGAGTTAGTAAAAAAGGCGTGGGCTTTGATTTACATCTCTCATTTCTAGCCGAACTTTCCTTAATATTCATGTATTCTATGGCCTTTGAAGACTGAGGCTCTTGGTTAGACCTTTTGCCTTTCTTGATTGTATATAAGGACTGAATTTGGTTGTGGATCTCGCTCTTCTTTACTTAAAACATCTCGTAATAAGAACTTTTGTCCTATAATAGCTAGAATATCCCATAAGAACATGTTGGTGGGATCTTTCTTCAGTTGTTCCATGATGTTGAGTGATTCGATCAGGAGTACCTTTGGTTTAAATAGAGGTACTTCCCTTGGCTTTAGAAAAGGTTGATTTATTATAGGAAAACTTGAAGCTTTGTCCATGGATTTCTATTGGGTCTATTGTTGCTACACTTGCGGTTGTGGCTGCTATGGTTGTTGCACATGTAGTGTCTGTAGCACATACTCCCAAGTGAATCTCTATTTTTGAGTAGGTGTTGTAATCAAACAGAACCTATGGTGCTCCCATTGTCAAAAATTCATTTGTAAATGTTAGCAATCAGATATGCAACCCGTCATATTTTCAAAAAATCAGACTATCTGTTGCAACATTGAAACTCTTTCCAGACGTGGGTAATCTATAAGGAAAGAGAATCTCCAGAGCGAGCTGGTTCTCCATATGATGATCCTATTCTAAAAATATTTCTTGGGAAAAGGATAGAGAGAAAACAAAATCTTAAAACCTATTATTTTGAAATGATTTTTCAATATTAGATGGTGAACTAATGACTATTCTGGATTTTCCTCACAAACAGTGCTCAAAAACCAACACAAATCTCACAACCTCTCAAGAACAATTTTACATAAGTATTTTGCATGAAGATCTATTCAAAACATGACATGCAACCTGTATCCTTGCACTTTTGTGCATCAAACTACAGCCTAGGACATAACAAGGACTCCCTAAACAGAAATCACAAGATAAACATCAAACTGTAACTGCAAATAGACACAAAACGATAGGTAGGAATGATTTTTTTTATTCACTGTAGGAGTATGCCAAAAAAATATCAACTGAGTATAAAACAGTTTCAAGCTTAGAAATGTGTAAGAGCAAAAAAATAGACTGAACTAGAAAACCCTAAGTTTTCTCCAAAGATATATGTCTGAAACCCTAATCAGAGCTCTTAAAAAAAGCTCAAGGAAGAGGTCAAAAAAACTATTCAACAAGTCAGCAAAAAAGTGGAAAGTCACACTTTTTGCATGCATAAACTGTCTGGCTTCTAAAAATAGCAAAAAATTGCTTTTAAAGCAAGAAAAACACCTTATCTCTCCAACTGAAAACTCAATTCCGACCAAGAAGAAAAGTCAATGTTGAACTGCTAAAAATAGCAAGAAAACAAAACAATTTATAAAGTATTTCTTTGCTTCTGCTTTACAACATGCAGTTTTATAATTATTCTATTTTGTAATTAAAGATTTCAAAATCTTTTGCAAACCATACCTTATATCTCCCTTTACAAATTTGATTTTTCTATAAAAAATCATAAAAATAAAGTACTCCTCCTTTCATGTTTTCTTAATTGATTTCCTTTAAAAATCAATTGAAAAATTAGATGCCTAAGGTCCTATCCATGAATGTTTTATTTTTACCTTCATATTTTAATTGACTTTATCTCAAAAATCAATTAAAGCCTAAGACATTTAGTCATTCTTCATTTTAACACTAAGGCATAGACAAAAAAGTGTTGTTTTTAAAATCAAATGCCCGAAGTATTAATCAACCCCTAAAATCATTAAACAACTAAACCTATGAAGTCTTGTGAATTTTCCAAAAGGATCGACCTAAGGCATTAACCATAGCCACCAAAATATTTACCTAAGTTTCTACCTCCCAAACTATCCAATCTTCCCCATGAATCGAATTAGGGCAACTAGAACAAAAGAAAGCAAAACCTAAAACTCATCTCATTTCTCACTTGCAACTTTTGAAGAGTTCTGCCTAGGAGGAGTGCCGCCATGTACATGATAGGATTCTGTAGCTTGGAATGCTTTGAAACTTCGGACTTCTCCTCCATTCTAGTTGACTTTTCTTCTGAGACCACATGGTAAGTTGATTTTTCTTTATCATAAGGCTTTCTTCATTGTTTTGGAAGCTAGAAAAAACCTCTTAAGGCCGCGGCTTCTCCTTATTTACCTTTGATTTCTTTATTCACTTATTTATGTGTTTACCTTGTCTCCACCTTGGCCGCTATTTGAGAGTTTGACCCAATGTGCTTGAGAGCTCTTAAGAGCTAGGCACGGCTTGTGTGTTCTTCCACAACCATCGTAATGGTAAGTTCTTCCTTGCGACACTCTTTCTCTGTATTTCCTCTCTCAAACTAAATCCTATGAGCTTTATTTCTGTAAAAAATGGTTGTTATTTTTAGAAAAAATGTAGGCCTATTGACTGGCCACGCCATGAATGCTTGAGCTGAAGCTTATTTGTTGTGAATTTCTATGCATTATCCTCCTGACAGGCTACAACATGGCATTAGTTGACTGATGACTTTCCATATGAAGAAATTCGAACTCCATGCATTCTTTGCTTTGATTTTGTTCTCCTATGCAACAAAACTTGAAGAACTCTCCTCATTCTTTCCTGAAGAGTAACTGAAATTCACACTAGGATCGACCCATGCATTATCAGGCATTTCTATTTTAAAATGTAGAAACCCATGTGGGTAACCTGGAAAGTGAACTGTCTACATTTTATTTCTTTAAAACCCCATATGGGTATTTTGGAAAATACACTATATGTGTTTTATTTTTTTAAAACCCCCATTTGGGTAAATTGAAAAAATGTGGCAAATCTGTAATTCTTTATGAAACCCCATGTGGGTACTTCTGTATATGAAGAAAATCTATATTTGAGCAAAAATCTGTGTGTGGGTATTTAGTATTTCTGTGTTTTACTCAAAACCCCAAAATGGGTACTTGTCAAATATGAAGAAAATATATTTTAAATTAAAATCCTCAGATGAGCCTCCTGTATTGTTTTGAAAATACTGCACTCTTGCCAAAACCCAATGTGGGCATCCATTATTTCAAATAAATCTATATTGTTAAAAAACATACTTATGTAGAATTCTGGAAACCATGGTAAACTTGTATTTGAATCCAAACCATCATGTGGGTATTCCTAAAACAATGAAAACTTAAAGAAGACCAGACTCTATACATACTATTCCAACTTGCATCTGTAAAGCTCCTTCATGTTTTGATATTCTCTGCTTATTCTGGCAACAAACTCTTCACCTCCTTACCTATCCTTGCATATCCTCATAACTTTGCACTATTCACTATCATTGTTAAGAGATAGAGCACCGCTGTTCCAAAATAGAAAATATGAAACAACACTATAAAGCGAATAGTCTTGAAAACAACAAAACAATATTACGACAGCAGAACCGAACCTTTTAGAAAACATGATAGATTGATAATCTTAACTAAAAAAAGTTGTCCAATTATCATTCATTTGCAATTTTCACTTCAATATGTTGATCTGATTATTATAAATGCATGGTAGTTTGATTACTCTTTCAGTTATAAAGCTCAAAAGAGCATGATGATTGCATATTCCTCTCTCGGCCCTCTTGAAACATATAATGGCAGCATGCCGGGCTCTACCCTTGTGGGAGCCCGTTTTTCCCCACATGCTTAGTCTTCAAAAGGTAAACAGCTACATGGCTTTCCCTATACCTGCACAAGGAAACAAACAGTGTTAGCACAAAAAACAAGAATGATAACGATGCTTTTCTCTCTTTTTTAGTTCATGCTTCTACTCTTTCCTTTAACTATTTCTCTGCACTGTAAGGATTGAAATATATCTCTATTACTACGACATGTAATTCATATCCTAAGCTCTTAATTGACACCCCTCTCAAACTCTTGCAGGTACATTCAGGAGCGGAAGCACTCGGGAGCAGAAACGGAAAGGAGCCAACTTCAAGAAATCAACCGAAGACCAACTCAGGCAATGATGGATATGTTTAACGCTATCTACTTTCTATTTCCAGTTGTATATTTCCTTTCCTGTTATAAATGGAAACTGCTAAAACCATGACTTGTGTGGATGTTTAATTTTGCTCTTTCAATTCCATTCTGAAAGAAAATCATTAAAATGCAAGATTGTACCAGCATTTGTATTCTCGCAATGAAATGAATTATGTAAAAAATGCATCACTTCATGAAATAAATAAAAGCATTCTGCTTTATCATTCATATACTCAGTTCTGTATTCCATTTGATTTATGCAAAAACATGAATGATAATTAGAAACTCAGTTTCTCAAAACACCTATACAACTGTCACTTGATGAACTAAAATGAAGTGCAAAACAACACTCAACATATTCAGAAATAACTGCATTTTCACTTTAAAATATAATAGTATTTAAATCAGCTCCACCATTTGAGTTGTAGTGAAAAATTGGTAACACCAAATACCCAATATTCTCCCTTCATGGAACAAGAAAGTGCTTGGTTAGGGGAGATTTTTGTCTCTTATTCTAAAGACATACACTACATCTGAGCATTGAGACTAGTGCTCTCTATCCTAGGGTTCTGATAACTTTCTACATCTAGAGGGATGCCTTGGCTCCTTTCTTCTATTATATTTTGTTAGATATTGCCTCTAGGACAACTCCAAGGCAAGTGGGTGTCATTACACAGGAAGCACAAATCATTCACATCTTCCACAAGATTGTTCTATCTTGGGACTAAATTATTGCTCATGCTAGAATTGATGGTCTAGAGTGGAGTGGTTACTGGAACTATTTGGCTTGAAGACTATGGTTGATTCTTCCCTCTTGGTGCTCCCTGGTATGAATTGTGTTTGAATGGTGGTCTTTTTGTTTGGAAATTTGGAGGAGGCTTCAAAGTTGTTTCTTGCTGGTGCTTTATGCTAACAAGCTCATTAGAAAAATTCCTTAATGGGTTTATGATGTCATTCATCTTCATGGCTAACAAAGAATAACATGATGTGCTTGCTTGTGTATTAGGATACATATACATCAATGGAGGAGGTGTAGAAAATGTACTGGGGCTATTTATTCTAATGTTCTGCTAAACATTTCTACAAACATTGGAATAAGTGACCAAGGTGGGAGTTTTCCAACATTGATCGGACTATTTTCTACTCACGGGTAGATCCTATACATCAGGCAGAATGTCTCCTCCAAGTGACTATACCGTAACCACAATATTTGAATTAAAGGCTTGTATGTAAAATATGAATGACATGGATGATGGAGGTCTAGCCGATACAAGAATCCTTCGCTAGTTTTTTTGGAACATGGTGTTAAAGTCCATCATGGCCTCCTATGGTGCCCTTTTGATTGTTGTTAATTACTATAGTAGGGATGAGCAGTCACCCTTTTTTGCAAAGCATTCAAATATTTTATCTCTCAGCTCATCCCAAGTATGGATGGTATTGGAAGTCAAAGACCTATATACCAATCCCGAGCCTTGCCTTTAAAGGATGCAACTAACATTTTAAGGGCTACATTCTATTTTATAATGCTATAGACTATGCAAATGTTTGCCACATATTGGAGATGTTCTGATGGTGTCTTGAAGTATTCTCTAGCAAACTTTGGAACTACTTTTAGATCATTAGCAGGGATAGAAATTCATAATTTTGGAGGGGTAGGAGTAACAAGTGGAATACCACTGTTTCATGCTACAAAATTTATTGGGGGTTGGAGAGTCATGGAGAATAGACCTCTATGAACATGAAAAATAAGTATTCTAATATAAAAAAATCTATCAAACGGTGGAGTACATAGACCTCTAGATTTGGGGCTTGTACTTTTGAGTCTATTTCTCCTAACAGGTGATACAAAACTTGTAGTGCATCTCCTTTAAGGAGAAAATGACGATAGTGGAGAGTATCGAAAGTTACCTTTAGAAGATGCCCTTGTTTGGATCCTAGGCATGAGTCTATTATTTTAGTCTATGATTTTGTCTACCGATCTAATTCAAGTGTCTCCTCAAGGCTAGGAATTAGATGCAATGAAATATCTTTGGGTCCCATCATGCATGCCAGAAAAGGATTTTTTGATCATAAAATCTTGCACATCTCCGAACAACCTTATTATAAATTTAGTGAAAGGGGGACCTATTGTGCTTCAATGAATAACCTCTGGGATTTCTAAAGAAGTTAACTCTTCCTTTTTGTTTTGGAAAAGGGGGAAGGAAATTTAAAATATTAAAACTATATGAGGCGATGCACAATTTATTTTACAACATTTCAAAACCCTAATGGATTCTCAATTCTGATAGAATGAACACATAATGCCACATACCCTTCATTTTTGAAAGGATAAAGAACAACTAAGGCTTATACAAGCACAAAGAAATTATTTAGATCCTTTTGCGGGAAGCACCCATTAAGGTTCAATAGAAAATGGTATACCTAAAATTAAATATAATGCTTCAAACCCTTATAGAACTATTTTAACCCAATAGCATAATGTGAGATCTAGCACAATATTTAACATGAAATGAAAGAGTATCAAAATATGGTCGAATCCACTATAGATTCAAGTTATAAAATGTAAAAGCTAGAATTAATAAGAATCAATTAACATAACTATATCCCTAAAGTTCAAAATGACACAAAGCATGAGTATACATGAACAAAGAGTAAAATGTAAGATAAATGCCAATTGGGCACAATCTAATACACTTCCTCCTTCTATTACTTGATTTAAAAGAAACATACAAAATATGCTAAGGTTGAATAACCAATTCAAACACTTATCTTGAAAATTGATTACAAAAGAATGAATACAAGACAACAAAAATTTTTCTAAGAAATCTTTCACCCAAAGAGAGGCTCATAAATTACCTTTCATAGGACAAGGGAAGTGAACAAGCATATAGCACTCTCCACTGCCTTAAACAAAAACCCTAATAGGTGGCAATAAAATCTTTCCCTAAGATCCTGACAAAAATCAAATTTTATCATGAATATTCTGAGTAATAAAACTTGAGTTTATTTGTTCATGGTAACTGTGTAACAATCTACTGAGTTGGAAACCTAGGAGCTGCAAAAAGAATCTTTCATGACAAAGGAAAGATGCATAATCATAAAATATCTGAATAAAAAAAATATGATCTGATCATTGACAAGTATCAATGGGCAATATAGAGTGGATAGTGGCATCTGTGATTTGTTGGAAAAGGCAAAAAATGTCTACACCTAGAAGCACACTTTGAATGTGCCATTCTTGACATTGTAGGACCTTTTCAAATGAAATTCAAGCTACATGGTGTAATGGAAGGCGTTTCTTAAAAATTCCTCGAGATGCTTGGTGAAAAACCCTACAGAGAGGCCACATGTCTCACTCTGTGCTCGAGAGTGATGTGATATTAAAAGTCGTGCAACCACTATGTGGCATGTTTGCGTTCTTTTGGCAAAAAGGAACTCGGCAACCTCTAGAAGAGTACACCAACACAACACTCAGTGGGGCCAACAACAAAGAACTGAAAATGGTAAAAGTGGTAAACCCATGAGGTTGGAAAGCTAGAGATTATATATTAAAAGGTTTAGAGCGAAGCAAAGATCTATAATGCCCAAATAAGCAAGGGTTTTTTATGAGAATAGATAATAGTAGATTAGAGTTTCACCCAAAAAAAAAATTAATCAGAGAAATACAAATGAGGTTTTTCAGATATATTCCCAAAAAAGTAACCATGTATAAGAAAATAGCATATTATAATTAATGGTTTTATGATCTAATACTGTCTTAACTAGATGAATTTAGACATGGCTTTGTAGATGTATGCCCAAATAATCATGGGTTATTAATAAAAATGTCCAAACAAGTAGATGGTTGAATGATATTATTTTTTGAAGCTGAAAAATAAATGATTCTTTTTAGACATGTGGTCAAAATCATGAGACAATTAATCATTTTATTAGAAAAAGTCATGAAGCGACAAAGATAGGAGTACTTTTGGCCAAAATATATTCACAAGTAAAAATATCTACAAAATGAAAGGATAAATAATAGGTTGATGCTACATTAGACAATGTAAAACATATATGGTGGAGAGGCCATGATAAATAATGATGAAATCAATCAAAAAAGGTATAATTAATCAAACTACCAAGAAACCTTTAATAGGTCCATAAATATGTAGAATAAACAGATTTAGGAGTACCATTATATGTATTTTGAAAGGAGAAATGATGTTTGACGTAACCTCAGACCATGGAGAGTAGAAAACAACAAACTGTCGAGGGTTTATGAGAGCTTGAGAAAATCATCAGTGCGTGATAAAATTGAGACTATCATTTTACCCCCAAAAAATATGTGAAATAATCCATCGCTAGACACAATCATGTAAAACATCACATGGTAGATAGGGCATAATAAGAAATTATGAAATCGATCAAAAAGGGTAGTAATAATTAATCAAACAACCAAGAAACCCTTCATAGGTCCACAAAATTATGGAATAAATAAATTTAGGAGTACCATTGTTTACATTTCGAAAGAATAAATGATGTTAGATGTTACCTCAGACCATGGTGAGCAAACAATAGTGACCATCGAGATTTTACCCAAGCCTAAGCAAACCATGAGCATGCGATAAAATGGAGAGTATCATTTTACCCCCAAGAAAGCATGGGAAATAATCCATTGCCAAACCTTATGTGGCTATTGATGAAAGGGGAAAAAATGGATATAGAAATATAAGTCTTTCTCCACCTAATCACTCAATAATGTCTTAGGAATCCTAATTGGATTGACTCGCAACCTCGCAAGGTGAGTCAATTCTCAATGAGGAAGACCTAGGAGGTGGTTCTTTCAACTTAAAGGAGTTCACCACCAAGCAAATACTTGGAAAAGACAAATGAACATTCAACCTACAAAACCTAGTTATGCAAGCTAAATGAAGGATGCAAATAATGAAATTATGCACCAGAGAGATAGGATATGTGTATCTGGGAAGTCTGCAGATGTTGTGACAATTCCAAAAATGTAAATAAGCTACCAAAAAGTGTAATGGAGGACTAAGATGCCCATGGTGGCGTATTAGTCCCGCTGCTATTTTTCGGGGCAAATACAAAATCTTCGGATGTTGAAACCAGATCTGAAGGAATCTCTGAAAAATATGCTCGGGTGTACTAAGATGCCCAAGGTGGCGTATTAGTCCCATTCTAAATTTTTGAAAACTCTGAATGTGGTCCTGAGCTCCAAGGCCTACACTTGCTTCTTCTCAGATCTCAGATTCAACCTGTAGGTGAGTTTCCGTGAAAATGACAACTTTGTAATGCAACTTTGCAACTTTTACAACTTTTCACTCCAAATGATCTTCAAGACTTCAACCTAGATCTGCAATCACAAATATGCAAGAGGGGAAAAACTTGTTGTTTGTTACTGAATGAGGGTTTTCGTTCGTCAAACCCCTTGTTGGTAATTAAACCTTGAAATGAAATAGAATAATGAAGGAAATGGTGAATGAACAACATGCAGTGCTACAACTCACCAAACCCTTATAAATTTGCAAACTTGTGTGAAATGGTTGCAATGGATATGGATTTTGAACCAAAGGAATGATCTTGAATTGCTTGCTTGAATCAAAACCCTACATCACAAATGTTAGCACAACAACACACATGATGTAAGAAGCTCTTTGATATGATGCTTGAATCTTGATGATGGATCCAAATGCTTGATAGAATTCTCTTGAATGCTCTTGTAAACTCAATTATGCTACAATGAATTCTCTCACAAAAGACTTGATTTCTTGATTGCTTGTTGGATTGCTTAGGATGAAAATGAGAGAAGGAACCTTGTATTTATACTTATCTATGCTTAATATCCCAAAATTACATCACATCAAGCTGACATATTAATTCATTAAATAAAGGAGGCTAAATTTCGCCAGAATTTGAAATTAAATTTCAAAAATGACTCAAGGAGGACTAAGACACCCTAGGTGGTTTCTTAGTCCCAAGTCATGAAACTTGGGGCACAAACACCAAAATAGTCCCAATTAAGATACCTCAAAATCAGGGTCCTAAGATCTCTGGGGGACAAAAATGCCCTATGTGGTGTTTTAGTCTTGATCCAAAAATCAGGGACACATAGATGAATCATTAAATTATCATTTATGCATTGAAAATTATCGGGATTAGCCAAAAAAAATGTCATTCATAGGCCTTGTAAATGCAAAACAGGACCAATTAAACTATAAAGAAGCATAAACAGAGCAAGGCAGGCCCAAACAAGTGTGAAAATGCAAGGGTATGCATTTTACTACACTACATTTATGAATTGGAATGAATGCATAGTGGTGTTTGTTGTTAAGGCTTGGCAAATTATGTGTAGGTGCGGACTATTATGGCTGCTAACCTAAACCTCCAACATTAACCCATGATTTTTACCCATTCACTTTTGAGCATTTATGAAATCTATAATTATTATAGTTGCACCCTAATATTGACACAATTAGGATTTTAAAAAAATATTAATTGGTGGTAAAAGTGGGTCGCTATTGGGACATTTGAGGGCATGTTGTGGGCGTCAAGTCTAAATGGTGACTTTTTGACTCTTGCACGTTTATCAAACCCTCCCGCATTTGTCAGAAACCCCCACAAGCCAGAATAATAGCTATAAGCTATTAACCCACATGCCAAAAAAAAAACTCAAAAAAATCATCTTAATCTGACATACGGTTTAGGAGCTTAAGTTGCCTATAAGAGTAACTGAGCCCCTTCCCCTACTATTTCAAAATCTTTTTAATATATTTTTAAGTTCTTAAACAATATATTTTTCTTTTTCTTTCCCAAAACAAAAGTAACTCGACAGTGATGTTTAAGAATAATCTTACAATTTCTTATAGCCCCTTAACTTACCACTCAAGGAAACTACGTACATCATTAAAAAATTATATAAATCCTTGAATCTCGGGCGTAATGTGATGTCTCAATCAAGTTTGTACCATGTGAATTTGATGTTCGCATGCTTTAGAGAAAAATTCTGAACCCCTCTCAAATAAAAAATATCGAGATTCCTTATCTCAACCCTAAAGTAGCCATGTATGTGTAACTAAATGGAACTGAATACCAACGCTTGCTATCATCCGGCTAAAACTATAGACTTTGCAGGGCTTACTATGTCTAGAAATATAAAATCTGATGAAGCCCAGGCACGAATGAATTATATAACCAAGAAAATGAAATCAACTGATGCCATGGGAGCACTGAAACGTATAATTGAATCTACAAATAGGGAAAGAGCAACGGTTGTAGAGAGGTTGAGGAGGAATCGAATGAAATATTTCTGTGCAAAACTCGAATCTCTCATGCCAACGGCTCTTCCAAAGGTAAAAGTTACAAAGCCAGTTTTCTAATTTTCCTCAAACAAACACCATCTGACTTCAGAACAAATATCGTATGCCTGCAGCTGATTTTTCTATGTTTTTTTTCTATCTGAGAATTGATGTAGGTTGATAGATGCTGCCTACTGGATGATGCTAGCAATTACATTAAAGAACTGCAGGACGAACTAACCCAACTGAAACGAAAGAGGGAGTGTTTTCAAGCAGAGCTACGTGAGAAAACAGTGAAGGAAAGATTGAAGGTTACTAAGGTAGATGTGGAGGTTAAGGAGAGGGAGTCTGTAATTATCATCAGTAGCATTAGAAGGCCGAGGCACCTTTGGAGGGTGATTAAGGAGGTTGAAGAACATGGTCTAGATGTAAACATGTCACAGCTTTCTTCAAGCGAGTTCTTTGTGTATCTCTACTTCCATGCCATTCTCAGAGAGGGTATAAAAGAAGTCGACCCTGCTAAGCTACAGGATTCTCTTAAAACCAGGTTATTAGCAGCATATTAGGTTTTCATAGCACATCGTTTCAGCCCATTCCAGCTCTTTGAGATTACTGCCATAGTTTCATGTTTTCTGTTCATACAGGTTATCTCTTGGATGGTAGGAATATGTCTTGTGAAGGGGACTTCCACTAGAGCCAGTGTCACAGATAAGCCAGTGTCCAAAAGAATGAAAAAACCAGATGATAGGACAATAATGTTTGTGACTGTAGCTCATTGTTGGGCCATTGCTGAAAGACCATTTCTCTTATTATCTGCACGTTTCCAAATAAAGACATTATTATTCTACGCATGCATTCCTTTTTGTCCCTTTCTACAATTACTTCCTTTTTTTAATTTAAATAGTTATTTAAAAAGAGAGATTATTGTACTCACACATTCACTCTGATCTTTATTAGACTCTGCAATAGTAGAGATGCTGTAAGACTTACGATGGACAGATTTGGTAGTTTTTATGATCATAATAAATCATTGTTAGAAAGCGCTAATTTATTTATAGTGATGCTATAAAAAAATATCGACAAATAAAATCATTTCAATCACTGAATCCAGTATAAAAGAGTTATATTATATATTTTTTAAGTTTTCATGTCTATCATAATTAGCTTTAAATTTTCTTTTATTACGTTGTTAACATAATAAATCTTAAATAAAACAAATTAAGTTAGTAAATACGATGAGAAAAATTACCATATAATAAAAATTGAATGTCCCATCTTTTTTCTAGATAATGATTGTTTTCTTCTTGATTGACATTTAGAACAAAAAAATGGCTAAACACGTGAAATTTTTGTAGATGTGATTGAAACTTTCACTTCAAGATTGTTTCTCTTTGTATGATTGAAGATAAATGATGTGAATTATTTGTCAATTTGAAGTATGTTAGTACATTTTTATTGTTATAAATGAATTTATGATTTTACAATAGTAACCTTGTTTTGATAGTCTTAGAGGAGATAACCATGGATGCAGTAATTTTTAGTGATGAAGTATTGGTAGTCTAACATAAATGTGGAATACTGAGAATTTTACCTTAAAATTTCATTTGTCAAACCTAAGTATTGAATTAGGGTGCAATTCTCGAAACAACACAATTAAAAGCTATACATATTTTGTATAGCTTTTGGATTGAAAAGTACTAAAATCTATTTTTTCTTAATTTGTAACAATCCATAATGAAAATTATAATTTTATTAATGATATCCTACATAAATAAAAGCATTCTAGTGAACTTTTGACATTAGACCATAACCACACAAAAATCTAGAACAAAATCAACGTGAAAATATCATAATTGTAAATGACAATTAAAAATAATTATATAAAATAAATCTTATATCCTTATAATTTGATAATTATATGTGTAATTCTCTGTCTCAAACCGCACTTAAACATTTTTTAACTCATATTATCATTAATGATGGAGTTTCGAATGGCTTCTCAACTTTCCATACCATCAGCCATCCCTTGTATTTTTGTCTTGGTACCCCACTTCTTATTCTTTCTTCTATGTATGAAAATTCCCCTTTATCTTTTCTAACAACGCTCCCTTAGAATAAATCATTATTATAAACTTTAATCTAAAAAAATTAAAATACGTCTAAAAAATGTCAAAAAATCACAAGGAAAATAACTTTAGTTTATAGACTTTTATATTTGCTCAATTATTATATTTACTTTGGAAAATAAATTTGTTCATCTTCAAAATGAGCTCAAGAAAATGGATTGGCAATATAAAAAAACCAAAATCTCAAGTGGATAATGACACTTGTGTTAGAGAAAACAAACAAAGATAACCAACAAAAATAAAATCTAAAAATAAGCAAAAGAAACATGTATACCTTCATCATTGATTTTTGAATAATTTGCAATGTCGAAATGTGGATGCTCTTTATAATCCTAACACTAGGTATCAACAACATAAGGGTATTATTATTAGCTCTCATAAATGAAATTATAACATTAACATAAACGTTTGTTCTCAAATGGGAGAGGAAGCCTCTCATTAAAAATGTTTATTGAGAGTGAAATGGAAGGTCAAGGCTTAGATTTAAATGAAGGGATAGGATTAAATTCACATGGATTCAACTCTTAAAATTGTGAGAAGTTTCACAAGGGAGAAGAATATCCAAGATCAAAGGATGGGATTTGATCAATGGTTTAGAATTAGACAAGAAAAGAAAAATTTGAATGTGCTCGGAGGAAAGGCTAAGCATGTATGCGAGATATGGTCACACTTGTGTGAGAATTTGAGGTAGAGGATTAGAATTCTCACACATGTTTAAGAAAATATTGGGATGAGTTAGCATGCTCACATATAGAGGAAAATGAAGTGTGTTTATGTGGAAGCGAAATTTTCTTCCAAGAGTGCATGTTCACACATATGTGAGAAAGGAATGGGATGATTTAGCATGCTTACACATGTGGGAGCATGGCAGAGATTGGGGCCACATGACAAGAGATGGACAAATAATATTTTAATACAAGTAGATGGACTTAATTCCTGGGATTAAAATACTAAGGATTAATGATGATGTGGAGCTGAATATTAGAAGAAAAAGTAATGGAGATTAATTACCCTAAATTAATTAATTAAGCAGGTATTAATTAATTGATTTAGTTGGAGGATTTGAGGACTAAAGCTAATTGATTTAATTAATCAACTATAGTAATAATTATATAATGATGAATGGTGAAGGAAGCTAATTAAATTAGTGGTAAATTTGGGATGTATATGTTTACCCCTCTTTGATATGGAATCATGACTAGGAGAAGTTGCATTGTGTCAAAGAAGAATAATAAGTAGAAAGGATGAGGCTTTAGGTTGCAAGTTGCCCTAATCACTAGAAATAAAAGGGGTATGAGTTAGATGTATAGAGGATGATGCTCCGTAAAGATTATCATCAAGCTTGATGGGGCTTAAGGAATCTCTTGAAAATATAACAGATGAGGGGATGAGTAAGATGTATAGAAGATGATGCACCCTAAAGAGAATCATTGAGCTTGATGGGGCTTAAGGCATCTCTTGAAAATATAATAGATGAGGATGAATGATATGATTATGTACCATGGCCAAATTTTAATCACATGAGATGGTCAAATGGAGAGGATGTATAAACCATTATTATAGTACAAATGATGATGCATTAACTTTACTTGTGAACTAATGTCAATCGGATGATTGGCCTAGATGATGTAAGATATCATGAGGACACATTTGTATGATGATGTTTGAAGATGATTGACTAGTACTATGATGGAACATGGTTGAGGGATGTGATGGAGGACAAAAAATGGGAAGGAATATAAGAAGGGGTGGTGATGAATGATCAAGAAGACAAATGATAGTAGGGATGAGGAAACTGATGAATTTTATCAGAGTAACATATTATGCAATGCGAAATCTATTATTTACTATAGAAATAAAATTATACACACGATTCACCTATTTTCTAGGTTCTTATCATGGTACTTATTTAAGACACCATAAAAGGTATTTTTTTCCTTCAATTTTTTTTTCGTTTTTCTTGACTTTTTATTTATTTATTTATTTAGGAGTTTTGCTTGGTTTGTATTTTTTTAAAAATTTTTGGCTTTTGAAGACTATTTCTTAGGGATTAGGCATATAATAATTTTATATTTATGATGTTCATGGGTTCATCTAATTCTTTTCCTTCTAGTGTGGTTAGCTTGTATGCTTTTAATCTAAATTTGGAGATGATGACATAGTGACCCAACCAATTTGTCTCAAACTTTCATTTCTTCTCTCTATCCTAATTGGTGTTCTTCGAGTTTTCCTTATGTATAAGGTCTCCCATGTCAAAATATTGGGTTTGAAGGAATTTTTAGTAGTTATGAAGCAACTGATTGTGGTATTTCTTGAGGTGATTAAGAGAATTGATATAATGTTCATTAAATATTTCACTCATTTAAGCATGGTACTTCACAATATTCTTCAAAGATGAGGTTTCATAACAAAATATGTAATGATGGTAACTCAACATCGATTAACAAGAATTATTACAATATAGAAACAAAGTATGTTGTGACACTAATAGGAGTGTGAATGCTAGCTTGTTAAGACCAAAGGTTGGGATTTAGTTGAAGATGCTAGTCACAACTAGCATCGTTAACAATTTTCTTATACCATTATGAACTTCTTTAAGTCTTAGGTTAATTTTATTTGCATTAAGACATCTAATAAAAATTCTATTGTATCTCCTATGTGTGCTTCCAAGGAGGGTGTAATAGGAGTCATGTTCAATGAGATACTTATGCTTGTTGGATGATAGGTTGGGTGGGATGGTTTTGTATTGGAGGTAAGAATAGATATAGTGTATTAAGGGGTGTTAGGAGTAATTATGTTGTAAACCATTTTAGATCCAAGGGTTTCATAAGTGGGGAGAATAAATTCTACCATAAGGTAATGGTACTTGTGAGCATTATTAGTTAAATATCTAAAATATGTCTTATGGTAACAATTACATTGGAAATTGTTATTTGATATGGTGGAATTATTCAAAAGATACATAAAATAAATTATACTACTTTAAATTATCCACCATGCACTTATATGTGATATTCTTAACATCCTTCATGAAGATCTCATTATTTACTTTCTTAATAACTATTTTTGAAACACCAATCATTTGTAAATGCTTAATCTTTCATTATACCACCATTTTGAGACTAGATGCTCATGCTTCATATTATACTATGTTATTTCTACAAAATACCCTATTACAAAATTCCCTTTTAATGAGATCACTTTGAGAGATGATGAAGAAGATGACAATGCTAAAACCATGCAATGTAATTTAGATACATCAAAATATAGCATCCATGATTTGGATTCTTCATTATGCAAGGTAGAATCATCAAGAAAATTTATGATCAATGGATGGCTAATAAAGAGTGGAGACCTTTAGAACTAGTCTAAAATGACTTATCCTTTGATTTCCTTCTAATTAACATACTCAATGCTAGCCTCATTAAGGAGCATAACCCATTTATCCATTATGCTTATTATTGTTACTTTAGAGAGAAGGTACTTTAGAGGATCCAATTCAAAAGTGATATGGGTAGTAGCATTAAGCATCTAGTTACAAAGTTTCTCGAATGAAAAGACTACTATGAGATAATCTTTTTCCATAGGGATTATTTGAGTTCACTTACAACTAGTGTCTTGGTAAGATAATAAATGAAATTTTATTATCATTAATCAAATTATTTTGTTCAAGGAGTGCACCCAAAGTATTCTATGTGATTGAAATGTAAAGTAGTATAATATTGTAAAGCATACGTACCACTAGGACTACTATAAATTAAAAATATATTCCTTGATATGATCAAATGTTTCTTGGCATGATGGGCCCCATTTGAAGCTAGCATTATTCCTATGTAGGTGTGAAAAAGGATGGAATTCATCTTCTAGTTGGTAAATAAAGGATCTAATGTCTTGGAACTTATATTTATTAGAATTCATGTCTATATAAGCTTCTTATGAGGTGTCATTTTAGTTATAGATTTTTCCTTATTGAGACTCACTTCAATGTCACCTATGAAAATAATTAATCCTAATATTTTTCCTAACATGACACTAAATAAATATTTCTTGGGATTCAAGTGGACCTTATATTCTTGAATTCTATGAAATATATAGTGTAAAATATCTAGATGATCTACCTAATGTTTGGAATTTCCTAGGATATCATCTGCATTGTCTTCAACAATATTGTGCAACATAACATAACATATCACTATTATGGCTCATTGATAAGTAGCACTAACATTTTTAGGTCGAAAGGCATGATTGTATAAGGATTAGCTCCTTAAGGTCTAACAAACATTATTTTTCGCTAATCCTCTCATGTAATTTATATTTTGTTTTATCCAAAAATCTATCCATGAGGGACAACACATCATGGCCAACTATCAATCCTACAATCATATCAATTTTGGATAAATAAAAATCATTCTTAGGGAAAGATTTTTTAATATTTTTGAAATTAGTAGATACCCTAAATCCTTTAGTATTATTTCTTATTGAAATTATATTACATGTACCTAATCAAGACAGATAATGCGTCGAATGAATCTGACATATAGTAGTTTCCAAAGTTCCTCTTTCACTAGGAGGGTAACTTGAGGGTGTATTTTTTGAGATTTTGGTGAGTTATTTTTGCATCAAGTCATAACACATGGTGGTGGATGGATACCAATTTGTCCAAGCTATGCATGTCAATGTAGGACCATGCAAATATATTAGTATAGTCTCTATGCATCATAAATTTTTCTTCTTTCAACTCAAGATTTAAAGTAGTAGCAAGTTCTTTGAATTTAGTTTTTCTATCTATAACAAAATTAATGTCCATAGTTTCATCAACACAGAGAGGTGACCCATCTTTAAGAGGTTTATGAGCTAATGGAAGGTGGAGCTCCATTTTAAATAATATGTCTATATGACCTGTGTTGATTCAAATGGTTCCTTAGGGTCAAAAGGGTCCGATTTCTCTGAAAATATGTGTATGAGATTAGTAAGATCTTGAAGCCCATTTTATTATGCCCCAGTGGTATATTGTCATGATATTTCACGAGTTCAAGGATAGCTTCATCATTTTTAATGTATCCAAGATAGGATGATCCCATTGGTCCCAATCCACGAGTTCAAGATATTATATGTCAAGGTAGATGAAAAGGATGGCACACTCATGTGGAATAAGCCTGCAGTAGTAATCTCTTCAAAATGAAAAGAGACAACATCTACTTTGTTATCATCAAGGTCAAAAGAGGTGTTCTTAGTAGTATCTAGGAATTCGAGAAGGGCATTATAACACTCATCATAGGTACCAAATACCTGGACAATATTTCAATTAGTTGTAGCAAATTCACAATTTGGAATATGATACTTGTTTCCTCTAAAGTAGGTAGCATACTCATAATTTCTATAGATCC
Source organism: Sequoiadendron giganteum (assembly GCA_007115665.2). NCBI lineage: Eukaryota > Viridiplantae > Streptophyta > Pinopsida > Cupressales > Cupressaceae > Sequoiadendron > Sequoiadendron giganteum. The sequence continues at coordinate 49,317,547 of CM021106.1, forward strand.
ACTTGTAATAAAATATTTCTATGTATTCATCCTCAAGGTGTTTTCTATAGATAAAGGTAGTCGCCTCCTATTGAAACATGAGAAAGGGGTCCTATATTTTAGGCCTAGGTTAGCAAAAAAAGAAAGGGGAGATGGGTGCTTTTAAAATATGAAGGGATTCATGGATTTTATATTCTTCACTCTAACTATTGAGGATTTTAAATGTGCATTTTAAGGACTTGTTCTTTTGAGGTAGGGTGAAAAAAGTGGAACTTGGAAATCATTCGGATCAATGCATGATTTATATTTTGGGGAGGTAGACTTCGACATGTAGTATTAGAATTTAGACAATAGTGGATAGTGGTACTCATGTTGTCCTAGAGAAAAATAATAAAGGTAACCAACAATAATGGAAGACAAAAATAATAAAAATCAGTAATTATACGTTCAACATTGGTTTTTGGATAAGCTTCAATTTAGAGGCATCGATGATCCTTGTCATTGTGTAACTAGGATGACAACATAAGGGTATGATTAGATGATTAGCTCATAAAAATGGTATAATGACCTTATCATGAATATTTATTATCAAATGGGTGTTGAGGATTCTCATTAAAAAGATTTTTGAAAGGAAAATGGAAGGGAAAGATGTGGAGTTGAATGGAGGGCTAGCTAAAAGTCACATGGATTGAAGTATTAACATTGTGACAAGTGTCACAAGAGAGAGGACTTGATCCAAGATCAAAGAACGAGATTTGATCAATGTGTAGGATTAGATGACATATGTGTGAGAAAATTAACATGTGTGGGAGATATGCTCACACATGTGTGGGAGATATGCTCACACATGTGTGGGAGATATGCTCACACGTGTGAGAATCTAAGGTGAAGATGAGTTAAAGTTCAAGGGATGAGTTAGAGGATTAGAATGCCTCCAAGTTAGCATAATCATACATGTGTGATCAAAGAGTGGGATGAGGTAATATGTGATGAGAAATAAACGGGTTTAATACCCATTGTTGAGAAATTAAATATCTAGCTAAATATGACTTCAATGGATGAGATTCAAGTATTGGACTACAAAAACATGAAAAATCTTAAACTTATATGGAAATTTGAAAATTAAATTTCCTTAATATAGAATTATCATGATTAGATGCATCTTCTTTATGATGCCAATAATTAGCTAACATAACATGCTTATAAACACTAACTTATGTGAACTTATAACATCAAGAAATAAATAATATCATTGTGCAATAAGATAGCAAAAATGAGGCACAAATTAGCAACACAAGATCATTGCATAACAAAAGATTTACATGGAGAAACCCTTGCAGAAAAAACTCCGCCAAGAAGAGAGGCCAAGTATGCATTATCATCAAATAAATGACATTACAATACAACCACTTCCATTATCCTCTTTGCCTCCAACATGGCAATACTTGTGTACCTATGAACAACCTCCTTATGCCTCAACCTATACTTGTTCCTATAGAGTAACACTACATCCAACTACGGCTCATAGTTTCTACATCTAAGAGGTTGATTTTATAGATGTGTGAAGGCATCTAATGCACCAAATATGGTGTCCAAATATAGCCCTTCATTCCAAAATTCCTCAACCCTTAGAATAACTCCTCGAATTTTGTGAAAGAACACCATTTTTGGCTCCAATATTTTCCCTCCAACTTGGGCACCCAAACTTGATATCTATAAACATTACATTAAATGAAATAAATGATGGAAAACTAAGTGACACTTGTTTCCTCTTTCCAAGCACCCACTTGGATAATCCTAATAGTCACTCATTTATCCGTTCTCTTATATTTTATTATCCCATTATAGGTTTCATGGGTAAAATAGTATTAAATATGTGTCCACAAGTCACCTTTAGCACTGGTAGTGGACCCATCACCCCTTATGAGTGTATTAAGAACAATGGTGAGAATTAATATTATGAAATATTTTTCCAATGCATGCTAAGTGCTTAGAGACACTCTCAAAGGATGTTGGAAACATGACATAAGATTTACAATTTGAATGGCACCTTAATCCTAACAACATGCTCACAAATATGGCAGTATGGAGTGAGTTGAGGTGGAAATAAAACACGCTTCCAAGATGGAATGCTAACACGTGTTTGAGAAAGAAGTGGGGTGAGTTAGCATGCTTAAACATGTGAGAGCATGGAGAGGGATGAGTTATCATGCTCAGACATGTGGGAGCATGGGGATATTGGGGACACATGGAATGGCTGGAATTAAAATACTAATGATTAATGATGATGGAAAATTAAATCTTAAAATAAATAGTAATAGAGATTAATTAGCTTAAATCAATTAATTAATTATTAATGATATTATACAAATACAACATACATAAGTAGGTATATCCTTGAATTTTACATGTGAGGTAGTAACATATGTAAAATAAAAAATAGGGGAGAGAGCAAAAGAGAGAACACAATACAGAAAATGTGCTTGTAGGAAGTGGTTGTGGAGGAGTCAAAGCCCTCCTCCATGAAGGTTTTTCCTAATTCATGGGTGTCCTTGTACACCTCTTAAGTTTCTTTCTCAATTATTTCCTTTTTGCTTACATTTGGTAGGATATGTGTCTGGGAGTGTGTCGTATGCTTGAGGTGTTTTAATTTTTTGTTTATATTTATGCCTCAAATATTGGTTTTAATTGTCATGAAACTAGGGTATTTATGGAAGGGGGTATGAATACCCTGAGTACCTTGAAAATGGGTCGAAAAGAGAGGGGGATTAATGCCTAGAGTAGGTTTTCCATGATATTGTGGTAGAATGGAAAATCACAATTTTATCTGACGCAAAATTTATTGTGCTTCCCAATAGCGAGGGAAATAAAAATGGGTTTAATGGTGGAGGAAAAGGTAAGTTCTCCTTTACAAACCCAAAAAAACTGATCATTTCTCCTAATATAGAAATGAACAGTGTAATTTCTAATGGCAGTGTCGAAAAATGAAGTCGGGGATATTTTCAAGCTTTTTTTGGTCATCCTTGTGAATTTATGCTTAATCTTGCCTTGATTTAGTGTTGTAATGTGGTTGAAACATTCACATTAGGTCTTGGGTCCTTGTGAATCAATGGATTTAAATGGTACCTTGCTAAAGTGTTGTGAAGTGATGTGACTCACTTTCATAGTTTTGTAAGGTCTTATTAATTAATTACACCTAAATAACCTCTTTTTAACATTATTTTTTCCCTATTTGAAGTGTTGGTAAAATGTTGTAACACACTTTCACACTTTTCTTGGCTTATCATTATTAATTGGGATTTCTTATGCTTTAATTGGCCCTATTTTGCATCCACAAGCATTTCATTTATTGCATCTTTTTAAGGATAATCCCGACACCAATCATTAGCCAACCATAATTCAGGAGTTTCAAGTTTGAATGGCCCAGATTTAGTGATTTGAGACTCATTCGCCACCTTGGGTGAATGGGTCCCATGTAAATATTTTGGTCCCAAACCAAAATTCACACCTTTCTAAGAATTTTTAAAATTGGTCTCAAAAAGTAATCCCGGTGTGACTCATTCGCCACCTTGAGCGAATGGTGCAAGGGCACCCACAGGTCCATTATGCCTCGAAGGGTCAAGAGTTGGAATTTTTGTTTTGGTTTGTATTATTTCATGTAATAAGGTATTTTTAGGCCATTTTAGGTTGGTTGGAGTTAATTTTGAGTCCTTCGGTACTTGGCAATGCCAAAATGTAAAAGTTGTCAAAGTTGCACCAATATTGTCAAGGAACTTGTTGCACTTTTTGTGGCAAAAGGACATAATGGTGTTTTATTAACTCCTTAACCAAAAATATGGTTGGAGGCAGTTTGAAATGGTTGTACATGAATATATTTTCATTTTATCCTCAAAGAGAAAGGTTGGTTGTTTGAACTTTGGAAGTGGTAGCAATAAAACATTTTTGTTTCTACATTTTCGTAACGTTTTTCTGTTGTTCTCTTGCATGGTATGGATTTGTATGACCCTTTACTAGTTTGAAGCCAATTGAGGATGAAACTAAATTAAATCTACTTTCCACTACCTTTGGCTGCATGTAATTTCATTAAATTGAGGGAGTTGTGTTAAATTCTTTCATGACTAGTCCAAACCCTAGGTAGGGTAACCAGTGACCAAGAAAAATGCATAACTCTCCATTCCACAGGTAGAAAATATTCAAACTTGGTGGAATGGCTTGTTTTGAACTGTGTGTTAATATTCCAAGGTTGCAAAGGCAAGTGTGGAATTTTGCATGTGTGGAGATGCATTGATAGTCTGGTATCTCCATGTATCAGACCTAAAAATCCTAGAGACTTGGATAATTTATTGCAAGGCTATTGGAGGATGTTACATGAAGAAGGAGTAGGTTATTGAGTCCATATGAGACATGTTGGAAGTGTTGGAATAGAGGAAGAGACCTTTGATCCCAAAAATCCAATTGTTACCAAGCCTAATTGCACTATTAGGCCTAATAAGAAGGAGGACAGTCAAAATTTGAGCCCTTACGTACAAAGTAACCTTACCTCATTTATAGATATGTGTAGTAATGGCCAAAAGGGTATCTCAAACTATAATTTATTTTTGAACGTCAGGTTTTCTCCAAGAGTTGTGTTTAGAAAGGTCTTTTTGAAAGGCTACAAAGATCAATGGCAGTTTGAGAAGGGAAGCCAATAGATTAATGACTAAGGGCTCTTGGGAGTGGTTCTTTGGTTGTGTTTAATCATTTAATACCCCTTCTCTACATCAAATGCATAGGTTTTTTTGAAGAGGGAAAAGTTAAAGTGAAGAGAAGCAAGGATACCTCCAAAAGGGAGTCCAATTGCTAGAGAGGTGAGTGAGTTGAATGAGAAACATGCAAGAGAGATGAGGAAAATGAAGGATTTGACAGAAAAACTTGAAGCCAGGCCTGCTATAGTTGAAACAAGTTAGAGAAGAGGAGTGGTCACAAGAGATTTGAGTGACCGAGAAGAAGAAGAAGAAGGGGAGGAGGAAAACTCCCAAGAAGGGTCCCAAGAAGAGTTAGATCCTAATGACTTGAAACTGGAAAAGCTATTGAATGCAGTCAAAGGAGAAGGTCCCAAGATAAAGATGGGTTTATCAGTGTATGGAGGAAACTTGGAAAGTGAAGAACTCCTAGATTGGATAGGACCACTAAACAACTATTTTGAATATGAATATGTAATAGAAGAGCAAAGAGTGAAGTTGGCCAAGACAAAATTGAAGGTCCATGCCTTACTTTGGTGGGACTATGTGCAAGATGAGAGGAGGAAAAGGGGAAAATATAAAATCACCTCTTTGGATAGAATGGTTGCCAAACTCAAAGGAAAATTCCTACCTGGTGACTATGCAATCCAGTTATACAGAAGACTTCAAAATCTTAAGAAAAAAGATATGGATGTGAAGGCCTATACATAGGAGTTCTACAAATTGAGTAGAAGGGTAGGCCACGTAGAAGATGATGTGGAAAAAGTGGCAAGATACATCAATGCCAAGTTGAGATACAACCTACAAGATGTTTTATGTCTCATAAACCCAAGAACAGTGGAAGAATGTTATCAATTGGCCATCAACACTGAAGATAAGTTGAAGAGGAGACAAGAAAAGAAAAGTAGGGGTAGAGGAAGGAGTTATAGAGGAAGAGGGATGTTTTCTAGTAGGGGCAGTCCCAAAGATCACAAGGTGAAACAAGTAACAATCAAGAACAAAATTCAGACTCAAGGGGCAGCTTTAGAGGAAGGAGACCCAATAATAGGGGAAGATTTGAAGGAAAAAGGGGAGGATCAAGTGGATTCACTAGGAAATTCTATAAGTGAAATAAATTTGCAGGCCATCAAGCATGGCAATGTAATAAAAATCAGTTCACCACTTCATTTGGAGGAGAAAGAAGAAATCAGTTTGCACAAGGAGAGGATAGTGAAAGTATGAATTCTCCATCACAAAATGTTGATCCATAAGATGGTGAGTCTCTCATGGTGAGGAATTTGATTAACGTACCAATGGAGAAGGAACCGCCATAGATAAAATCACTCTCTAGAACTACATGTAAGTGCCTAGGTAAATGTTGCAAAGTTGTGATTGATTTTGGTAGTAGTGACAATTTGGTTTCTATTGAAATGGTAGAGAAGTTGAAATTAAAAAAGATTCCTCATGCCACTCTCTATAAGGTCTCTTGGTTAAACAAAGGGAAGCAAGTATTAGTGAATGAGAAAAGCTGGGTAGAGTTTCACATAGGGGATATAAGGATAAGGTCTTGTGTGACATAATCCCAATGGATGAATTTTCCATGTTCTTCTTGGGAGGCCTTGGTAGTATGATAGAAAGGCAATCCATGATGGTATGAAAAACACATATACCATAGAAAAGGATGGGGTTTCTTACACCCTCACACCATTGAAAGATGAAAGCCAAGAATCACAGGTAGGGTCTAGTGTGATGCTAGTAGATGAGAAGGAGTTCCTAAAGACCAAGAAAGAAGAGGAGATGGGTTTTTCCATCATAGTAAAGACTAGGTCTATCATGACAACAGAAACAAAAGATGAGTTTCCTTTGGAGATAAAAACCTTGCTAAAGACATATAATGAGATAGTAGTGGATGAGATTCCCAACACCTTGCCACCTATTCGGGACATTATCCACCACATTGATTTCATTCCTGGGGCTAGTTTGCCTAAGAAAGCTACTTATAAGATGACCCCATAATCAAACGAGGAGATTAAGAGGCAAGTGCAAGAATTACTTGACAAGGGGCTGATTAGAGAGAGCTTGAGTCCTTGTGTGGTTCCCATAGTTCTAGCACCAAAGAAAGGAGGTCAGTGGAGGATGTGCACTGATTCTAGGGCCATCAACAAGATCACAATAAGGTATATATTTCCCATTAGACCTAATGAATTGTTTGGGTGGAGCATGCTACTTTTCCAAAATTGGTCTCAAGAGTGGGTACCATTAAATCAGAATCAGACCTGGTGATGAATGGAAGAAAACCTTTAAGACAAGTGAACAGTTATATGAATGGCTTGTAATGCCCTTTGGTTTATCAAATGCACCTAGTAAATTCATGCAACCAATGAATTAAGTGCTCAAACCTTTCATTGGTAAGTTTGTTGTGGTGTATCTTGATGATATTCTTGTTTTTAGAAAAAATAGGGAAGAGCATTTGCAGCATTTGGATTTGGTTTTGAGAAGATTACATGAAGAGAAAGTAATGATAAACTTGAATAAATGTGAGTTCTTCAAAACAAAGTTGGTATATCTTGTTTTTGTGGTCACCAATGGCACCTTGAAGATGGATCCAAGCAAGGTTGAGGCTATCCTAAGTTGTCCTACACACAAATCAGTGGGTATGGTAAGGAGCTTCCATTGGTTGGCTGGCTTTTATAGAAAATTTATTAAAGGTTTCAGTCATGTTTGTGCTCCAATGATTGATACTATTAAGAGTGATAAGAGGAAGAAGTTTGTTTGGTCTAGTGAGGCTGATAGGAGTTTTGAAATACTTGAAAATGAGGGTAGTTGAGTAGTCTATATTAGATTTTCCTAGTTTTGATAAGGTCTCTACAATTAAGTGTGATGCAAGTGGCCATGCCATAGGTGTTATGTTAAGTGAAGAAAATAGGCCTATTTCCTACTTTAGTGAGAAGTTGAATGAAGCCAAGGAAAGGTATTCTTCTTATGACCTTGAAATCTATGCAATTGTGCAAGCATTAAAGAAATGGAGACATTATCTACTTCCTAAGGATTTTATAGTGTACACTGATAATCTCACACTCTAATTTTTTAATAGTCAAGATAAACTCATTCATAGGCATGTTAAATGGGTTGAGTATTTGCAAGGTTTTACTTCCACCATTAAGCATAAGAAAGGGAATGCTAACCATGTGGTAGATCAATTGACTAGAAAGGCTCTAATGGTGTAGGAAATTGTATTACAAAGCATGGGAGTTGATTATTTGAAAGGTATACACCTTGAGGATGCAAATTTTAAAGAAATTTATGCAAGTTGTAGGCAACCTTGTAGCAGAAATATTGAGAAATGGCTTGATTTTCTGATCCAAGATGATTCATTGTTCAAGGGGGCACAATTATGTATTCATAAATGTTCAATGAGGGATAACTTGATCAAAGAAAAGCATAGTGGTAGTCTTGCAAGTCATTTTGGTCTTGATAAGACCTCAGAGCAGTTGAAGAGGCACTACTAATTGTCAAAAATGAAAACTGATGTGAGGAACTTTGTTGAAAAGTGCACTATTTGTCAAAGGGATAAAGGATGTAGAACTAATGCAAGGCTATACTAGCCTCTTCCTATTCCCAATAGGCCTTGGGAATCCATTAGTATGGATTTTGTGATGGGATTTCCTAGAACACAAAGAAGTTTTGACTTAGTGTATGTTGTTGTGGACAAGTTTTCTAAGGCCTCATTTTATACCTTGCAAAATAAATAATGATGCTTCATACATAGCAGTTATATTATTCAAACAGGTGGTAGGAATTCATGGTTTCTCTCTTAGCATTGTTTCAGATAGGGATAGCAACTTTGTTGGTCATTTTTGGAAAACCTTGTGGAAGAAACTTTGTAAGAATTTGAGTTTTAGTTTTGCCTATCACCCTCAAACTAATGGGTAGATTGAAGTGGTGAATAGGAGCCTTGGAACCTCCTAAGAGATATGACAAAAGAGAATTCAACACAGTGGGATTTTATTTTTCCTCAAGCAGAGTTTGCATACAATGACTTGGTGAACAAGAGTGTTTGAAAGAGTCCTTTTGAGATTGTTTATTGTTTTCATCTTTGGTGTGTGTTTGAATTGAGAGATGTCAATCAGATGGAAAGGAGGAGTGTTGAAGGTGAAAACTTTGTAGTGGCTATGCAAGAGATCCACCAACAAGTCAAGGATAATCTTCAAAGTAGTGTAGACAAGTACAAACATAATGTTGATAAAAAGAGGAGAGAGATTCACTACAAGGTTGGGGATTTGGTTTTGGCTCACTTGAGGAAGAAAAGGTTTCCTAAGGGGCAATATTCTAAACTACAAATGAAGAAGACATGGCCATGTAAAGTGGTGCATAAATGTGGAGAGAATGCATATGAAATAGGGCTTCCCCCTTGTGTTGCCATCTCTCCTATTTTTAATGTATGTGGTCTTTACCATTACAAAGGGAATGTTGTTGTAGGTGATAATGTAGGTTCGTCAACATTCTCAGTTGAAGAATGGGTCAAAGATCTCCCACCAAGACAACCTTTGGAGTTGGAATGAATTTAGGACAAAAGGGAACTCAAGAAATCAAGGAATAAGGTCTACTTCCACTATTTGGTCAAATGGTGAGGTCTTCCTATGGAAGATGCTTCTTGGATGACTGAATATGACATTGTGAAACATGGATACACAATTGCAGGTCTGTCCTCAAGTGGGACTTGAGCTTTCTTTCCCTTGGGAGTATGGTGCAGGGGTACCCATAGGTCCATTATGCCTCCATGGGTCAAGAGTTGGCATTATTGTTTTGGTTTGTATTATTTCATGTAATAAGGTCCTTTTAGGTCATTTTAGGTTGGTTGGATTCAAGTTTGAGTCTTTAGGTACTAGGAAATGCAAAAATGTCAAAGTTGTCAAAGTTGCACCAATGTTGTCAAGCAACTTTTTGCACTTTTTGCAGCAAAAGGACATAATGGTGTTTTGTTAATTCCTTAACCACAAATATGGTTGGAGGTAGTTCGAATTGGTTGTACATGATTATATTTTCTTGTATCCTTGAAGGGAAAGGTTGGATGTTTGAATTTTGGAAGTGGAAGCAATAAATCATTTCTATTTCTGCATTTTCCTAACATTTTTCTGTTATTCTCTTGCATGGTATGGATCTATATGACCCTGTACTAGTCTAAAACCAATTGGGGATGAAACTAAATTCAATCTACTTTCCATTTGCTTTGGTTGCATGTAATTTCATTAATAATTGAGAGAGTTGTGTTGAATTACTTCGTGACTGGTCCAAACCCTAGGTAGGGTAACTAGTGACCAAGAAAAATGCATAACTCTCCATTCCACTGGTAGAAAACCTTCAAACTTGGTGGAATGGTTTGTTTTGACCTATATCTTAATATTCCAAGGTTGCAGAGGCAGGTGTGGAATTTTGCACGTGTGGAGATGCACTGATAGACTAATATCTCCATGTATCAAACCTAGAAACCCTAAATACTTGGAGAATTTGTTGCAAAGCTATTGGAGGATGATCCGTGAAGAAGGAGTGGGTTATTGGGGCCATATGAGACATGTTGGAAGTATTGGAATAAAGGTAGAGACCCTTGATCCCAAAAATCCAATTGTTACTGTTACCAAAATTTCTACCTTCAGCTCATTTTGGTAGAGCTAGAATTGTTTTCTATATCTAAGGAGAAAGGTACATTCATTTTATGTTGATATGTCATTTGCAAATGAGGGATTTCAAATAAGATTCAGTTTATTATGCAAAATTCAAACAACATGGAAGATTCATCAAAATTGCATAGTGTTGTATTTTATTCATTTTTAAATGAAGGAACATACAAGATTGCATAAACATTTTTGTTTCATGCTTAGAGGGAAAAAGAGTGTTTAAAAGTCCCACACAAGCCATGGGAATGACTGAACAACATTGATAAAACATAAGAGCTAAGCTATTCAACTGAAGATAACAATAGGAAAGCATGTAACGAAACATTATATCCTTCATTTCCTATTTAATTTTGTTGATGTTCTATCTTCAGCTCTATCATCAACTCCCCTCCTATCTTTAGTCCTTCATTGCCTAATTTCATGTGTACCTACAAGATGTTAAGGAGATTTGTTAGAGCTCGAGACATAAAGTTTCATGATATGTTATCAACAGTTGAATAACTTAAACCTATGAACTATCAATCTAATTTAGCCATATCAGAAGTGTACAAAGGAGAATCATGATCAGATCATCAAAGTGAAAGTGAAATCATTATTAGAAGGAATATTGAACTACTTTTATCTAACATGTTTGTTGAATGTGCAGGTACAGGTCTATCTTTCATTTCATGGTTCATTCCATTTCAGCATGTTGATCAAAATGGGCTCCCACAAGGGTTGAGCCCAACATTGTTCCCTCTTATTTTGAGAGGGAAGTATAGTGTTGACAAGAAGTAACAGATATGCGAAAATCTAGTATTCAAATGCCAAATGACATAGAAATCAAGAGAAAAGGCTTATGCAACCATTGAAGTGATAAGAAAATTTACTTGAACATGGAATATAGTGCATACAACTGATGAAAGATTGAATAAAACAATAATTTACACCTTCACAACCAAAGCAACAAGGTCCAACAATGGGACTATTATATCATGAAACAATAATAGTTCAGCTTGCTACATGCAATACATACTAGCTTGAAGAGATAATACATCTTCAGCTTTATCATCAAGAGGACATCAAATGTACCAGTATAAGGAAAAATTCACATTCAACTTACAATGAGTAGTAACTTATAGTGAGCCAGTATGATAATCCATGTACTCAAGAAATGAAATCCCTCTCATTTTGAAAAAAGGCAAAATACAAGTAGCCAAAATGCTTACATAGTCAAAAGAAATTCATAAGAGTTGTTTGTTTACAAAAATCAAAAGCAGATTGTCTGGCACTCATCATATAAAGCATGAGATAAGAGCAGCAATGAAAAGGATAATACTTTCAAATGATGGTGCTTAGTAGATAAAATTTGATGAAATTCTCTTTTATGTATCATAAATGTGTTGCCTCACAAATAGTAGGGTAATAGATTTGAGATTGAAGGCATTTAGAGACAGTTCTATTTACAAATTACAAAAATACTTGTTATGATCAGTAATAATAGGGACAATGAATGGAATAAACATAGGTCATAATATTATCTTGCTGAGTATAAGCCTGTGATGAACAAGACAGTGAGCAACTAGGTTTCATATGAGCTGTACAGAGGGTTAAATCATAGAAAATGTGATTATGACACTACTGGAAGCTACTACATGGTATTATAGTAAGAAAATCAAATACCTAGAAGAGTCAACTCTTAGGCCACGACTTGGGGTTTTGAAAACCTTTAATAAATATAAAAAAAAAGCATAAAACGGAGAATATTTTGAGCTTTTGCAGGTTTTGAGGCACCAACAAACTCAATAGGGAACAACCATAAGAGCAAAAATATTTCATGAATAAGGAAAATCATGAACTCAGCGTACAGAAGCACACATTTAGAATGAAGAAATACACATGTTTTCATTATTTTGCAACCATTTAGGGCTCAAGTCGAGCATATTTTGTGAAGAAATTAAGAAAGAATATAATGCTTGAATGAAGAAACTTACCAAATTTTATTGTACAGAGGAATATTCTCCAAGACTCGTGTGCAGTCCCTCCAAAGAGCTCAAAGTTAATGTGTCCATGGTGGCCAAGGCAAGAGAAGTATCAACAAAATGGATGGAGAAGCTAAAATATACATTCACTTTAATGCCTTTTATTGAGCTCATTTTGAGCTTTTATTAACAGAAAAATCAAGAGAAGTGAAGAGATCGATTGGTAAAAGGCTTACCTTCTTCTGTTTTGAAGGGAAAATACTCACCATGCCACGTTCAAGCTTTCCAAAAGATCTCCAATGGTGACTCAAAGAGTATAAGAAGGAGCAAAAAACAAGATAAACACAAAGAAATATATTAGAGAAAACTCAAGGCCGTGACATAGGTGTCTAAAAATGTTTGCTAGATGGAGAGATTTAGAGAAAATTGTCCTAATTTATATCTACGAAAATATTACCATGATTTTCTGTAAGTATCTTCAAATAAATTATTGTAAAAAAATAAATATTCGTAACTACGCTTCGAAACCCTCATCACTATGGCGACACAACAACACACCAAAAGAAGTGAAGTATGAAATGAATGATTTTAGGTTTTCCAATACCTTTTTTCATCGCTGCCCTAATTCAAATGTGGGCTTTTTAGTTTATGTTTTAAAAGAAAATCATTTTGAATTATTGCCTTCATGGTCTTGACTTTTAGTCAATAGACCTAATCAAAAGGGGAGGTCGTGTCTTTCATGATGGAGTTAAGAGAGATAATTAGTCTTATGTATTTTTTATGATTTTTATTATAAAAATCAAACACCATGATACTTTTCTTTTATTTTATGATTTTGAAAGAAATCATATAAGACAAGTGGTATGCAAAAATGGAACTAAAGCAGAGAATAAAAATGACTGGAGTGAAACTGATGATGCAACTATTAATCATCCAGATGTAGTTTAGTTGGATTTTGGTCAACTCAAGGGCCATTTCAAGTTGCACTTCAGTTACATATAGTATGAGATAGAGTTTTGAGTTGTTTAAGCTCATTTTATAGCATCGATGGGCCCCATTTTTCAAGAAATTTTAATTTTTCTCATGGATAACTTTGGAGCTCACATTGTTTCACATCAGTTTTGAGGATATTTTGATCATGCACAACATGGGGAGGAGTTTACAACATTCAGAGTTTAGTTTGCTTGAGTTTTGGGCCCTCTTTTCGAGGCTTTTCTTCTTTGCTCATGAGAGGATATTTTTAAGATATTTTTCACTCTCAGTTGGCTTTCAATTCCACCTCTTGGTGCATTGGAGTTTTCATCACATTGTATATATTGGAAAATCTTAGTCTTTTTGCTAAGTTCTTGATTATTTTTCCCTTTGCATTCTGCAAAGAGAGATCTTGTAACTCACATTTTTACACAGATATTATTATGCAGTAGCTTTTACATATTACTTGAGGTTGTTTTTACCAGAGATTCCTTCATTGTTTCTTATTGAAATCAAGTGTTTACCTTCTCACATTCAGGTGTTTTTCTTTTGATAATGATTTAGATGTAAATTTAATGTGTTTTAAATCAGAAACCTTTAAGTTTAGACCTCATTAATAGATGCATGTACATGGAAGCATATTTAATCACATGTCATAGATCGTGATATATTTTTTCCATTCCCTTTAGGTTGTGGAAATATTATTTTCCTTCATAAAGGATTGATTTAAAGGCCCTTTTGTGAGACACTTATGTGATTAAGATGTTCAATTTGAGTTGTGAAAACATATTGTAGGAGTTATAGTTGTGAATCTAATTGCATGCTTTATCATCATTTAGGTGCATCATCGCAGTTTAAATTTTAGTTTATGCATTCAATTCAAGCCTTTCTTCCCTTTTCCATAAAAATTATAGTCAATAATTAGTAAATCATAAATGAATATGGCCTATAATCTGGAGGTCTACTTTCAACATAGGATACCCACAACTTGAAATTATTACCATGTTTCATAGGATCGCAAGGCATTTTTTCTTTCACACACGGGTGCAATCCTGTTGATAACAATTACCAAGCCTAATTGCCCTATTAGGCCTAATAAGGAGGATAGTAAAAATTTGAGCCCTTCTGTACAAATTAACCCTACATCATTTATGGATATGTGTAGTAATCGAAAAAAGGGTATCTCAAACTGGTCTTGGTTTCTGAATGTCAGGTCTGCTCTAAAAGTTGTGGTCAAAAAGGCCTTTTTGAAAGGCTACAAGGATCAATGGCAGTTTGAGAAGGAAATCCAATAGATTAATGACTAATGGTTCTTGTGAGTGGTTGTTTGATTTTGTTTGATCATTTTATACCCCTTCTCTACATCAAATTGGTATCAGATCATAGGTTATTCTGAAGAGGGAAAAGTTGAAGTGAGGAGAAGCAAGGATGTCTCCAAAAGGGAATCCAGTTGGCTGAGAGGTGAGCGAGTTGAAGGAAAAAAATTCAAGAGAGATGAGGAAAATGAGGGAGTTGATAGAAACCCTTGAAGCCAGGCTTGTTGTAGTTGAAAAAATTCAGATAAGAGGAGTGGTCACATGATATTTGAGTGACCGAGAAGAAGAAAAAGAAGGGAGGAGAAAAAATCTCAAGAAGGGTCCCAAGAAGAGTTGGATCCTGATGAATTGAAACTGGCAAATCTATTGAAGGTAGTCAAAGGAGAAGGTCCCAAGATAAAGATCGATTTACCAGTGTATGGAGGAAACTTGGATAGTGAAGAACTCCTAGATTGGATAGGAGCACTAGACAACTATTTTGAATATGAAGATATACCAGAAGAACAAAGAGTGAAGTTGACCAAGAAAAAATTGAAGGGCCATGCATTACTTTGGTGGGACTATGTGCAAGGTGAGAGGAGAAATAAGGGGAAAATCAAAAATCACCTCTTGGGATAGGATGGTTTCCAAACTCAAAGGAAAATTCCTACCTCATGACTATGTCATCCAGTTATACAGAATACTTCAAAACCTTAAGAAAAAAGATATGGATGTGAAGGCCTATACAAAGGAGTTCTACAAATTGAGTAAAAGGGTAGGCCACGTAGAAGATGATGTGGAAAAAGTGGTAAGATACATTAATGGGTTGAGATACAACCTACAAGATGGATTAAGTCTCACAAACACAAGAATAGTGGAAGAATGTTACCAATTGGAAATCAAGGTTGAAGATAAGTTGAAGAGGAGACAAGAGAAGTAAAGAAGGGGTAGAGGAAGGAGTTTTAGAGGAATAGGGACATTTTTTGGTAGGGGGAAGTCCAAAAGATCACAAGGTGAAACAAGTAACAATAAAGAACAAAATTTAGACTCAAGGGGAAGCTTTAGAGGAAGGAGACCCAACAATAGGGGCAGATTTGGAGGCCAAGGGGGAGGATCAAGTGGATTCATCGAGAAATGCTATAAGTGCAATAAATTTTCAAGCCGTCAAGCATGACAATGTCTTGAAAATCAGTCCACCACTTCATTTGGAGGAGAAAGAAGAAATCAATTTGCACAAGGAGAGGATAGTGAAAGTGTGATTTCTCCATCACAAAATGTCGATCCAAAAGTTGGCGAGTCTCTCATTGTGAGAAGGACTTTAATTAAAGTACCAATGGAGAAGGAACCACCATAGAGAAAGTTAAACTTCAAAACTACATGTAAGTGCCTAGGTAAATGTTGCAAATTTGTGATTGATTTTGGTAGTGGTGACACTTTGGTTTTTGTTGAAATATTAGAGAAGTTGAAATTAGAAAGGATTCCTCACGCCACTCCCTATAAAGTCTCTTGGTTAAACAAATGGTAGCAAGTATTAGTGAATGAGCAAAGTTGGGTAGAATTTCACATAGGGGGATATAAGGATAAGGTCTTATGTGACATAATCCCAATGGATGTTTTCCATGTTCTTCTTGGGAGGCCTTGGAAGTATGATAGAAAGGCAGTCCATGATGGTAGGAAAAACACATATTCCATAGAAAAGGATGGGGTTTCTTACACCCTCACACCATTGAAAGATGGAAGTGAAGAATCACAAGTAGGGTCTAGTATGATGCTAGTAGATGAGAAGGAGTTCCTAAAGAGCATGAAAGAAGAGGAGATGGGTTTGTCTTTTGGATGTTGTGGTTGCGTTGCTGATATGTCATTGTCATTGATGTCAACACTATTGGCACTTGGTGATTTGAAGGTTGTATATGTTGAGAATATTAACAAAATTATAATAAACATGCTATAGTGTGCCTGTGAACCTGTGAAGTTTTGTATGGTGTAAAACTTAGTATGATGATTTTTAGGTGTTGCACTTTAATGGGTTTATTGCTAAGCCTATCTAGTTTGTACCCTGAACGTTTTAGTGGTATGCATCAATATTTGTGTAGATTGTATGTTTCGGTGTTCCTACAGTCATTTTGTTACTATAGCGGGTATTTTTGGAAGAAGAGGATGAAATTCTGGCAGTTCCAATTGTTGGGTATGTTCCTACGATGCTCGAGGATGTTTTTAGATCATGCCCTATCTTTGTTGCACGCCCGTGTTGTTTGGTGTGACCGTGATTGGAGATTTTTCTGTTGTGTTTGGGTTTTCATGTTCTTGGTTGACATGATGATGGTAGCGTGTTGTGGATCCATGTGGTTTAATATTTTAATGCTTGGTGTGTATGAGAGTGTTAATTTAGGTCCTCACTATGTTTTGACCAACTTAGGTTGGTGCGCATTGCTATTTGTTCATATATTGGGCCGACAGTTTGTAATTTATTATTTTATTCTTGGCCGACAAAGTTGTTGATGTAAATTCATGTAGCAGATATTTAAGAGCGATTGTTTCCTCATTTTGAATGTATGCTCAGGGAATGTATGTGAAGTGTGTATGCAAATTGTATGAAAAAGAGCATATCATTCGAGTACAGAGCTAAGGGTGAAGAAGATTGAGCGAAGTGTGAAGAAGTATTTTTGTGCATAATCGGAACTGTCATTAGGCTTTTGAAGAAGCTAATTTCTTAGTTCAACTTCATCAGATGGATTTAATCTGATTGTTTTTATGTAAGGCAATGAGCCTTCCTTTGAGCAGTGAGCTCTAGGCAGTGTGACTGAATGCATGTGCATTCTCTATTCATCTTTCATTATACTTTTAACAGGGTATAATATTGTGGACTAACATCCACCATGGTTTCCACATATAAAATCTTGGTGTTGATGTGTTTCTAATGTGTTATTGTTTCTTGATTTCATTGTTAATTAATAGATTTGAGATTAAAGGTTAAAAAGGTTGAATAAGTTTTAAATTCTATGACAACTGATTCACCCCCCCTCTCAGTTGTCTACTCTTGTTTTGCCAACAATTGGTATCAGAGAAGGTTCCTCTGAAGAAAAAGCTTGACAGCTTGAGGTGATCCGATATGGCATCTTACAAGAAGGATAGTCCCAAATTTGATGGAACAAACTACTCTCTGTGGAAGGTCAAAATGGAATGTCATTTGAGATGCATTGGTGAACCCTATTGGAAGATGACAAACAACAGATATGTTGCTCCTCAGAATGGTCCCTCTACTACATATGAGATCAAAGAAGTTGAAACAAATACTAGGGTTGTAGAAGCATTGTTGAGTGCTTTGACAGATTCAGAGATGACAAATGTGATAGGTCTAAAAAAAACATATGATATCTGGAAGAAGTTGGAAACTTTGTATGAAGGAGATTCTCAAGTGAAGATTGCTAAGCTAACAAGTCTAAAAGGCAAGTGGGAGATCTTGAAGATGAGTGAATATGAAAACATCTTTGTTTTCATATAGAAAGTGAATGAACTAGTGATGGGTATTAGATGTGCAGTGGAGTCATAGATGAAGATGAAATTGTGGGTAAAATACTCAGATCTGTACCTGCTTCTTACAAGTCAAAAGCTCATGCTATTAAAGAGCTCAAGACAGTAACAAATGTGACAAGAGACATGTTAGTTGGAAAACTTGCTACCTTTGAATTGAGCGAATTTGGTGAATCTACTCCTAAGACAGAATCTGCATTTAAAGCTACTGTATCTGGAAAGAGTCAATAGAGATATGATCTGGGAGACAGTTCCAGAAAGACATTCAAGTATGAAGATGAAATGAAACAGATTGAAGATGAATAAAGAGAGTTAGAAGAGATGGAAGCATTGATTGTGAAAAGAGAAGCCAAAGGTCAAGGTAAGTACAAAGGAAAGTTACATATTAAATGTTTTTCTTGCAGTAAAATAGGTCATTTTGCATCAAGGTACCCTGAAAGAACTCCTAAGTTCAAATATGATAAGTCTAGATTTCAAAAGAAATGTTATTATGTTGAAGAAGGTATTACTGATGATGAATCTGACAAAGAAAATGGAAATGAAGAAGGATGGGTATTTATTGCTATCAAGGAAAATGGTTAGGTGTCCACTGAATCTGCTAGTAATGTGAATGTTGAGAAAGCTCTTGTAGCCAAAATTGAAGAAAAGGCTAAGTGGGTGATTGACAACGGATGCTCACATCATATGACTCGTGACAAAAGAAAGTTTGTAAGCTTGGAAAAATATGATGGGGGTGTTGTAAGATTTGGAGACAACACTTCTGGTGTGATTCATGGTAGAGGAACTATTTCTTTTGGTGGAAAACATAATACTGATGATGTCCTTTATGTAAAAGGCTTAAAGAATAACTTGTTGAGTGTTGGAAAGATGGTAGGCAAGGGATACAATCTTTAGTTCAAGGATGGTGAGTGCAGGATATGGGGAGGTTCAGGAAATATAATTGCTTTAGGTACAAAGACAAAAAGGTAACATTTTCCACTTAAGTGCTACTAGTGAAAGTTGTTTAATTGCTCAAGTTGATGTAAGTTGGCTATGGCATAGGAGGTTGTGTCATGTGAACTTTTATAACATTATCAATTTAAGTTCTTGCAAGCAGTCAAAGATCTTCCTAAGTTAGTGAAGCCTACTAACACTATATGCAAGGAATGAGAGATGGGAAAGTAGACTAGAAATTATTTTCGGAGAAAATAGAATAACTCTAACGAAGTACTGGAGCTGGTGCAAATAAATCTATGTGGTCCCTCCAAAATCAGAAGTCTTCAAGGAGAAAGGTACTTTATGATACGTATTGATGATTATTCTAGGATGATATGGGTTACTTTCTTGAGAGAAAAACATGAAGCATTAGAAAAGTTCAAAATTTTCAAAGCTATTGCAGAAAATGAGACAAGTCTAAAGATCAAATGACTAAGGTTAGACAGAGGTGGTGAATTCACTTCCCAGGAATTCAATTAATTTTGTGAAGAGCATGGAATCAAAAGACAGTTATCTGCTCCCCGGACCCCTCAATAAAATGGAGTTGTTGAAAGAAAGAACAAAACCGTTCTAGATGCTACTAGAACTATGATGTTGGAAGCAAATGTTCCTCATTTCTATCGGAGAGAAGCTATGAGCACTCCAGTGTATACTATTAACCGGGTAAATGTTAATGGTAATTTTGGTAAGACTCCTTTTGAGCTATGTTTTGGTTACAAGCCTACTGTTAAATATTTCAAAATCTTTGGAAGCAGATGTTATATCAAGAGAGATGATGATATAGGCAAGTTTGATGCTAGAATTGATGAAGGAATCTTTCTTGGTTACTCTACTAAGAGCAATGCCTATCGATTCTTTAATAAAAGATTGAAGAAAATGGTTGAAAGTACAAATGTCAGAGTTGATGAAAATATTGATAGACCATCCAGATATAGTGGATATGATTCAGATGACCAACATGATAGTACTAATAATGGAAAGAGTTTTCTGACACAAAATCAACTTCATATTGTTCTGGTGAATCAAGAGAATCAAGAAGCATAAACTAGTGGAAGTGTAGAAGAAAGAGCAAAAGAACCAGAAGTCAGAGAAAATACTAAAACTCCAAGGTATGAAAGGCGAAATCATTTTGAAAGTCAAATTATAGGAGGCAAGAACAAAGGTGTGTAGACTAGAAATAAAATTATAGAAGAATATTGTTTGATTTCCAAGAATGAGCCCAACAATGTTAATGAAGCATGTAAAGATGAATATTGGATGGAAGGAATGAAAGAAGAACCAATGCAAATAGATAAAAATGATACATGGGAACTTGTTCCTAGACCTCAAAATACAAATGTGATTGGAACCAAATGGGTCTTTCGGAATAAGCTGAATGAATAGGGTGAAGTTGTTAGAAACAAAGCAAGACTGGTTTGCAAAGGGTACTCATAGATGTAAGGTATTGATTTTGAAGAAAATTTTGCCCCTGTTGCTAGAATTGAAGTTGTAAGGTTATTTCTTGCTTTGCTACTTTTAAGAACTACGAAGTCTATCAAATGGATGTAAAGTCAGCATTTCTAAATGGTGAGCTAGAAGAAGAAGTATATGTTGAGCAACCAGATGGATTTCAACTAACTGACAAGGAAACCATGGTTTGTTGATTGAAGAAAGCTCTATATGGACTTAAGCAAGCTCCTAGAGCCTGGTATGCTAGGTTGGACAAATACTTGTTGAAGCTTGGATTCAATAAAGGTACTACTAACAACAATCTATATTTCAAGATGGATTAGAATAAAGAGTTGATTATTAAAGTCTTTGTTGATGATATTATTTTTGAAGGTGATGATGATTTGTGTATGAAGTTTTCTGATGAAATGAAAAGTGAGTTTGAAATGTTAATGATTGGAGAACTGAAATTATCTTTAGGATTACAAGTCACTCAGCTAAAAGATGGAATCTTTATATCTCGGTCCAAATACGCAAGAGAGTTACTGATTTTTTTTGGCATGGAAGACTCAAAGCTAGTTGGTACACCCATGGTAACCAAATGTAAACTTACATAGAATGATGATTTCCTAAAGAAAATCAAACAAGATACAGGTCAATGATTGGTGGATTACTCTATTTGACTCAAACTAGGCTAGATATAATGAATGTTGTATGTATGGTTGCGAGATATCAAGCTAATCCGAAAGAATCTCATGTGACTACTGCGAAAAGAATCTTAAAATACCTAAAAGGGACAATTGGCTTTGGTCTTTGGTATCCTAAAGATGATGATCTTATCTTGAGCACCTTTACTAATGCAGATTGGGTAGGAGATGTGGATGACAGAAAAAGTACTAGTGGTGGTGTATTCTTCTTGGGGAAGAAGCTGGTATCTTGGCTAAGTAAAAAGCATAATTCCACTTCCCTATCTACTGTTGAGGTAGAGTATATTGCTGCTGCAAAAAATTTCACTCAAATAATATGGATGAAGCAGATGCTGAGAGATATCAGAATTGATTATGAAGAGCCTATTGAAATATTTTGTGAAAATTCAAGCGCCATAAACATTTCTAAGAATCTAGTGTTGCATTCAAAGACAAAGCATATTTCTATCAAATATCACTTCTTGAAAGATAAAGTGAGTGACAAAGAAGTCAGAATGGAGTATGTACCTACCAAGAAGAAAATTGCAGACATCTTTACTAAGCCATTGCCTAAGGATACTTTTGAGTACCTTAGAGGAAAGTTAGGGGTGATTTCCCCTCCTGATTAGAACTAAGGATGCAACTCTTTGCATCAGTCCATGAATTCATTATCATATCTTATTCTGGATTGGTGTTGTGGTGGCTGCTACTCAGGGGGAGTGGTCAGATGTGCTAGATATGTGGTTTAAAGCTTTTGTACCTTTGCCATTGATGTCAAAGGGGGAGAAGTGCAATGTGAAAAAACTTTGTAGAAGGAAAGGGGAGAAGTGAAACAAGTACTAAGGGAGAAGATGGAAGAAGAACAGTGTGTAAAGAGTTAGTTGTGTTGATGGTAATTTTCACATCATGTGTTGCCATCAATGCCAAAGGGGGAGATATTTTGATGTTGTGGTTACATTGCTGATATGTGGTTGTCATTGATGTCAACACTATTATCACTTGGTGATTTGAAGGCTATATATGTCAAGGATATTGAGAAAATTATAATAAACATGTTACAGTGTGCCTGTGAAGCTGTGAAGTTCTGTATCGTGTAAAATTGAGTACAATTATTTTCAGGTGTTGCACTTCAATGGGTTTATTGCTAAGCCTATCAAGTTTGTACCCTAGAAGTTTCAGTGGTACGCATCAAGATTTCTGCAGATTATACGTTTCGATGTTCCTACAGTAATTTTGTTACTGTAGCAGGTATTTTTGGAAGAAGAGGATGAAATTCTGGTAATTCCAATTGTTGCGTATGTTCCTACGATGCTCGAGGATGTTTCTAGATCATGCCCTATCTTTGTTTCATGTGCGCATTGTTTGGTGTGATCATGATCAGAGATTTTTCCATTGTGTTTGGGTTTTCATGTTCTTGGCTGACATGATGATGGTAGTGTGTTGTGGATCCATGTCGTTTAATCTTTTAATGCTTGGCACATGCAAGAGTGTTGATTTAGGTCCTCACTATGTTTTGACCAACTTAGGTTGGTGCACATTGAGATTTATTCATGTATTAGGCTGACGGTTTGCAATTTATTCTTTTATTCTTGGACGACAAAGTTGTTGATGTAAATTCATGTAGCGGATATTTAAGAGCGATTGTTTCCTCATTTTGAATGTATGCTCGAGGAATCTATGTAAAGTGTGTAAAAAAGAACAAATCATTTGAGTACAGAGTAGAGGGTGAAGAAGATTGAGCGAAGTGTGAAGTATTCATGTGCATAACCAGAATTGTCATTAGGATTTTAAAGAAGCTAATTTCTCAATTCAACTTCATTAGATGGATTTAATGTGATTATTTTTATGAAAGGAAATGAGCCTTCCTTTGAGCAGTGAGCTCTAGGTAGTGTGCCTGAATGCATGGGCATTCTCTATTCATCTTTCATTATACTTTTAATAGGGTATAATCTTGTGGACTAACATCCACCTTGGTTTTTACGCTAATAGGGTTTCTACGTATAAAATCTTGGTGTTGATGTGTTATTGTTT
Organism: Sequoiadendron giganteum; assembly: GCA_007115665.2. Classification (NCBI taxonomy): domain Eukaryota; kingdom Viridiplantae; phylum Streptophyta; class Pinopsida; order Cupressales; family Cupressaceae; genus Sequoiadendron; species Sequoiadendron giganteum. The sequence goes on from CM021106.1 coordinate 49,340,780, forward strand.
CTTGCTTTCACTGTTAATTATTAGATCTGAGATTAAAGGTTAAAAAGTTTGAATAAGTTTTAAATTTTTTGACAATTGATTCACCGCCCCCCCCCCTTCTCAGTTGTCTTCTCTTGTTTTGCCAATATTGTCGATCATAGTAAAGCCTAGGTTTGTCATGACAACAAAAAAGAAAGAGGAGTTTCCTTTGGAGATAAAAACCTTGCTAAAGACATATGATGAGATAGTAATGGATGATATTCCAAACACCTTGCCACCTATGATAGACATTAGCCACCAAATTGTTTTAATTCTGGGGGTTAGTTTTCCTAACAAAGCTGCTTATATGATGGCCCCACAACAAAATGAGGAGATTAAGAGGCAAGTGCAAGAATTACTTAACAAGGGGCTGATTACAAAGAGCTTGAGTCCTTGTGCAGTTCCCACAGTTCTAGCACCAAAGAAAGGAGGTGAGTGGAGGATGTGCATTGATTCCAGGGCCATCAACAAGATCACAATAAAGTATAGATTTCCCATTCCAAGGATTGAAGACCTAATGGATTGTTTGGGTGGAGCATGCTACTTTTCCAAAATTGGTCTCAAGAGTGGGTACCATTAAATCAGAATCAGACCTGGTGATGAATGGAAGAAAACCTTTAAGACAAGTGAACAGTTATATGAATGGCTTGTAATGCCCTTTGGTTTATCAAATGCACCTAGTACATTCATGCAACCGATGAATTAAGTGCTCAAACCTTTCATTGGTAAGTTTGTTGTGGTGTATCTTGATGATATTCTTGTTCTTAGAGAAATTAGAGAAGAGAAATTGCAGCATTTGGATTTGGTTTTGAGAATATTACATGAAGAGAAACTAATGATAAACTTGAAGAAATGTGAGTTCTTCAAAATAGAGTTGGTATATCTTGGTTTTGTTGTCACCAATGGCACCTTTAAGATGGATCCAAGCAAGGTTGAGGCTATCCTAAGTTGGCCTAGACCCAAATCAGTGGTTGAGGTAAGGAGCTTCCATGATTTGGCTAGCTTTTATAGAAAATTTATTAAAGGTTTCAGTCATGTTTGTGCTCCAATGATTGATACTATTAAGGGTGATAAGAGGAAGAATTTTGTTTGGTTCAATGAGGCTAATAGGAGTTTTGAATACTTGAAAAGGAGGGTAGTTGAGCATCCTATATTGGCTTTGCCTAGTTCTGATAAGGTCTTTACAATTAAGTGTCATGCAAGTGGCCATGCCATAGGTGCTATATGTTAAGTCAAGAAAATAGGTCTATTGCATTCTTTAGTGAGAAATTGAATGAAGCCAAGAAAAGGTATTCTTAATATGACCTTGAAATGTATGCAATGGTGCAAGCACTAAAGAAATGGAGACATTATCTACTTCCTAAGGAGTTTATAGTGTACACTGATAATCATGCACTCCAATTTTTGAATAGTCAACATAAACTCAATCATAGGCATGCTAAATGGGTTGAGTATTTGCAAGGTTTTACTTTCACCATTGAGCATAAGAAAGGGAAAGCTAACAAAGTGGTAGATGCATTGACTCAAAGGGCTGTAATGGTGTAGGAAATTTAGTTACAAAGTGTGTGAGTTGATTCTTTGAATGGTATGTACCTTGATGATGTAGATTTTAAAGAAATTTACGCAAGTTGTAGGTAGCCTTGTAGCAGAAATAATGAGAAATGGCTTGATTTTCTGATCCAATATGATTTATTGTTCAAGGGGATACAATTGTGTATTCCTAAATGTTCAATGAGGGATAACTTGATCAAAGAAAACAATAGTGGTAGTCTTGCAGGTCATTTTGGTCTTCATAAGACCTTGGAGTAGTTGAAGAGGCACTACTATTGGCCAAAAATGCAAATTGATGTGAGGAACTTTGTTGAAAAGTGCACTATTTGTCAAAGGGCTAAAGGATGTAGCACTAATGTAGGGTTATACCAGCCTCTTCCTATTCCCAATAGGCCTTGGGAATCCATTAGTATGGATTTTCTGATGGGGTTGCCTAGAACACAAAGAGGTTTTGACTCAGTGTATGTTGTTGTGAACAGGTTTTATAGGATGCCGCATTTTATACCTTGCAAAAGCATTAATGATGCTTCATACATAGTAGGTATATTCTTCAAAAAGGTGGTAAGAATTCATGGTTTTCATCTTAGCATTGTTTCTGATAGGGATAGCAAGTTTGTTGGTCATTTTTGGAGAACCTTGTGGATGAAACTTGGTACTAATTTTAGTTTCAGTTCTACCTATCACCCTCAAACTGATGGGAAAAATGAAGTGGTGAATAGGATCCTTGGGAGCCTCCTAAGATTTTTGACCAAAGAGCATTCAACATAGTGGGATCTGATTTTTCCTCAAGAAGAGTTTACATACATGACTCAGTGAACATGAGTATTGGAAAGAGTCTTTTTGAGATTTTTTATGGTTTGCAGCCCAGGGGTGTGTTTGAATTGAAAAATTTCATTGGGGTGGAAAGGAAGAGTGTTGAAGGTGAATAATTTGTAGTGGCAATGCAAGAGATTCACCAACAAGTCAAGAATAATCTTCAAAGGAGTGTAGACAAGTACAAACACAATGTTGATCAAAAGAGGAGAGAGGTTCACTACAACGTTGGGGATTTGGTTTTGGCTCACTTGAGGTAGAAAAGGTTTCCTAAGGGGCCATATTATAAACTAAAAATGAAGAAGATAGGGCCATGTAAAGTGGTGCATAAATTTGAAGAGAATGCATATGAAATAGAGCTTCCCCATGGTGTTTCCATTTCTCCTATTTTAATGTATCTGATCTTTACCCTTTCAAAGGGGATTTTGTTGTAGGAGATAATACATGTTCATCAGCATTCTTAGATGAAGAATGGGTTAGAGATCTCCCACCAAGCCAGCCTTTGGAGTTCAAGTGCATTTTGGACAAAAGGGAACAGAAGAAAATAAGAAATAAGGTCTACTTCCACTATTTGGTCAAATGGTTAGGTCTTCCTATGGAATATGCTTCTTGGATGACTGAAGATGACATTGTGAAACATGGCTACATAGTTGTAGGTCTGTCCTCAAGTGGGACTTGAGCTTTCTTTCCCTTGGGAGTATGGTGCAGGGGCATCCACAGGTCCATTATGCCTCCAAGGGTCAAGAGTTGGAATTTTTGTTTTGGTTTATATTATTTCATGTAATCAGGTCTTTTTAGGCCATTTTAGGCTGGTTGGAGTCAATTTTGAGTCCTTAGGTACTAGGCAATGCAAAAATTTAAAAGTTGTCAAAGTTGCACCGATGTTGTCAAGCAACTTTTGCAGTTTTTGTAGCAAAAGGACATAATGGTGTCTTGTTAACTCCTTAACCACAATTATGGTTGTAGGTAGTTCTAAATGGTTGTACATGATTATATTTTCCTTGTATCCTTGAAGACAAAGGTTGGATGTTGGAATTTTGGAAGTGGAAGTAATAAAACATTTCTACTTTTGCATTTTCCTAATGTTTTTATGATGTTCTCCTGTGTGGTATGGATCTGTATGACCCTATACTAGTCTGAAACCAATTGGGGATGAAACTACATTGAATCTACTTTTCATTTCCTCTCGTTTCATGTAATTTAATTAAGAATTGAGGGTGTTGTGTTGAATTATTTCATGATTGGTCCAAACCCTAGGTAGGGTAACCAGTGACCAAGAAAAATGCATAACTCTCCATTCCACTAGTAGGAAACCTTCAAACTTGGTGGAATGGATTTTTCTGACATGTATGTTAATATTCCAAGGTTACAGAGGTAGGTGTGGAATTTTTCATGTGTGGAGATGCACTAATAGTCTGATATCTCCATGTATTAGACCTAGAAACCCTAGAGACTTGGAGAATTTGTTGCAAGGCTATTGGAGGATGATCCATGAAGAAGGAGCAATTTATTGAGTCCATATGAGACATGTTGGAAGTGTTGGAATAGAGGAAGAGACCCTTGAGCCCAAAAATCCAATTGTTACCAAGCCTAATTGCCTTATGAGGCCTAATAAGAAGGAGGACAATCAAAATTTGAGCCCTTCTATACAAAGTAACCCTATCTCATTTATAGATATGTGTAGTAATGGAAAAAAGGGTATCTCAAATAGGTATTTCTTTTTTAATTGTCAAGTGTATTCCAAAAGTTGTGGTCAAAAAGGCCTTTTTGAAAGGCTATAGGGATTAATGGCAGTTTGAGAAGGAAAGCCAATAGATTAATGACTAAGGGTTCTTGTGATTGGTTGTTTCATTGTGTTTAATCATTTTAGACCCCTGTTCTACATCAACGATGAGTCCCATGTGGCCCACAATAAAAATTCTAGCGATCTTTTATTCTCCTAGACCTGATGTTGGATTGTAGTGTTGTAATTTCAGGAATTCTTGCATAATTTTGTATAAATACAAGGTTCTTTCTCTGATTTTCATTCTAACAAGCAATCAAGTGATCCTTATAGCAAGTTTGAGTTCACAAGAATATTCAAGTGTCTTCAAGAGCATTCAAGAGCAAATTATCAAGCATTTTAGAGCAGGATTCAAGTGTCAACCATCATGTCAAAGATTTCATGCATCGTGTTTGTTATTGTGCTAACAATTGTGATGCAGGGTTTTGTGATTCAAGCAAGAATTACATTCAAAATCTATCACCTTCAAGCAAGAGCCAAAGTCTACATCCATTGCAACCATTTCAAGAATATTTGCAATAATTTATTGCAAGGGTTTGGTGAGTTGCAACATTGTCATTTGTTCATTAATCATTCTCCATTCTTATTTGATTTCATTTCAAGGATTGATTTCCAAAACGGGGTTTGAACAAGGAAAACCCTATCTAATAACCTAACAACATTTTTCCCTTTCTTTTGTGTGTGATTTATAAGTCTAGGTTGTAGATTTCCTAAGGAGCAATATTGGAGAAAAGTTTTCAAGAGCTCAAAGTTGTCAAAGTTGTCATCAAGTCTTGTAGAATATTTGAGACCACCTACAGGTTATAAATCAGAGATTCAGATCAGGAAACTAATCAGGAAGGACAGAGTAGACAAAGGAAAGCAGAATCAACCTTTGAAGTTTCAAAAAAGCCCAACTAGACTGATTCACCACTTCTGGAGAATGAGTCCCAGTTCCAGTCAATTTTTGGATTTTTCCAGATTTGGATATCCTTTTGGTAGATTCCTATTCCTGCACAATTTTCCAAAAATAGGATTGATTCACCTATCTTGGCGAATGAGTCCTAGTCAGCCTTAAAACCAGAATTTCTAGTGTTCCAAACCTCCATTCAACCATTTATAGTTTTCTAGGTGCACCTCTTCCTATCTTCAGTCTTTTGTTTCATTTCATTCACTTTTCTAGGTCATTTAGTGTTACTTTGCATTCAATTAGGGTTTTTCATTTTATCTTTCATTCTATTGTCTTTTCCAAGTTTAAACTTGGTGGTGAACCCCTCATTAGTTTATATTTAGCCCCTAGGACATTCCCTTAGAATAAATCTTACCTTTATTCCTATATGATAGAAATGGATGCTCTCCACCTTTGAGGCATAAACACAAGGATTGGGTTCACCAAAATGTAAGATAGAAAATTTTCTCCACTATGGTTTAGGACCTAGGGTGACAAACTTTCTATACTCCTCATTCAAGGACAAATCCTAGAGATCTCAACCTCAAGTGTGCAAAGGAGAAAGAGATCTATTGAGCGACTGTCCTAGGGTATGATTTTAGATTACAAGAGGGGATCACCACCAAGTTTAAACTTGGAAAAGAAAAGGACATGCAAAGTGAAATGAAAAACCCTAGCTTGATGCAATGACCTACAAAATGACCTAGAAAAGTGTATAAAACAAAACAAAAAGTTGAAAAATAGAATGTGTGCACCTAGAAACTTGTAGAGACTAGAAATGTTATTGATCCTGAAATTTTGGCCTGCTGGGACTCATTTTCCATTATGGGTGAATCAATCCCAGATCTGGATTTTTGCATAGAAGCGGGTTTCGGGCAAATGGATATCCAAATCTACAAAGATCTTTGAAAAACAGCGATAGTGGGACTCATTTTCCACTTGTGGTGAATGAGTCCAATTTGGATTTTCTGGAAATTCAAACTCTGAATCTACTCTTCGTCTGCTTAATCTATTCCTCCAGGTTCCCAAATCTAAAACTTGGATTTCGTGACTGTAGATGACCTTTTAGTGAATATTATGAACTTGCAAATAGGGGTACAAATCCAACAATATTGTAACCTAATCTTCAATGATCTTCAAGTCTTAAAAGTACCTAAATTTGCAATCACATAAAGAGAGAGAGAGAGAGAGAGAAAAAGTGTTGATTGTTAGGGAATAGGGGTTTTCCATGAAGGATGTAGATCTTAATCTTGACAAGAGGTGTAGAAAACTACTTGATCTTGGATCTCCAATGCTACATCACAAGACTAGCTCAATAACATACTTGATGCTTGATATGATGATAGATCTTGAATTGTTGCAACAATTGATGAAGAATCTACCCTTAAATGCCTTATAATTGATTTTTGAAAACTATCTTGATGAGCTTAGAATGCTTAACTCTTGCTTTCTTGAATTGATATCATGTAGGCTTATGTTTCTTATGTGAAATAAGGATTTGAAAGCTTTCTTATATAGGCAATACACTCAAATAACCGTTAATTTGATCCCTAAGGTCGACATGAAAGAAATTTGAATTAAAAACCCAATTTTCCTGATTAGAAGCTTAAAAATAGGTTAAATGGGACTCATAAACCATCTTGGGTGAATGATTCCCACCTGGATGGGACTCACTCACCCAAGGTGGTGAATGGGTCCCATAGGGGCTATTTTTAGTCCTAAAGTGTTAGGCAGTGAAGAAATTAAGCTTATATGTTGATTTTGTCAGGTTTTTGATTAAAATATGTAGAAGTTGAGAAACCCAACCTCACAAGCCCCAGTAATCACCTACATACAATAACCTATCACAAAGTATGAAAGATGAAAAAAACAACAAAGATGCTCTACAAGCCTCAAGCTGTAAAATGAATTAAGAGAATCAAATAATTACAATGAGATCAATCCTTATGAAGAAGATCAAAAAACCCTAAAGTGTAACCTAAAAGGGAAACCCTAGTGTGCACACTTAATAATTAATAAATAATTAATTATTAATATGCCTAAGTTTAGCTTAAGTAACTAAAGTGATAAGTGACTTAATTAATTAACCAATATGATATAATTAATTAAGTGAAATAACTTATTACTCTAACACCCCACCTTAAGATGAACTTAGGAAGTAGATAAAACACTAGGAAAAGATGTATGAAATCAAAGATGGGTCCAGACAACAAAGGCCTGATCAGGTACCCATTTACAAATGCAAGAATGAGGTAGAGAGGAAAACCTAGTGGGATGAAACCCCCCTACAATGAGATGACCTCCTGCAAAGAAGCACTGGAAGAACACTATGGACTAACATTGGATCCTGAATTCAGCAAGCAAGGAAAGATACTTATTTTTACTACTGAAACCAGATGAGAGTCACTGATTGACTCAAGGAATCATGATAAAGCAATAGTAGACCCGATGCCATGGAACACTCGAAAACTCACAAACTGGAAAAACCCTGGAATCTATGAAGCAACAGTAGATTATTGAATGATGTATTACTAAAATGAAGTGTAAAGATTCAAGTTGCACCCTCCCAACTGCCAAAATATCCAAGTAATCTCCAAAACACCCATCAGGCCAAATCTAGAATAATGATCAACTTGGGATAGAGACAGAAAAAAATTCATGGATAGCAACATAGAGCTCCTCAATGCCTTTCCAATGCTGCAAAGAGTGCGAAAATCAGAGATCATGGTAAAACATTATGAGCTCGAAAGTGATAAATGAACATCTAACTTCAAACAAAAATAAATGCATCTAAATTTAAAGTAAATCAAAAATAAACTACACCAAGGGATAGTGCTTGGAACCAGCTTTCTGACGATATCTTGTTTGCCCGATTTTGACTCTGTATGCCCAAGTTATGCCCGATTTCGTGAAAGTGCTCCAAAAGGGCCAATATGGCCTATAGGCAGCCCAAGGGGCTAAAAAAAATTCAACCCCTGGTCCTGTGCGCAACCAGGGGCTAGCGGGCAGGGGACTGGGGTGGAACCCTTGGTCACCCATGTGATCGGTGGTGAGGCTGAAGGCGGTCGGGGGCTAGGTGCATAGTGCCCGCTCCCCCAAAGGATCGCGGTTGTTGCTGGAGGAGCCCACGAGGGCTGAGTGGGGAGCCGACGGTAGGTCGGCGGTGGAGATTTGGTGGCTTCCTGGTGGTGGAACTCCCCTTTAGAACTAGCCATGCATTTTAAAAGCACGTTTTTAATTTAATTTTTGATTTTGTTTGAAATCTGTGCCTCGAGAAGCATGCTGGGGAGGTCGTATGGCCTCCCTGGCAAATTTTTTTGCCTCTAGGATCAACTGCTCCAAAATCAACTAAATGATAGGAGTTCTTAGGGTTTTTGGCCACTGCAAACGTGATGGTGACCTTCGTTTGTGCCCAAAGTGCCCTAAAAAATTGGCTACCCCCAGATCTTGCAAAAAAGATGCCTATGGAAACCCTTGCATTTAAAAAACACTATAAGAAAAAATCCTTCAAAATGATGAACAAGAAGTTGCAGATCTGAAGCTTTGATACCATGTAGAAGTTGAGAAACCCAACCTCACAAGCCCCAATAATCACCTGCATGCAATAAACTATCACAAAGTATGAAAGATGAACGGAACAACAAAGATGCTCCGCAAGCCTGAAGCTGTAAAATGCATTAAGAGAATCAAATAATTACAATGAGATCAATCCTTATGAAGGAGATCAAGAAACCCTAAACTGTAACCTAAAAGGGAAACCCTAGTGTGCACACTTAATAATTAATAAATAATTTATTATTAATGTGCCTAAGTTTAGCTTAAGTAACTAAAGTGATAAGTGACTTAATTAATTAACCAATATGATATAATTAATTAAGTGAAATAACTTATTACTTTAACAAAATATGCCTTGGGATGCATAATATAGGGTCATAAGGACATATTAATGATGATATAAAGGTTATAAATGCAAAAGGGCCCAAAATTCAATGTGAAAGTGTAAATAAATACACTTTACAACACTAAATTAAGGCAAAATTGAGACTATTTAGCTTAGAAGAGCTCTAAATCCTATGTAAATGTGTTAAACACATTACAACACTAGATTAGGTCCACTTAGTTTACAAGCCTCCTAAACTTAATGTGAAGGTGTCAATAAATAAACTTAACAACATTAAATTAAGGAATAGTTAAGTTAATTTAGCTTAAAAAGGGCCCAAGAGCTAATGTGGATGTGTAAAACACCTCACAACACTAGACCAAGGTGACATTAAGTCCAATTTATCATTAAATGTTCTCAAATTAAGCAAGGGATACTTTTTTCTACACTACATTTAGCCCTCACTTTAGTGAGAGGATTAACTTGCTTCAAACTCACACTAAATTAGATATTTAAGAGGGGTCCAAGTGTACCGATTCAGGTGTTCTAGGATAACAAAGATGGAGGAGATGGTCAAGCCCCCAGGATCCAAGATCCTAAGTCAAACCGAAATAAGCACGAAAGGACATGCACAAGATGTATGATATGCAAAATCAAGATACGTGTTCATATAATTTCAATAAATAAAAACAAAAAAAAGTAAAAAAAATGAGGTGGATCAAACTTTGACCATTTGTCCAACACACTATGGATCAGATGTAGGTTGTCTATTCAAAAAGAGATGCATACTCACTCTGAGGTGACGGAACTTCAGGCTGTTCACTAGGTGAGAAACATGCACTGATGGTTGGTATGCACTCACACACACACACGAGTGTCTATGTGGAAAGCCATGCCTTGGTTGGGCTTCCCACTCAAACCATACCAAAAGTTATGCCTCTTGATAACTTTGATAAGGCACGACACAAAAAATGATTTTCAAGCTTCATGAGGTAAGCAAAAGTTTGTATGCTTAGAGCTCATGAACAACAAGATGGCTCCACAGGCACACAAAGTGTGTTATGCAAGGTGGCCATATAATGATTGTTGTAAATGTGAAATAGTGTAAGGTATGTTCAAAAGGATTTTGCTTAGTTCATGCAAGGTCTCTTCTTAGGGAACATTGTGCCTAATTTCTCCAAGAGAGGACAAGTCAAAGAAGTATCACACTCTCAAAGGAAATCAAAACCAATGACACCACCAAGAAAAGGATGTAGTGCAAAAAAAAAGAAAATCTCACAGTGAAACATGATGGGTGTCAATGTATTCCCCCACTTTAAAGTGGTTGCTAACACCATTATTGTGAGCAATTGCTTTAAAGTAGAAGAAGACATGAGAGCTTACTCAGAAAGCCCTATGCCAAGTCATATGTTTCCAATAAGCTATGTCATGAAAAATATAATATGTCACATGTGAGCCAACTTAAGGCATGTCATCCACATCCAAAGCTTGCTCTTATATGTACATGAAAGGTGGTAAACTAGCCACAAGAGACAATGACAAGTGACATACGAGGACAAGGCTATCTAACCCCTTGCCCCCACTTAGTATAGGACAAGGATGAGCCGTAATGATTGATGATAAACATGCTAGAGTGAAAATCAATATCAATACGAGGAATCAGGTGCCCCCACATAAGGGATAGTACCAAACTCCTTAAGATGTTGAATTTTACTACTCGAAGCCTTGCATTCATTAGTAGTGTGACCATGAACTCTATGATATGTGCAAAATGAATGTTTGTAGTAAATTTCTTTCATGTTCTTGGAGGGAGAGATATCAAACGATCTTGGAGGAGTTTCAACAAGATACTTTCTTGATCAAAAGGAGATGTTGCTTTGTTTTGCGACAAAGATATATTTTGCTTAGTACAAGATGTCATACTTATGCAAGACTCTTTAGATTGTGAGATTTTGTTCTCTCCTTTACAGGAGGGTGTAAAATCTAACAAATTCAAATCATTAGTGTTTTGCATGATGATATTGACATTAAGTGAAGATTTCTTTGTTTCTTTCATTTCTTGCAAAGGATAACACTCAAGACCACTATTGTATATTAGTTCAGGATGCACTACTATTAAATTTGGATTAGAAGAATCTTTTGTAAGAGTGTTGATGTTGAGCAAAGGTTTTTTTATTTATATCAAAGGACAATAACCAAGACCATTAATTGTTTCTTTTGTGTTAGGTTTTATAAGGAAATGGATACCTTTTTCTCTAGCACCACATCCTTTTCCACTGTAACCAAGTTGTTTAATCATTTCATAACCTTTTCCATAAAGATTCTTCATCTCTTTTGGATTCGGTGGTTGCTCATAATTATGTTCATCAAATTTTATTGTGTAATTTGTTGTATTTTGTTCTAAAGTGGTTGAGGTGGATGCTTCTAAATTTTGTGTTGACATTACCTCTTGTTATTTTCCCTTTTTAGAATATTTGTTCATGATCTTGTATTCTCCCATGAATGTTGGTGTGAAATCTAAGGAACCCTAATCATCTTATAATAGCTTCGTGAATTCTTCAATGTGTTTTTCTTTGTCTTTTTGTTGCATAGGTTCTACTCGTGTAGTTGGTGTTAATGTTTTCAATGGGTTTTCTTTATTTTTCTCAATTTGTAAGACACTATAAGGTTCATGATCAACATCAATTGTGTACACTATGTTGTTGTAGACATACTTCATTTTACGATGAAGGGTAGAAGGCACTGTATGCATCTCATGAATCCAAGGTCTTCCTAAAACAAGATTGTATGAAAGATTATTGGGTATGACATGAATAGGTGTTTCTAATGTAGCTTTTCTATCTGTAATAGGCAAAGTAATCACACTGAGTGGTTTCTTTCCCACATTGTCAAATCCACTAATAGATAAAGAGGCCAGTTGAATTTTTGATTTGTCTACACCAAGCCTATCCAAAAGAGATACACTAAACACATTAAGGGAAGAGCCATTGTCAATGAGGGTTTGCTTTATCCCTTTTCTATTGTATTGAGATATGATCATGAAAGAATCAATTTTTTTTGCACTTCCAAAGAGGGGGGTTCACTTTGGTGGAAAACAATGTTAGTGTTTATTCCTTGAATCATGGCTTCTATGTCATTCAAATTTGCATTAGAGGGAACCACAACTTGTTACAAGGCTATTTGAAGCATAGTGTGATAATTAGGTGAATTTTGAATTAAGTCCCATAGGGATATATTTACAGGAGTATTCTTAATTTGTTGTACAAGATCATACTCCTTCCCATTATGTGAAGTTAAATGAGGAGCACTAGGTAAAATTGGATTAGGCAAAGGGAGGGATGTTGAAGTTGTTTATCTTGGTTCTGGATTGTTCCTAGTGTTATATGTATGAGCAACAATATTATAACTTGGTTGCTATGAAACATTATTCTTAGGTGGGTAAAGGATAATTTTGGGTTTGTTTTGATTTTGTGGTTTGTGTGAAGGTGGATAAAGAATTAGGGGATTCTTAAGATGTCGCATGGGATATGTAGGGGTTTTATTGATCAAGGGTGATCTAATGGACACTTGTGCATTCATAACCTCAACGATCTTGGTTTGATGTATTTATAATAAATGGAAATCTATTGTCATGTTTTCACCATCATCTAAGGAAGCCACCTTACTATTGTGGTCATTTTCTTCCACCATGATATCCTCCCTAGGAGGAGAGTTTTTTGGAGAACTACAAATAGAATTTTCTTGATGTTTAAGGATTGGTTCTTCCAAAATGACTTCATCGCAAGTAGGGGAATGATCAATGGTTTAATTTTATTGTTTATCAATGATGGTGTTTCCTTGTTCAATAATGTTTTTCTTAGGGGAAGAGAGGAAATTACGATTCCCATGACTTTCATCGATTGTATTTTCTAACATCACAGTATCTTCCTCAAAACTATGAGAGATACTAGGAGAAGAACAAATGTGATTGTCATGATAAAAAATGAGTTCATTCATTTGTTCCCTAATGTACTCTAAAATAGGATAGGTAGGAGCATGATCATAGAGAGGGTTGTTATAGACCTTAAAGGTTTGATTATCCAACACCAACATATCTTCCTCACTTACGTTTTCATTCTCTAAAACATTATCACATGAGGGGAAGATGTTAGGAGATAAATATAGGCTAGTTGGAGTTTCACTGGTTTCTTGTTGTGTTATGTTATGCTCATGATTACTTATGGTTGTTTCTTCTTGTTCATCAATGTATTGCCTAATAAGAGAGGTAGAAAGAGAGAAACAACTAGGATTCTCAAAAATCTCATTGATTGGTTCTTCTAACACCAAAATATCTTCTTCACCAATAGGAGAGATATTAGGAGAAGAATGAATATGATCATTAGGAATGTCCAAGGTTGTATTCTCTTTCACTAAATCACTCTCATAGGGAGGGGATATGAACTTTTTCTTAGCATTCCTAGAAAGGTAAGGTACTAACATTGTTTGAACAAGAATGAAAAGCACTTCTAACCATCTTATGCAATGCTTTAACAATGTAAAAAACATATATCCAAAGATGTAAAACACTTTTATCCAATGTATGCAAAACTTTAAGAATGCAAATAATGTATATCCAAAAATGAAAAGAACTTTTATCAAACTTATGCAAAGCTTTATGAATAGAAACATTGTGTATGCAAAAGTGAAAAGTGTTTTTATCCCTATGATGCAAATTTTAAGAAATGTGAACATTTTTCAGATCTAATAATGCTTGTAATTGAAATGATTTCAAAAATGAGTACCCTAAATTGATGCTTTTGACCTAGATGCATAAAACAAATGTTATTGAAACTTTCTGGACTTATAGTATTGTGTCACAAAAAAATGTATCCTTGAAATTTTCACTCATTTGATCCTTTATTATGGATTTTGGCCTAGTTTTGCCTAGATTTAATGTTGTAATGTGGTCAACATATTCACAGTAGGTCTTGGACCCTTGAAAATCAATAAGAATTATATGGTGACTTGCAAAGGTGTTGTGAAGTGTTGTAACCCACTTTCACACTTTTCTAGGACCTTACTATTATAATTCACCTAAATAACCTCTTACCAAGCCTTATTTCAAAGTCTTGTAAGGTTTTTTAATAAACTCACACTTTTCTAGACTTTTCATCAATAACTTGACCCTTTCTTATGTTTAAATAGCCCCATTATGCACTTACAGGCCCTACTTAAGTGTGTTTCGGAGAACAATCCCGTTAAACATCATTTAATACACTTTAATTCTTGACAAATAGCAAATTTTCCCTGGTGGGACCAAGTTGCCATCTTGGGTGACTTAGTCCCATCTGGCATAAAAATTAAAATTATTTTATTATTTTGGCAGTATATTGTCCTCTAAACCCTAAGGTCAGCCTGTGATGAGGTATTTTCAGGAATTAGGGCATAATTGTGTATAAGTATGAGGTTTACCATTCATTTTGGGGACCTTGGGTCTTAAGTCTTATTCTTCCATTTTCTCTCTTCTCTCTTCATCATTCATCATTCTTCTCAAAAAAGCTAGGGTTTGAGCATTCTAAGTCATCAAGAAGTATTCAAGGGTAGATTCTTCAACCATTATTGCAGCAACTCAAGATCAATCTTCATGGCAAGGTACTAACTCCATTATTTTATGCTTCATTTCATTATCTCTTCATTTTGGTTTAATTACCTAAAAGGTGTTTGACCAAGGCAAACCCTCATGCCCTAACATCCAATATTTATTTCTCTTTGTGTGATTTGCAGGTCTTGTTTGTAGATTTGTCAAAGAAGAAGATTAGAAAAGTTGTCATCAAAGTGTTAAAGTCCTTTGAGGTTGTTAAAACCCTAAAGGAGGCCTGGAGAACACCCACAGGCCAAATTTTGCAACTTCAGATCTGAAAAAATCTCCAGGAGCAAAAGTGTAGACCGAGGGCTATAGATTCCCCTTTTGAATTTCTAGAAAAGTCAAATTGGACACTTCCCCCAGTTGTGGCCACTTAGTCCCACTGTGCAATTTTTTCAGGGATCTTTGTAGATTCAGACACCCATTTGGTTGAAATAGGCTCTGGTGCAGTTTTCCAGAATTTTCCTGAAACTAGACTAGGTCGCCCAGTTTGGCACAAGTGTCCCGCCAGGCTTAAAAATTAGATTTTCTAGAACTTGTGAGAAATTTGCAATATTAATTCTAGCCTCTATCATTTTACAGGTACACACCTTTTGTTTCATAGAGATGCAGGAGCATCCTTGGCTCTTTGCAATCCTACATCAACCAAAAATATTTTCATTTCAGTTTTGTTCTTATTTAGTTCTTGTTTAGTTCAAGTTGGTAGATTTAGCATATCATCATATTTTCTCACTAGACTCTATGGATCTATATTCTTATTTTGGACATGTTCATTTTCATTATTTCAAGATTTTAGAATGATTGGATCTTTTTCTGGAAAGTTATCGCTCTCGGATTAAGTGACAGTTTCTTGAACTGACACCAGAATAGTTTCAAGCCTAATGACTAGTTTGATCTCTTGTGGATCTTTCCCATAACTTGTAGATCCTTGAGGTGTGATTCAAATTTTTTCATGGAGTGTCCTCGGCCTTAATTTTAGGTCCACACTTCATCCTATGTACCTGCTAAGGAGAAATTCAAATTGAAGGTCGGCCTATTTCATGCACACGTTACATTTTCTTGATCGGAGATTGTAATGATCTTTGGCCAACGCGGATGATTCTAGACCCTTGGATGTGATATAAATCATTGTAACTGATCATTAGGATGGTGATTAAGTAGATTTGAGATTTGAATTGTAAGATTTCAGCTCGCATTAAGGATCATATAGGAATATTGTATTTTGAGCATGTTGTATCAGGCTTGTGAGCCGAATCTGTAAGCCCAGATGTGGCCGACCGAATGTAATTAAATTTTCTGATAACAAGAAGGCTTGAATATGCATTTTCCTCCATATTCTATGTTGCTTCTATTGTGTAACTCTTGTTTCATGGTCCATATAGTTGTCTTTGAGGACCCTCCTACCGTGGCTACACCAAATTGGTATCAAAGCAAGATTCATTCCATGAGAGATTGTCAGAGTTTGTGAAGTCCTGTTGAATATTTGTTGTGGGGTGGTAGACTTAGGATCTGACCTACAGCTATAGAGGACTTGTGTAAGGATGGCAGGAAGAAGAAATGGTAGAGGAAATGGAGTGCATGGAAATGCAGACCCGACTATGATGGAGATGTTGAGAGGAATTATTGCCAAATTCAATGCAGTCGAAACGGCCTAGAGCAAAGGTTGACCAGTTGATGATGTGTGTGATGAAGAGGTAGAAGAACGGGAAGAAAGGGAAAGTCAAAATCAACCTTGCCTGGATTAGGAAGAAGAGAGGTTCATAACATCCCTAACCAAAGCAAATACTAAACCACATTTCAATCCACCAGATTATAATGGTAAGTTGGATTCAAATGAATTGGTTGATTGCATAATAGAGGTGGAGAAGTATTTTGATTTTGAAGGTACCACCGAAGACAAGAAGGTGTAATTTTCTTGTACAAAGTTGAAAGGACACACATCTCTTTGGTGGGAACATTTGCAAACAGATAAGCAAAGAAGAGGAAAGGAAAAGATAAAATCATGGGATTAGATGGTGAATAAGTTAAAGACAAAATTTATGCCTACAAACTATCAGATCAGTTTGTTCCAGAAGTTGCAAAATCTGAAGCAAAAGGAGTCAAGTGTGATAGAGTATACCGAGGAGTTCTACAAGTTGAATATCAGATCTGGAAATTCAGAGGATGAGATCGAGCAAATAGCCAGATTTGTGAATGGATTGAGGTCATCTATACAAGATGAGATCAGTTTAATCAAGTTGGTGAGTCTGGAAGAGGCATATCAATGTACCCTAAAAGAAGAAGAGAAGCTGAATAAAAGACATGAGCAAAGACAGAGAGGAAGAGATGGAAGATTTCAAAGAGGACAAACTTTTACTGGAGGAGGAAGAGGATCTTTTGTATATCATAATAAAGATAAGGAAGTTAGTAAGAATGATAATCCATACCATAGAGATGATGAAAACTCTTATCGAAGAGGAGGATATGGTGGTTACCAGAATGAGGGTTATAGAAAAGGTGACAGAGGAGAGGAGAAAAGAGTATTCAAGGGAACTTGTTTTAAGTGTGGAGGAGAAGGACATAGAGCATTTGAATGTAATTAGGGAGAGACAAGTAGAAAGACAAAGAACAATAGAACAACAAACTTTGTTGAGGAGGATCATGCTAGATCACCTAATAAACCAGAAGAGGGAGAAGTGTTGGTGAACAAAAGAGTATTGTTTAAAATTGAGATGGAGCAGGAACCGTTAGAGAGAAATAATTTGTTTCGGACTAGATGCAAGGTAGCTGGTAAATGTTGCAAAGTGATTGTTGACAATGGAAGCTCTGAGAACTTGGTTTCTAAAGAAATGGTGACCAAATTGAAGCTGGAAAGATTGAAACACCGGAAGCCCTATCCAATAGCATGGATTCAAGATGAGCATAAGATACTGGTAAGTGAACAATGTTTGGTGAAATTGAAGATAGGAAATTATCATGATGAATTTTTGTGTGATATCATGCCTATGGATGTATGCCATGTTTTTTTGGGAAGGCCTTGGCAGTATGATAGACAAGCTATTCATGATGGAAAGAAGAACACATATACTATTGTTGCTAATGGGATGAGGCAGAATTTGTTTCCATTGGAGGATGTTCCTAAAGTTGAGGTTTGCACGAGTGATAGAATTTTTTTGGTTGATGGAAGGAGATTTCTGAATGGATTGAGACATGAGAACATGTGCTATGCCTTGGTTCCTAAGAAGGCTGAAGACTTGAAGCATGTAGAAGAACAATCAGAGGAGATAAACTAGATGCTGGTAGAATATAAATATATCATTTCAGATAATGTACTTGATGGATTGCCACCTACGAGGAGTATTAGTCATTGCATGGATCTAATTCCTGGAGCTATTTTTCGTAATAAAGCAACACATCGGATAACACTGGTAGAAAATGAAGAATTGAATAGACAAGTGCAAGAGTTGTTGAGGAAGGGTTTGATCAGAGAAAGATTAATTCCTTGTGTATTACATGTTGTGCTAGCACCTAAGAAGGATGGAGAATGGAGGATGTGTATAGACTCTAGAGCCATAAACAAAATGAAATTGATGTATATATTTCCTTTGCCCTAGATGGATGACATTATGTATTTTTTGAGTGCAGCTAAATACTTTACAAAGATAGATTTGAAGAGTGGATATCATCATATCAGAATCAGAGAAGGGGATGAGTGGAAGGCAACATTCAAGAAAAATGAAGGATTGTATGAGTGGTTGGTGATTCCTTTTGGACTAACAAATGCACTGAGTAATTTCATGAGGCTGATGAATGAGGTATTGAAGAAATTCTTGGGTAAGTTTGTGATTGTCTATTTGGATGACATCTTGATTTTCAGTAAGACTAGAGAAGAACATTTGTTGCATATAAGACAAGTTTTGCAGAGGTTGAGAGAAGAGAAGTTGTTGATAAACATTAAAAAGTGTAGTTTCATGAAGGCAGAATTGGTATATCTTGGATTTGTGATATCTAGGGATGGATTGGAGATGGATCCTGACAAGGTAAGAGCAATTTTTGAATGTCCTATAGCATAAAGCATTGGAGAGGTAAGATCATTTCATGGATTGGCTAGTTTCTACCAAAAGTTCATTAGGAATTTGAGTTCTATTTGCAATCCTATGACAAAAACAATGAGAGGAGATAAGAAATATTTTAAGTGGACATCTAGAGCAGATCAAAGTTTTGAGTTGTTGAAACAAAAGGTGGCTGAGTAGCCTATGTTGGCTTTACCAGGATTTAATAAGGTATTTCAGGTAGACTGTGATGCAAGTGGAAATGCAAATGGAGCAGTATTAAGTCAAGAAGGAAGACCAATAGCTTATTTTAGTGAGGAGTTGAATGATGCTAGGAGAAGGTATTTAGTGTATGACCAGGAGTTTTATGCCATAGTTCAAGCCTTGAAGAAGTGGAGACATTACCTGTTGCTTAAGGGGTTTTTGTTGTATATAGATCATACAGATCATCAAGCATTGCAGTATTTGAATAGTCAGGGTAAGTTGAATTAGAGAAAAATGAGATGGGTGAAATTCTTGCAGATTTATACTTTCATTTTGAAACATAGGAGTGGAAAGTTGAATAGATTCGCTGATGCTTTGAGTAGGAGAAGAAATTTACTGGCAGAATTGAGAGTGGGGGTATTAGGCTTCAATGAATTGAAGAACTTGTATGAGGAAGACCTGGATTTTTTAGAACCTTGGAGAGCTTGTAAAGAACCAATCTTGGAGGACAGGAGTCAGTGGTTGGATCATCTCATTCAGGAGGATATGTTGTTAAGAGGGAATTAGTTGTGTATCCCCAGGAGTTCAATGAGGGATTGTTTGGTGAAAGAAAAACATAGTGGAGGATTGGCAGGACACTTTGGAATTGATAATACAGTAGCATTGGTAAGTGAGAATTAATTTTGGCCACAGATACATAAGGATGCTAGGAAATTTGTGCAGAGTTGTAGAGTTTGTCAAGCTACAAAAGGGAGTAGTCAAAATGGATATCAGCATGGATTTCATACTTGGTTTTCTGAAGAAACAAAGAGGTAATGATTCTATATTTGTGGTGGTGGATAGGTTTTCTAAAATGACACATTTCATACCTTGTAAGAAGATAATAGATGGAGTACATGTAGTAGACTTGTTTTTCAAAGAAGTGGTCAGATTGCATGGATTACCTAGAAGTATTAATTCAGAAAGGGATACAAATTTTTTTGGTTACTTTTGGAGGACACTTTGGAAGAAGTTAAAGACAAATTTAAAGTTTAGTTCTAATTTTCACCCAAAAACTGATGGACATAAAGAGTTAGTAAACAAGAGTTTTGGGAATTTGCTGAGATGTTTGGTTGGAGAGAAGACCAGGAGTTGGGATTTAGTCCTTGCACAAGAAAATTTTGCTTACAATAATTCAATGAATAGGAGTACCAAAAAGACACCTTTTGAGATTGTTACTAGAGTTCATCCTAGAGGTATATCAGAGTTTTGAGACATTAGTAAGGAAGATAAATGGAGTGCAAAAGTAGAGGAATTTGTGTAACATATGAAGAAAGTACATACTCAAGTAAAGTAGCAATTGGAAGATATGAACCAGAAGTACAAGGAGCGAGCTGATGAAAAGAGGAGACATAAGGAGTTTGAAGTTGGAGATGAAGTGATGGTGTATTTGAGGAAGGAAATATTTCCAGTTGGCACATACAATAAGCTCAAGATGAGGAAGTTTGGACCCTGTAATATTTTGAATAAATTTGATCCAGGAAATACATACGAGGTAGATTTATCAGATGGTATGGGTATATCACCTATATTCAACATTGTAGATCTACATTAGTACCATGAATCATAACTCAGTGAAGATAGTAAAGAAAAATTGGAAAAATAGTTCCCTAAACAACAATCAGATGAGATAGAAGAAGTTTTGGATATCAAAGATGGGAGGACAACACGTGGAAGACAATACAAAGAATATCTTATAAAGTGGAAAGGCAGACCAGTGGAGGATTATTCTTGGATTTCTTAGGCGGAGGTAGACCATATTGGTTTTCCTTTAGCCCTAGCAAATTGAGGGAATCAATTTTTGAATAACCCTAGATGTCTAATTCAGGAGCATCCAACCAAAAATATTTTCATTTCAGTTTTGTTCTTGTTTAGTTCTTGTTCACTTCAA
The DNA here is from genome assembly GCA_007115665.2 of Sequoiadendron giganteum. Taxonomy (NCBI): domain Eukaryota; kingdom Viridiplantae; phylum Streptophyta; class Pinopsida; order Cupressales; family Cupressaceae; genus Sequoiadendron; species Sequoiadendron giganteum. The sequence goes on from CM021106.1 coordinate 49,361,541, forward strand.
GTTGGAAGATTTAGCGTATCATCATATTTTATCACCAGAATCTATGGATCTATATTCTCATTATGGACATGTTCATTTTCATTATTCCAAGATTTCAGAATGATTGGATCTTTTTCTAGCAAGTTATCACTCCCGGATTAAGTGACATTTTCTTGAACCGACACCAGAATAGTTTCAAGCCTAATGGCTAGTTTGATCTCTTGTGGATATTTCCCGTAACTTGCGGATCCTTGAGGTGTGATTTGAATTGTTTTGTGGAGTGTCCCCACCCTTAATTTTAGGTCCACACTTTGTCCTATGTACTCGCTAAGGAGAAATTCAAATTGAAGGCCGACCTATTTCATGCACACGTTACATTTTCTTCATATGAGATTGTAATAATCTTTGGCCGACATGGATGATTCTAGACCCCTAGATGTGATATAGATCATTCTAACCAATCATTAGGATGGTGATTAAGCAGATTTGAGATTTGACTTGTAAGATTTCAGCTTGCATTAAGGAGCATATAGGAATATTATATTTTGAGTATGTTGTATCAGGCTTGTGAGTTGAATCTATAATCCTAGATGTGGCCGACTGATTGTAATTGAATTTTCTAATAATAAGAAGGCTTGAATCTTCATTTGGAGGCTTCTATTGTGTAACTCTTACTGCATGGTCCAAATAGTTCTCTTTGAGGACCCTCCTACCATGGCTACACCACACAATCTTCTATTTAGTTTTGTTTGCATATCATAATGAATTTTCAAATAAGTTTCATTTTCTAAGTCTTACATTAGTATTTAGTCTCTTTTATCAATTTCCAACATTTAAATCATTGCATTTAGATGTATTTACATCATACTTGCATTAGTCTTGAATGTTAACATTGCCATTTTGGTATCCCTCTCTCCTTTTAGGTGAAAAACTATAGAAGTGTTAGAGAATCTTAGGGGTACCAAAATCCCTTTTACATTTTGGTGAACCCGAATTTTGAATACCTTCTTTTCTGATTTAGAGTCCATCATTGTCCTAGAATTATCTTTCATTGCATTTTGAATTAGTTAAGTTGCATTCTAGGGTTTCAAGTTTTTGCATGCATGAAGGTGCATATACTTTGCACTCTTGCATCTCAAATCAGACACAATCATATAAAATCTGAATGTACATTTCTTTTTCTAGTCATCCAACATCAAATCCCTCTAAACTAGCTAAACATTTTTGAAAATTTTGTTAAAAACCCTAATTGGGACTAATTCGCCATTTTGGGCGACTTAGTCCTAGTCTAGATTTTTCACTGCCTATTACAGTATCAAAAACCTCATGTTTGTGCTTTATTAGCCTCCTAGTATCATATACTATAAGTCTGGAAAGTTTCGGGAACATTGGTTTTATGCATCTAGCTCAAAAACATCAATTTAGGGTAGTCATTCTTGAAATCATTTCATCATTAGATCTAAAAATGCTCACCTTTCTAAAATTTTGCATAACATTGATAAAAGTACTTTTCACTTTTGTATATACAATGTTTCTATTCATAAAACTTTGCATAAGTTTGATAAAAGTGCTTTTCATTCTTGCATATACATTGTTTACATTCTTAAAGCTTTGTATTTATTGGATAAAAAAGTTTTGTATCTTTGGATATGCATTGTTTATATTGTTGAAACATTTCATAAAATGATTACAAGTTCTTTTCATTTTTATTCAAACAATGCTACTATCTTACATATCTAGACATGCTAAGAAAACTTTCCTATCCTCTCCCTATGAGAGTATTTTAGTGAAAGAGAATACAACCTTGGACATTCTAACAATTACATTTGTTCTTCTCCTAATATCTCTCCTATTAGTGATGAATATATTTTGCTAGAAAAACCAATCAATGAGAGTTTTGAGAATCCTAGTTGTTTCTCTCCTCTTACATCTCTTAGTGGACAAGACATTCCTCAATAAGACAACATAAAAATAGGTAATCATGACAATAACATTTGTTCTTCTCCTAGTATTTCTCCTTTTTGTGAAGAAGATACTTTGTTGTTAGAAAACACAATCAATAATGGTCATGAGAATCTTGATTGTCCCCCTTCACCTAGAGAAACACTTACTATGCAATACAATTCAACCATTGATCATTCCCCTACTTGTGATGAAGTCATTTAAGAAGAAACAACCTTTGATTGTCAAGAGCAGTTGGTTTGTAGTTCTCCTAAAACCCTTCCTCCTAGAGAGGATATCATGACACATGATAAGGATAACATTGTCAATAATAATATTGTGTCCTTAGAAAAAGATGAAGAGACCACAATAGCCTCTCCCTTTCTCAGGGATGTTAATATTATTCAACCTCAACTCATCCTCTACCCACCATCAAACAAACCTCCAACTCAGAAAAAACCCGAATTCATCCTTTATCTTCCTGAGAACAATGTTTCACACACACATTACACAAGAAACAATTTTCAACCACCTCAACCAACCCCAACACCCTTACCTTTTCCCAATTCCATCTTGCCTCATGATCCTCGATTAAATTCATACATTAGGGAGTATGATCTTTTCGACTAACTAAGAAATAATCCTACTAATATATCATTATGGGACCTTATTCAAGCCTCCCCTCACTATCACAACATGATGCAAAATGCCCTACAAAAAGTTCCTATCCATTCTAATGTGCAATCAAATGAAATAGCAACTATATTTTAAGGAATAAATACTGATATTGCTTTTCACCAAAGTGAGCTCCCTCCTTTGGAAGTGCAAAAACAAAATAAAGATTTTGTAATAATATCTCAATACAAAAGAAAAGGGATCAAGAGAACTATTGTAGATACCAGCTCAACCCTTAATGTGTGTAGTGTGAGCCTTCTGGATAGGCTTGGCATTGATTGATTAAACATTCAACTTGATTCGTTATCTATTAGGGGATTTGACAATGTCAAAAAGCAACCGCTTGGTGTGGTTACTTTACCTCTTATAGTTGGAATGGCAACATTGGAAACACTAATTCACGTTATGCCTCATAAACTTTCATATAATCTTCTCTTAGGTAGGCCATGGATTCATGCAATGAATGGGGTGCCTTCCACTCTTCATCATAAAATGAAATACATCTACAACAACAAAGTGCACATACTTGACACTGACCCTGAACCAAACAGTTTCTTGAACATTGAGAAAAATAAAGAGAATCATTTCAACACATTAACACCAACCATACAAGTGGAACCCATACAACGAACAAACAAAGAACAACATATTGAGAAAATCACGAAGCTCTTAGATGATGATTGGGGGTCCTTAGACTTCATAGCTACATTAATGGGAGAATACAAGATCATACACAAAGAATCTGAATAGGGAACCACAGTCTTGTCAACACAAGACTTGGTAGATCCTTCACAAGCATCCACCTCAACTAATTTAGACAAAGAGGTAAACAATGAACAAACACCCAATCCAACAGCAATGAAAAATCTTTATGGAAAATATTATGAGCTTATGAAACAACTTGGCTATAGTGGAAAAGGATGTGGTGCTAACGAACAAGGTATCCACAACCCTATTGAGCCTACCACGTAGATAACAACTCATGGTCTTGGTTATTGACCTTTGATAAAAATCACCAAGCCTTCACCTTACATCAATACCATCACAAACCACCCTTATAAACCAACCTTAACACTAGTCCATCGTGACCTACTAGACACTAGTGGTCTTGAAAGTGCTCCTTTGCAACACTTGAAAAATGCAAAGATATCTTTGCCTAATTTCAATGTCATCTCACAAAACACTACTGATTTATATTTTACACACTCCTCTAAAGGAGCGTACAAAATATCACAATCTATAGAGCCTTGTGTCAATAAGACATCCTGTACTAAGCAAGAGATCTCTTTTTCATACAATAGAGGAACACCTTCTACCATTGATCAAGTACGTATCTTTTTGAGACTCCTCCAAGATCACTTGTTATCCCTTCCTCTAAAAACTTGAAAGAAATTCTATTACAAGAATTCCTTTTGCCTATATCATAGAGTCCATGGTCATTCTACTAAAGAATTTAAGGCCTTGAGTAGTAAAATCCAACATCTTAAGGAGTTTGGTGCTCTCCCTTCTATGGGGGCACCTCCTTCCTCTAATTGATACTGATTTTCACTCTAGCATGCATTTCATCAATCCTTTTGGCTCACTCATGTCCTGCACTAAGTGGGGGCAAGGGGTTAGTTAGCCTTGCCCTCATATGTCACTTGTCGTTGGCTCTCTTGACTAGTCGTTAAAATTTCATGAACATATAAGAGAAAGCTTGGGATGTGGATGACACACCTTATTTGACTCACCTATCACATACTATCCCCTATCACGACACAACTTATCAAAAATATATGACAGGCATAGGGCTTTCTGAACAAGCTCTCATGTCTTCTTCTTCTACTTTAAAGTAATTTCTCATAGTAATGGTGTTAGCAACCACTTTAAAGTGGGGGCATACATTGACACTCACATTTCATTGTGCGATTTTCTTTTTCTTGTGATTCCCTCTCTTGGAAACCTTAGGTACAATGTTGCTCAGGATGAGACATTGCACTTGTCCTCTCTTAGAAATAAGATGAGACAATTTGCACTTATCCTCTCTCGGAGACATTATGCATTATGTTCCTTAAGATGAGAGCTTGCACGAACTAAGAAAAATCCCTTCGAACATTTCTTACACCATCTTTACATTTCAAAAATCATTTTCAAAGTCATTTTCTTTTGTGGCAACTTATCAAAGTTCTCAGGAGGTATAACTTTGGTATGGTTGAGCGGGAAGCCCATTTTGAGGCATGACTTTCCCCATAGCCACCTACATATGTTTGAGTGCATACCAACCATGAGTGTTTTTTTCTCACCATCTTGGATTTCTCACCCGACGGATAGCCAAGAGTTCCATCGCCTCAGAGTGAGTATACATTTTTTGGAAAAATAGCCTAGATCTGATCCACAACTAGCTGGACAAATGGTCAAAGCTTGATCCGCCCCTTTCACTTTTTCTCTTCCTTCTAGTTATTTCCATTGCATGATCATGTATTGTGTTTTATTGCAAATCATTCATCCTTTTGTGTGTCCTTTTGCACTTATGATGGATTGACTTATGATCTTGATCCTGGGGGCTTGTGCTATATCCTTTGATCTTTGTCATTCTTTGTCATCCGCATTGGTACGATTGGACCCTTCTCTTGAATGAATACTTTAGTGTGAGTTTGAAGCAAGTTCATCCTCTCACTAAAGTGGGGGCTAAATGTGTCGCAAAAAAATGTTTGCTTGACATTTTCACTCATTTGAGCCTTTCTTGTGGATTTTGGCCTAGTTTTGCCTAGATTTAATGTTGTAATGTGGCCAACATATTCACATTAGGTCTTGGAGCCTTGCAAATCAATAAGAATTCTATGGTGTCTTTCAAAGATCTTGTGAAGTGTTGTAACCTACTTTCACACTTTTCTAGGACCTTACTATCATAATTCACCTAAATAACCTCTTACCAAGCCTTATTTCAAAATGTTGTAAGGTGTTGTAACAAACTCTCACACTTTTCTAGGTTTTTCATCAATAATGTGACCCTTTCTTATATTTAAATGGCGCCATTATGAACTTACAGGCCCTACTTTAATGTGTTTTGGAGAACAATCCCATTAAACATCGTTTAATACACTAATTCTTGATAAATAGCAAATTTTCCCTGGTGGGACCAAGCCACCACCTTGGGCGACTTAGTCCCATCTGGCATAAAAATTAAAATTATTTTAATATTTTGGTAGGATATTGTCCTCTAAACCCTAAGGTCAGCCTGTGATGAGGTATTTTTTGGAATTAGGGAATAATTGTGTATAAATATGAGGTTTTCCATTCATTTTGGGGACCTTGGGCCTTAAGTTTTATTCTTCCATTTTCCCTCTTCTCTCTTCATCAATCATCATTCTTCTCAAGCAAGCTAGGGTTTGAGCATTCTAAGTCATCAAGAAGTATTCAAGGGGAGATTCTTCAACCATTTTTGCATCAAATCAAGATCAATCCTCATGACAAGGTACTAACTCCATTATTTTATTCTTCATTTCATTATCTCTTCATTTTGGTTTAATTACCTAAAAGGGGTTTGACCAAGGCAAACCCCCATGCCCTAACATCCAACATTTCTTTGTCTCTTTGTGTGATTTGCAGGTCTTGTTTGCGGATTTGTCAAAGAATAAGATTAGAAAAGTGTCATCAAAGTGTTAAAGTCCTTTAAGGTTGTTAAAACCCTAAAGGAGGCTTGGAGAACACCCACAGCCAAATTTTGCAGCTTTAGATCTAGAAAATCACCAAGAGAAGAAGTGCAAACCAAGGGCTACAAATTCCCCTTTCAAATTTCTAGAAAATTCAAAGTGGACACTTCCCCTAGTTGTGGTGAATTAGTCCCATTGTGCAAGTTTTTTAGGGATCTATGCAGATTCGAACACCCATTTGGTTGAAAGAGGCTTCGGTGTAGTTTTCCAGAATTTTTTCGAAACTGGACTAAGTTGCCCAATTTGGCACAATTGTCCCACCAGGCTTAAAAATAATATTTTCCAGAACTTGTGAGACATTTTCAATCTTCATTCTAGCCTCTATCATTTTCCAGGTGCACACCTTCTGTTTCATAGTCTTCTATTTAGTTTTGTTTGCATTTTAGGTCAAGTTTGCATATGGCAATGAATTTTCAAACAAGTTGCATTTTCTAAGTCTTACATTAGTATTTAGTCTCTTTTATCAATTTAAAACATTTAGATCATTTCATTTTGATGAATTTACATCATACGTGCATTAGTCTTGAATGCTAACATTGCCATTTTGGTATCCCTCTCTCCTTTTGGGTGAAAAACCCTAGAAGTGTTAGAGAATATTAGGGGTACCAAAATCCCTGTTACAAGGATATGTTACTAGGAGGCTTAGGAAAAATAGAAATGAGGTTTTTGATGTTGTAACAGATAGTTTAAAATCTGGAATGGGACTGATTCGCCCAGAGGGGCAAATGAGTCCTAGTTAGGGTTTTTTTAAAAATATTCAAAAAATTTCAATTGGTTTTGATGCTTATTATGTTGTATGACCTAAAGACTAAATGAAAATGTATATTTTATATGATTTTCAATGATTTGAGATGCAAAAATTCAACCTATATGCACTTTCAGTAATGCAAAATTAAAAACCCTAGATGCCTATTAACTAATGCAAATCCTAATGCAAATTCAATGCAAGCTAGATCTTGGATGATGATGGACTCCAAATAAGTAAAGAAGGTATTCTAAATATAGGTTCACTAAAATGTAAGATAGATAATTATCTGCACTAGGGTTTAGGACCTAGGGCAACTAACTTTATATACTCCTCATTCAAGGACAAATCCTAGAGATCTCATCCTCAAGTGTGAAAAGGAGAAAGAGATCTATTGAGGGACTATCCTAGGGTATGATTTTAGATTAAAAGAGGGGTTCACCACCAAGTCTAAACTTGGAAAAGACAAGGACATGCAAGATGAAATACAAAACCCTATCTTGATGCAATGACCTACAAAATAACCTAGAAAACTGTATAAAACAAAATAAAAAGTTGCAAAATAGAATGTGTGCACCTGGAAACATGTAAAGAATTGAATGGGGACTAGAAATGATGCTTATCCTAAAATTTTGGTCTACTAGGACTCATTCACCATTCTAGGTGAATCCGTCCCATATCTTGATTTTTTCACAAAAGTGGGTTTTGGGCAAATGTGTATCCAAACCTGCAAAGATCTCTAAAAAAAACCTATAATGGGACTCATTCACAACTTGTGGCGAATGATTCTAGTTTGGATTTTCTAGAAATTTAGTCTGAATCTACTCTTCTCAGTCTACTCAATCTGTTCCTCCAGGTTCTCAGATCTAAAACTCTGATTTTGGGGTTGTTAAATATCCAATATACTGAGAGGGGGGGTGAATTAGTATATTCTTAAGCTTATTAAACAAATACCATCAAACTAATCCAATGCATATGATAAGCAGAAGAATCAAAAACATTAATTGAAAATTAAGCACATAACACAAAAGACACCAATATTTTTACGTGGAAAACCCAAAATGGGAAAAACCATGGTGAGGATTAACTCACAATATAGTATAGCCAGTTATAAGATATTACAAAAAGAGGGTGGCTTACTGTCGGGACTCACTGTCCAAAATAGAGGCTCGCTGCCTACATAAAATGAACTAATAGAATGGCTAACTACTAGAAATGAACTGATAAGAGTACACCACTAGTGCAGATTCGGTTCCTTTGTAGCACAATAAATTCACATTGCAGTAGATCACACTTCGCATTCTTCACTCTCATATCCTTTCACACACTCATGCTTCATATCTTCAAAACATCTTATATATATATCCAATTATCCATAAGTTAATCAATCAGGTCGACTTCAAGAACATAAAAACTTCCTCAACTATGTGGCACACAACAATATGTCGGCATGGGTTACACAAACAAAATTTAATCCATTTCATTTTTGCTTGCTTGTTAGGTCGGCCAGTAATAGACCTAATGATAAAAATGTAATCAACAAAATGATACCAAAGGTGACCATGAGCACCTATACTCGTCAAATCCTATCCATGCATGCTTTTACCAATCACAGACCATTTCCCAAAATCTGAGATAACAATAATTACCAGAGAGGAAATCCGAAGCAAAATACCGAAGGATTATTCTATATTACCGGTTCAGAATACTAGATGCAGTTTTCAACACATATGTTATGATGACATCAATGACAAAAAAACTATATCAAAGGGTGTAATATTCATTTTTCCAACAATCTCCCCCTTTGTCATTGATGGCAACATGTGCCAAAAATTTACCGACTTCTATATTTTCTGTCTCTTTCCATTCTCCCCCTTTGACATCAAAGACAAAGGTTGTCCCAAAAAAAAAAATGAGGAGAAAAATAACTATATACACAGGGTCCCGTATGAAAAACTAAAACTCCCCTTGAGGATTTTATCCCAAGCAATGTAAAAAAAAATAAAAAAATATTTTACCCAGAGGAGGAACCACTTTGTAGTTTCTGTAAAATGCCTTGCTAGGCCACTTTGCCATTCTCCCAACTCTTCTTAGCAGATACCAGCAACTTGTTCAAGGATTATAAAGAAATTAAATTTTCTTTAGCTTCATCCAGAGTGTTCAGGGTCATATTTATCTTGTCAAAATTCTTAGCATTATCCAAAGCATTGGATACCAGAGCATACTCCATCCACACACTATCACCAAGCAAGCCAAGTTTCTTGATTATCTCTTCCTTCTGCTTCTGTAACATAAAGAACTTTTCTCTATGTGCAGAAATGACATTCCAAGCTGATCTATCTCTGTCCATAGATACATTGTAGGTTTTGAAGACAACAGTCAGCTGGGACTCGATTGAGTCCATGATATCTTTCATACTTTTTGTGGCATCGGGCCACCTTATACAATATGCAAACACAGAGTTGGCTTCATCTTCACAATCCTTCATAGCTTCAAGGCTTTTCTCTACATTGGTATGTGCCAAGGCACATTTGTCATGGAGGATCCATAGTCTCTTTTCATTCAGCATCTCTTCCGCATCTTGATTTTTTTTCTCAATAAGTCCTATGGCATGCTCCTTGAAGGAGTCCAATAAAAGCTTCAATTTCTCAATCAGAGAAAGAGACATGTCTACAGATGTATCTAGTGTAACATCCTATAAATATTTAATAGCATCATCAATAAGTTCATATCCTTTTTGATGCATTTCTAAGATTTCTTTCGTACTAGATGTATGAAATACATCACCCAATACCAGTTTTTTTACCAGAGAAACCTTGTTCATATCTATAAAGCCTTGATTCATAGGAAGTTGTAAGAGTTCTAGAGGAATTACCAGTTGAAATCTGATCTGCTTGGATAGCAGTAATTTTAGTACATCATCACTAGAGAAGGATTCTCTGGTGGAATTTTGTGATCCTGCAACTGTCTGGGCTACTTCTTCATTCTCTCCAGTAATGACATCTGAATTCTTATTTTTACCTTCTTCTTCCTCGCTTTTTCTTCTTCTGCATTCTCCTTTTCTGCATTCTCTTATTCTACGTTCTCTTCTCCATCTAACCTTTCTTCTTCTGTCTTTTCCTTTTCAATTTCTTCTTCCTTTTCATCTTCCTTCTTCTCTTCTTCTTCCTCATTTCTATCTTCTTTTTCTGGGTAAACCGGAGGGGTAGCAACATGAACTTCTGCTTTCAACATTTTCTTCTACCTTCTTTTCATTTTCCAGATTCTCATTAACAACGTTGACTTCCAATAGAACTTTTGTACTACCTGTTTCTAGAAGGGTAGTCAAATCATTTGTTTCAAAAGGCACATTCTCATTAGTGGCATCGGAAGGTAGTTCTTCCACAAATTCTACAACAGTTTCTTTGCTAGGTTCAGGTGTCCAACTAGATGCACCGATCATTCCATATTTTTCTGCTGTACTCTTGATAGTATTTATCGTTTCCTTCCTTATTCCTCTGATTTATTTCTTGTCCTTTGTCATCAGAGTGTTAACTCTTCTCTTTAATTTGAACATATTGTGTGTGTGAATATGTGGAATAAACTAAAGAGTTAAACAAACACACCAATGCGACATTATATTAAAGAAATCTAATTTAAAGATAAACAAACTCTAAACACAACAGACTCTTCGAAGATGTCTCATTGTCCTCTATCTTCAAGGATTCATTGTAAGCTACTTGCTCTCAAATTGTGTAAGCAGTAGCTCAATAGAATGACAACCTAGAGAGTGAGATTATATGCAACATGCATTTCTATATGCTAAATGATATGAGATAAAACTATGTTAAGATATGAAACTAGAATACATTATGCAAGATAATCTACCATGATTGCGTATGCTAAGACTAAGATGCTATTCTCAAGAAATCTAAGATAATAAGATAATAAGATTGCTAAATGCTTGGTAATGCAACTATAATGCTCACACTAGATTGGATTAGATAGATCATTTTCAAAACACAAAGAGGTTGTATTTATGACTTTTGGAGGCAAAAGTTTAGTTGGCAAAAATTGACGGTTGAAGTCAAGCCTGGTAAGATGAACGGTGAAAGATCAAGAAGTTGGAGAGAAAGATGGAAGCTAGAGAGAAAGAGGGAAATTTTTCCTCCTACACGATCTCTTCCATTCAAAAATGAAGGAAAGTAGCCGTTTGGCAATTTTAGTTATGAGAAGTTAGTTGGTAGTTGAGGATAAATCCATAATTAAATAATTTAATTATTTAATTATATGTGATAGTGAATCTAGAAGCTTCCATAACTAAAAAATTAATATTTAATTATATGTGAGAGGTGAAAAAAAGTGTTTAGTTAAATATTTAGAATATTTAATTAAATGTGAAGTGAAGAAGGTGTTTAGAAGAATATTCTTATTTGAATTTTAAAAATTCAAACTTAAAGTAGCATGATAATTAATTTAAATAAATTATAAAATTTATTTAATTAATTAAGAGGAAAATAGAAAATGCTAATAATTAAATAAACTTATTTATTTAATTAAATTAGAAGAATTAGAGAGTGAACGATATAAATAAATAATTTAATTTATTTATATGTAGATGACATTAGAAGATTAATTAAATAACTCATATTTAATTAATTATTAGGCTTGATTTAATGTGACCATTTTTAGATGCATACATTTTTCCCCTCTTTGAAGTGATGTGTTTTATGCATTGTTTCAAAGAAAAATTCAGATGACGAAATTTTTTGCCCCTGACTTTGAAAAATTGACCGATGATGCTATATGCCCCCTTGGGAGATAAATTGCGAGTTCGAAGATTTTGATGATGTTTCGAAGATTTTGAATGATTTAAAGCAGTTTCACTGATTTATCTCCCGAAATAGCGCTCCGCGTGGTGAAAAAAAAAAAAAAACCCTACCTTATTTACCCCCTTAAAAGGTGGAAAAAGGTAAAAGTCATTGTCATTTGAATAGTTGTATTTCATTGAAAACAGAGCTCTGAGAGAGGAGAATCGAGATGCCGATCCACTACGAGGAACATAGATTCAAGAAAATTTGATGACATCAGTGACCAACCGTGTATGGACCTCCGGTAAGATCATGAAAACTTCCTTGTGAATTTTTTCTTGAATTTTGGATGAATTTTTGAATTTTGAATTTCTTGTTTTAGCGCATAAAAATGCATTTTAGCGCATGTGAGGCCTTAATTAGCGCATAGGCTAGGTAGAATAGCGCATCAAGGTTAGCACATATATGCCACAGAGTAGCGCATAGAATTGATAGATTAGCGCATAGGTCGATTTAGTGCATAGGCGTGATAGATTAGTGCATAGATTAGATCTCGCACATAGGATGATCAATTAGTGCATTGATTTAGGGCTTTAGTGCATTTTCTTGATTAGTGCATAGATTTGATAGTCTAGCACATTGAATAGATAGAGTAGCGCATATGCTAGATTAGCACGTTTACCCTCTGTTTTAGCTCATTCATGGATAAACTAGCGCATTTTTTGATTTAGCGCATAGATGGTCTGTTTTAGAGCATGCATGAAATTTTGTTGTTTTTGATTATTTGAAGATCAATTGATGATTGGTTGATGTTTGTTGCTATACTAGATAACCGATTTGATGAAATTGAGTAGCATCAAGGATAATTGATCTGATTTTGATGGTGATTTGATAAATTTTTTCTCATGCTGAAAAAAAATAGTAAAATGTGTTGGATGTTGTGGTTATGTTGCTGATATGTGGTTGTCATTGATGTCAGCACTATTAACATTGAATCTACTTAAGGCTATATATGTCGAGGATATTGAGAAAATTGTAATAAATATAGTACATGAAGTGAGTGGAGCTAAGAAGGTTAGAATATTGTAAAGCTCTGAGTGTTGAAGATCTCAAGGTGTGCTTCAAAGGGTTTGTTGTTGAAGCTTTCTAGTATGTTTTTCAAAAGTTTTAGAGGTTCGCATAAAGATTTGTGGAAGTTATGAAGATCTGTGTGCCTACAGTTACTCAGTTTCTCTAGATGGTGTTCTTGGTTGAAGTGGATGAAATTCTGGTAATTTCATGTGTTACACATGTACCTGTGATGTTCATGGATGAGTCTAGATCATGCTCTATCCTTCCTATATGTCCACATTGATTGAAGTGTTCGTAATCGAAGATTCTTTCGATGTGTGCCTGAGTTTTCATGTTCTTGGCTGACATGATGATGTTACCGTGTTGCAGATCCATGAGGATTAATATTTTGTTGTTTGGTGTGTTTGGAGGTGTGTGTTTGGGTCCTCACTATGTTGTGACTGACATGTGTTGGTGCACATTGTAATTTATTCATGTATCAAGGCTGACAGTTTTAATTCATTCTTTATTTGTGGCCGACTGAATAGTGATTGTAAATCCGTGTAGCAGATATATATATGAGATTGTTTTCCTCATTTAGAGACAAGTGCTCAAGTGCTCAAGTGATTTACAAGTGCGAATAAAGGTCAAATCATTCAAAGTAGAGTGTGGAAGAGTTTGAGCAGAGGGTGGAAGAGTTGAAAGAAGTTTTTCTGCACCTAACCGGAACTATAATTAGGCTTTTGTAGAAGCTAATTTCTCAGTTCAACTTCATCAGATGGATTTAATCTGATTACTATATGTAAGGTAGTGAGCCTTCCCTTTGAGTAGTGTGCTCTGGGTAGTGCACCTGAATGCAAGTGCATTCCCTTTTAATTCTTTATTATACTTCTAACAGGGTATAATCTTGTGGACTAACATTCACTGTGGTTTTTCCCCTAATAGGGTTTCCACTTATAAAATCTTGGTGTTCATGTGTCTCTGATGTGTTGCTGATTTAATGCTTGCACTGCTAATTGTCAAATTTGTGATATAAGGTTATTACTGTTGTATAAGTTTGATTTTGGTAACAACTGATTCACCCCCCCTCTCAGTTGTCTATCATTGTTTTTCCAACAATTGGTATCAGAGCTAGTTCCTCCAAAAAAAGCTTAACAACTTGAGGTGATCTAAGATGGCATCACTCAAAAAGGATAGTCCTAGATTTGATGGTACAAACTACTTTCTATGGAAAGTCAAGATGGAATGCCATTTAAGGTGCATTGGTGAACCTTTCTGGTAGATGACACAAATTGCATATACTTTTCCTCAGAATGTTCCCTCCTTTGAAGATTAGATCAAGCAAGCATAAATTAATACCAGGGCAGTAGAAACACTGGTGAGTGCTTTGACAGATTCAGAGATGACAAATGTGATGGGATTGAAGACTACATACCAGATTTGGAAAAAGTTGGAAACATTGTATGAAGGAGATTCACTAGCGAAAAGTGCTAAGCTACAAAGTCTAAAAAGCAAATGGGAGAGCTTGAAGATGAGTGAAGATGAGAACATCTTTTCCTTCTCACATAAGATAAATGAATTCATGATGGAAATTATATGTGCTAGTGGAACCTTGGATGATAATGAAATTGTGGCTAAGATACTTAGATCTATGCCCCCTTCTTACAAGAAAAAATCTCATGCTATTGAAGAACTCGGGATAGTGACAAATATTATAAAAGACATGTTGATTGGAAAACTTGCTGCATTTGAATTGAGTGAATTCGGTATCCAGGAAAAGCAACTAGAGATATGATTCAGGAGAAAGTTCCAAGAGAACATTCAGGTATGAAGATGAGATGAAGTGAATTGAAGATGAAGAAAAGGAATTGGAAGAACTAGAAGCATTGATTGTGAAAAGAGAATCAAGAGGTCATGGTAAGGACAAAGGAAAGTTACCTATTAAATTTTTCTCTTGTAGTAAGATAGGTCATTTTGCATCTAGATGTCCTGAAAGAGTCTCAAAGTATAAACCTAAGAACACTAGATTTCAAATAAAGTGCTATTATGCTGAAGAAGGTGTAACTGATGAAGAATCTGATAAAGAAACTGGAAATGAAGATGGATGTGTATTTATTGCTATCAAAGAAAATGGTTAGGTGTCCACTAAATCTGCTAGTAATGTGAATTTTGAGAAAGCTCTTGCAGCCAAATCTGAAGAGAAAGATGAGTGGGTGATTAACAGTGGATGCTCACATCATATGACTAGTGACAAAAGAAAATTTGTAAGCTTGGAAAACTATGATAGTGGTGTTGTGAGGTTTGGAGATAACACTTCTGGTGTGATTTGTGGCAGAGGCACTATTTCTTTTGGTGGTAAGAACAATACTGATGATGTTCTTTATGTAGAAGGCTTGAAGCATAACTTGTTGAATGTTGGATAGATGGTAGACAAAGGTTACAATCTACAGTTCAAGAATGGCAAGTAAAGAATATTGGGAAGTTCAGGAAATATGATTGCTTCAGGAACAAAGACAAAAGGTAATATCTTTCAATTGAGTGTTGCTAGTGAAAGTTGTTTGATTGCTCAAATTGATGTAAGTTGGTTATGGCATAGGAGGTTGTGTCATGTGAACTTTGATAACATTGTCAAGATAAGCTCTACTCAAGTAGTTAGAGATCTACCTAAGTTAGTGAAGCCTACTAACACTATGTGCAAGGAATGTCAGATTGGAAAGCTAACAAGAAATTATTTTTGGAGAAAACAATATAGTTCTAATGGAGTACTGGATTTGATACATACTGATCTATGTAGTCCTTCTAGAATTAGAAGCCTACAAGGTGAAATCTATTTTACATTGCTCATTGATGATTATTCTAGAATGATATGGGTCACTTTCTTGAGAGAAAAACATGAAGCATTAGAAAAGTTCAAAAGTTTTAAAGCTATGGTAGAGAATGAGACAGGTCAAAGGATCAAATGTCTAAGGTCAGTCTGAGGTGGTGAATTTACTACATAGGAATTGAATTCTTTTTGTGAAGAGCATGGAATCCAAAGACAACTATCTGCTCCTCGGACCCCTCAACAGAATGGAGTTGTTGAAAGAAAGAACAAAACCATTCTAGACATTGCTAGAACCATGATGTTGGAAGAAAATGTTCCTCATTTCTATTGGAGAGAAGCTATAAGTACTGTTGTGTACACCATTAATAGGTTGAATGTCAACAATAATTTTGGTAAGACACCTTTTGAGCTATGGTTTGGTTATAAGCCTACTATCAAGTATTTCAAAATCTTTGGAAGCAAATGCTACATAAAGAGAGATGATGATATAGGTAACTTTGATGCTAGAAGTGATGAAGGAATCTTTTTAGGATACTCTAGTAAAAGCAAAGCTTACCGGTGCTTTAATAAAAGGCTAAAGAAAATGGTTGAAAGTGAAAATGTCAAGGTTGATGAAGATATTGGTAAATCATCTAGATCTAGTGGTTATGATTCAAATGATCAACATGATGTTACTAAAAATGAAAGTAATGTTCAAGCACAGAATCAACTTCAAACTGTTTTGGTGAACCAAGGAAATGAAGAAGCAAAAAATAGCAGAAGTGTAGAAGAAAGAACACAAAAACAAGAGGTAAGAGAAAATCTCAAAACTCCCAAGTATGTAAGATAAAATCATTTTGATAGTTAGATCATAGGAGACAAGAGTAAATGTGTGAAAACTAGAAAAAGAATTCTGGAAGAATATTGTCTAATCTCTAAAGCTGAGCCTAGAAATATCAGTGAAGCATGCAAGGATGAACATTGGATGGAAGCCATGGAAGAAGAACTGTTGTAGATATAGAAAAATGATACATGGGATCCTATTCCTAGACCTCAGAAATTTTTTTTGATTGGAACCAAGTGGGTGTTCGAGAATAAGCTAAATGAACAAGGTGATGTGGTAAAAAACAAAGCAAGATTGGTTTACAAAGGATACTCACAAATGGAAGATGGATTTCAGTTGACTGATGAAAAGGACATGGTATACCGATTGAAGAAAGCTCTTTATGGACTAAATCAACCTCCTAGAGCTTGGTATGCTAGATTGGATAAATACTTGTTGAAACTTGGATTCAATAAAGATACTGGTGACAACAATTTGTATTTCAAGCTGGATCAGAGCAAAGAATTGATCATTGAAGTCTTTGTTGCTGATATTATTTTTGAAGGTGATGATGATTTGTGTATGATGTTTGCCGATGAAATGAAAAGTGAATTTGAAATGTCAATGATAGGAGAGCTGAAATTCTGTTTAGGACTTCAAATCACTTAGTTAGATGATGGAATCTTTGTATCTCAGTCTAAGTATGTGAAAGAGTTACTGAACAAGTTTGGCATGGAAGATTCAAAACCAGTTGGTACGCCTATGGTGACCGGATTGAAAATTACACAGAAAGATGATTCTCCTAAAGAAAATCAGACAAGATACAGGTCAATGATTAGTGGATTACTCTATTTGACTTAGACTAGGCCAGATATAATGAATGTTGTGTGCATGGTTGCTAGATTTCAAGCTGATCCTAAAGAGTCCCATGTGACTACTGTAAAAATAATATTCAGATATCTAAAAGGGACAATTGATCTTGGTCTTTGGTATCCTAAGGATGATGATCTTACTCTAAGTTCTTTTACTAATGCTGACTGGGCAGGAGATGTAGATGATCAGAAGAGTACTAGTGGTGGTGCATTCTTCTTAAGTAAGAAGCTCGTATCTTGGTTAAGCAAAAAGCAGAACTCAGATTCATTAGCTACTGCTGAGGCAGAGTACATTACTGTTGCAAACAGTTGTATCCAAGTATTGTGGATGAAGCAAATGTTGAGAGATGTTAGAATTGAGTATGAAGAACCTGTTTCCATATTCTGTGACAATTCAAGTGCCATTAACATTTCTAAGAATCCAGTGTTGCATTCAAAGACAAATTATATATCCATCAAGTATCACTTCTTGAGAGATAAAGTAAGTGACAAAGAAGATAGATTGGAGTACATACCTACCAAAGAGAAAATTGTAGATATCTTTACCAAGCCATTTCCTAAGGATACTTTTGAGTACCTCAGAGGCAAGTTAGGGGTGATTTCCCCTCCTAATAAGAACTAAGATGCAGGTATTTGCATCAGTCTATGAATTCATAACGATATCTCATTCCGGATTGATGTTGTGGTGGCTGATACTCAAGGGGAGTAGTCAAATGATTCAAATTTGTGATCAAAGCATGTGTACCTTTGCCATTGATGTCAAAGGGGGAGAGAAACAATGTAAACAATGTGGGAAATAAAAGCAATGAAGGAAACAAGAAAGAGTGCACAATCTCAAGGGGAGATTGTTGAAGAAGAGTTAGTTGGGTTGATGGTATTATCTTTTCACATCATGTGTTTCCATCAATTCCAAAGGGGCAGATTGTTGGATGTTGTGGTTATGTTGCTGAAATGTGGTTGTCATTGATGCCAACACTATTAGCATTGAATCTGCTTAACGTTGTATATGTCGAGGATATTGAGAAAATTGTAATAAATATAGTACAGGCATCCAATGGAGTTGAGAAGGTCAAAATGTTGTAAAGCTCTGTATGTTGAAGATCTGAAGGTGTGCTTCAGAGGGTTTGTTGTTGAAGCTTTCTAGTATGTTGTCTAAAATTTTTAGAGGTTCGCATAAAGATTTGTGGAAGTTATGAAGATCTGTGTGCCTACAGTTACTCAGTTTCTATAGATGGTGTTCTTGGTTGAAGCAGATCAAATTCTGGTAATTTCATGTGTTGCGCATGTACCTATGACATTCATGGATGAGTCTAGACCATGCGCTATTCTTGATGTACATCTGCATTGATTGAAGTGTTCATAATCAGAGATTCTTCTGATGTGTGCCCGAGTTTTCATGTTCTTGGCCGACATGATGTAGTTAGCATGTTGCGGATCCATGAGGATTAATATTTTGTTGTTTGGAATGTTTGGAGGTGTTTGTTTGGGTCCTCACTATGTTGTGACCGACTTGTGTTGGTGTACATTGTAATTTATTCATGTATCAAGGCCGACAATTGTAATTCATTCTTTATTTGTGTTTGACTAAATGGTGATTGTAAATCTATGTAGTGGATATATATATATCATATTGTTTTCCTCATTTAGAGACAAGTGCTCAAGTGTAAAAGTGATGTACAAGTGCGAATAAAGGTCAAATCATTCAGAGAAGAGTGTGGAAGAGTTTGAGCAAAGGGTGGAAGAGTTTGAAGAAGTTTTTGTGCGCCTAACTGGAACTGTAATCAGGCTTTTGTAGAAGCTAATTTCTCAGTTCAACTTCATCAGATGGATTTAATCTGATTATTGTATGTAAGGTAGTGAGCCTTCCCTTTGAGCAGTGTGCTCTAGGTAGTGTGTCTGAATGCAAGTGCATTCCCTTTTTATTCTTCATTATACTTCTAACAGGGTATAATCTTGTGGACTAACATCCACTATGGTTTTTCCCCTAACAGGGTTTCCACGTATAAAATTTTGGTGTTCATGTGTCTTTGATGTGTTGCTGATTTAATGCTTGCACTACTAATTGTCAGATTTGTGATATAAGGTTGATTAATGCCGTATAAGCTTGATTTTGGTAACAAATGATTCACCCCCTTCCTCTCAGTTGTCTATCATTGTTTTGCCAACAAAATGATTGTTTTGATGATGTTGATTCTAATAAATTTTCTTTTCGAAATGAAAAAAAATAGTAAAAATGTTGTTTAGCTGATAATTTTGTCCTCATGCTTGATGAAAAACAAATAGTAATAATGAGCTGATATGATATGTTGCTGATGTTGATTTTGATAAATTTTCTTTCATGTTTGATGAAAAAAAAATAGGAAAGATGATAAATTTGTCTTCATGCTTGATGAAAAAAAAATTACAAAGATGATTTGATGTTGATTTGATTTCACATGATTACTTGATTTTCTGATAGATTGATGCATCTTTCTGATGATATGATCTGATTGATTGATATTTATATGATGTATAGGAGGATTTTAAAATCCTCTAGATTAGAGAGAGATTTCCTAGGACTTGGGAGATGATTCCTAGACTATCACAACCTGAGGTTGGCATGATTGCCAGATGTGGTTTGGGTTCCCTGCTTAGGATCCCACAATATAGGGTCAACAAGGCATTGTTGACAACTTTAGCCAAGCGGTGGCATAGTGAGCATAACACCTTTCACTTTCCCACAGAAGAAATTACTGTCACACCTGAGGATGTTTACAAGATTCTAGGGATCCCAGTGGTTGGCGAGATTGTGTTCTATGACCATAAGGAGATTGGTGGGATAGATGCTTTACGACGAGTATTTCAAGATCCATGTATTTGCGGATACAAGATCCCATGGAGAGAGATAGTCAAGGGTTATGCCCCACTTCCTTCAATTTTGGTTGGCTTCATTGGTGGCTTCTTATCTCTCGACCGCAAGTCGAAGGGTCTATCGGTTGGTTGGGGTCAGATTCTAGAGGACAAGATCCTCCATCAGACTAGGTATGCATGGGGTTCCTGTATGTTAGCCCACCTATGCAATGATTTACTTCAGGTGGTATATACAAGTGGGAAGAGTATATCTTCCAGGGTCACACTTCTTCAGATTTGGGCGTGGGATCACATCGGTATCACCCACCCATTTGCAGGGAGAGATCATCTCATCAGCCAACCATATGTTTATGCATACATAGGTCCACTTGTCTAGCCTAAGCTGGGCAAGTTGGAATACTGGCGAAGAATTCTTGATGATATGGATACAACGATCTCGAGACCATATGTCGACTGTGAGGCCTGGGATGAGGATGATATTGAACTACCCTATTGTGGCATATCCAGATACTTGATTGAGAGGACCCCATTTATTCTTGAGAGATTTTTGGTTATGCAGGTTTTGAGACAGTTTGGCTGAGTACAGGTCATTCCATAGGCCATGGCCCATTATGCGAGGTGGAGGGAGGATGTCGTGGAGTGGGGATATGAAGATTGATAAAGATGAGAGTGATGATGATGATGATGATGATGATGATGATGGGGATGATAGGGGTGGTGGAGAGAGAGTCATTTTTGATGTTCCATTCCGAACCAGATCGAGGACAGTGCAGATAGTGGAGTAACCAGTCACAGGCCCCTCAAACATTACCATCAGGGATCAATTGCAAGAGTAGCAAGGATAGATTGACACACTTCAAACATAGGTATAGGCTCTCCATAGCCAATTAGCATAGGCTCAGGCTACTATCCCACAGTTGCAGGCATAGATGGCACAAACACCACCCCCAGACCCACAGGTAGCCTAGCTAATTGCAGAGAGGGATAGTTTGAGACAACGCTGCCAACAGGCAAAGGGAATAGTAGAGAGACTGTTGAGATCAGTGGAGGGTACTTCTATTGGAGAGGTTGTGGCAGAGGGACTAGAGACTGCTCGGGAGGCCTAGTATTATAGGATGAGGTATTATGAGGCGGTACCTCTCAAGCAAAGGATAGCTTTCACACAGTTAGGCACCAAATCTCGTACTCACTCATGCCAGGAGTGTGGGTCATCCAGTCAGATGAGAGATAGGTGGTACCAGTGGCAGCAGCAGGAATGATCCTCACTCTGATGCTCCCCATTGATGACTCTGTATACATCATTTTTGTCACATTTTATGTATCTTTCTTGGACATTTGATATCATTGTACATTTGGACTTTTATTTGATGAGATTTATATGATATGCAATGATGATTTCGATATGCATGTGTCTTTTATTATGTTTGTGATGGATGTTTATGTATGCATTTCTATTTCTAAATGCCATGTTGCTTATGATTATGATGATGATGCATGTTTATGGATAACGATCTTTGCATGATCCTGTCTAACTTATGATGTGATGATGATGATGATACCTATGATGATGATGAAGTTTATGAGTATTACATGTTTTATGATTGATGAATATGCAGAATATATTATGATGGATGATGCGAATGAAATGTGAATGATTTTTTATGATGTATGGAAAATGTATTGATAATGTTGTGATGAAAATGGATGCAATGGATGTATTTTATTCTTTTCCAATGTATGGTTATGTATAATCATGCAATGATTTTTAAATGAAAAATGATAATGATAAATGAAAATGCCATGGTAATGATAATGAATGAATGATAAAATGATGTGAAAATATGATATTGATGATATAAAAATGTGATAATGAAATGATGAGATGATAAAATGATATGCAAATGTTAATGATAATGAACATGAAAATGATGATGTGAAATTGATGTGAAAATAATATGAATGTGAAAATGATGATATGCAAATGATAATGCAATGATATGAAATGAAATGAAACTAATAATGATCATGATATGAAGATGAAAATGATATGAAATGATATGAAGATGATGAAATGAAAATGAACTGAGAATGATTTCAGCCAATGTCCAAATGTACTCAATCTTTATTCAAAAGAGACATATTGCTTTTTATATCTTTGCCAACCTCCAAAATTCTATTATACAACCACAAAATAAATGAAATCTATATGAATCATGCAAACCTAACTATGCAAAATGAACTATACACTGTTGTCATTCTGTGAGCCAATTTTATGCTTGTTTACCATCATTGAGCCTGTTGATATGTTGAAAGTTAGTACAAGAATCATAGGGTAGATCCGCCTTGATAATGTCCTGAGTAAAACTTTCATGATGTTTGATATAGCAAGTTAATACTATTGAACTTCTCTTTTGGTATTTGTCCTTGGTGTCAAAATTGTGTTTCAGATTGGCATCTTGGTGATTGATTATCAGTTGCATAGTTTACATTTAGATGGTTGGAACTTTTGTTTATATTCTATCTTGGCATACTTGGTTTTGGCTTCGGCATTGTGATGATGGTTTTGATGGTACTGATCTCTTGACTCCATGTGCAGATTACAAGGCATCTTGTTTATAGGATTATGATTCTATGTTCAGGTGGTATAGTTCTAGTTTGACAGGTTTGACATTTTGAGCTATACTATGCTAAGGTGATCTATAGTTTTTCATTTTGTATATTTGTCCATGATCATGCTTTCATTTCATATAGCTATTTATATAGCTTTGGCTCACAGGCTAATATCACTTGGCCTCTATTTATGAGAAAAGGGTAATATCATGGAACTTTCTATAATGTTGTCTTGAAGCATTATTGTTGGCTCACTTACTTTTGAAATTGACTTAGAAAGAAGTCACATGTGTATTGGGTCCTATAATTGATATTTCATTAGGCCTTAGGGCCGACAACAGGTATGAGGAATTAATTATTTAAAAGCCACTATGAAAGTGACATGGCTTTGAATTCTTGGTAACAATGATTGATAAGGTGGTCGGCATTTGTTTTAAGAAGTCATGACAAATTATTAAAGATATAATGGTGTCAGCATTTTCTTTGTTTGATCATTGGACATCGATTAAAGTTTATATGGTGATGAGGTTGATCGATGGTTTGTATGCATTCTAGAGGTAATGAGATTGTCGGCGTACTTGGCATTTGCTTGACCACAGATTTTAGAATGCATTATGATGTCTTTGCTTATGTCTTTAGTCCTTTCGGACTTCAAACATTATTATGTTTTGTCCTGGGGCATCAAATGTCTGGAAGAAATATTAGGGCTTTCCTTATTGAGATTTTCATTTCGCTAAGGGTGTAAACCCTAGCCATGCTGCTGCCATGAAATAATTTTTAACTGCTGCTAAAAGTTTAATGTCTCCTCTTTGTTGTGAATCTGTTCATTGCTCTTTTGATATCATGATTGGAATTTCACTATGTATGGAAGGTTGTTGTCAGGTGGGTATTGTCAAGGATGGAATAAGGCAGGTTGAGACCCGGGCATATAAAAAATCTCACTGGTATTTACTTAATTCTCTTGCTGCTTGACCAGGTATTATCATTCCCTATTTGATGAAAGCTTTCAATTTAAAAATGTAAGTTAGTTACTATATTATGTTTCGAAATTAAAAATGCTTGATTGGTTTCATGCAAGCCATGTCAATATTTCAGTTATCTAAGTTGAAATTGATACCCTAATAGAATATCATATCTATTTGGTTCTGCAATGAGGAGTTGTGTCTTTTGGTTGGTGGGTAATCATGCATTTTGTTAAATCTGTCCTTATAATCATGGATTCAAAATGGAAGTATTTCATTTGATGATTATATGCTTAAGGGTTTTTGAAAATAGAAAATCATCTACTTGCTCTTCAGTTTCAAAAGGAAAAATTCTCTCTATTCTGAAAAGGTTTTATCAGTGCATGCGTTATTATTGATTCTTTTTCAGATAGTATTGTGGGTGCAGATTCCATGTGTGGTCAGGGTTCAAAGTCTTCTTTCTCAAAATACATTTTCTTGACCATTCTTTCAGAAGTAATATTCTATTTTGGATACTTCTCTGAATCTCTGTGATACCTACCAAAAAATTTGACAAAAGTTGGGTACTTTAAAAATTACCGCATTTGATAGAAAAGAAACATATATGTTGTTGGTTGTAATTTTTTGGTAATTTTTAGTTATATCTGTCAGAATAAAAAGAGAGTTTAATCACTGTTTTTGCAGTGTGAGTGAAACACAACCATTGTATTGTCTATACTATGAAACATGTATTATTCTGAGATTGTATACCTGAAACAAAAAGAGATCAATACAAGTTGTCTTAAGATGAGAAAATGACTAGAATTTTGAAGGCTCAACTCTGAACCTTGAGGATTGTAGGTATTGTCTGTTGAGAGGCACTTGTGAGAAAAGAGAAATAGAGAGATCATTTATATCATTGTATTATCTTTAAACTAAAAATGGGTTGGTGCTCCTTGAAATTGGTGTTTCAAAATGAAGGGTTGGTGCTCAGAAATCAGCATATAAGGCATTGTTGAAAGTGGTTTTTTCAAATATAAGTGTAAAAAGGCAGCAGTTTATGAGTGGTTTTTCTACCCCAGCAGGGTTTTCCACTCGACATATCTTGTGTCACTTTGCTCATCTGTGGCTCCTCTGATTTATTTTGTGAATGCTTTATTATGCATTGTTTCACTGTCATACTTCTCATTACAATTATATGTGATTGCATTCAATATATGGATGAGTTGATCTTTGATAAATGAGAGCATAAATCTGTTTTGTTTCAGTTTTTGTAAAATTTGTTAAATCAGTTCATGACACTAATTCACCCCCCCCCCCTCTTAGTGTATTTTTCACTCCAACAATTGGTATTAGAGCATAGGGTCCTCTGATAGGTCTATCCAACCTAGGATTGATTCTGGTCTTGGAGTCTATTTAAAATGGCTTAAGCTCATGAAGGAACATCTATGACTAGAGCTCCCTTATTTGATGGAACAAATTGTGTATTCTGGAAAATCAGAATGGAGACTTATCTAACTTCTATTGATCTCGATGTGTGGAGCATAGTGTTAATTGGGTACACTGTACCAACTACATTGCCCACAACTTCTAATGAAAAGAAAATATATGAAACTAATGCAAGAGCAAAACATGCTCTCCTGTCTGCATTGACTAAAGATGTCTTTATCAAAGTCATGCATTGCAGTTCTGCTAGGGAAATCTGGGTTAAACTTGAAACCATCTATCAAGGAAATGAAAAAGTTAAACAGTCAAAAGTCCTTATTCTAAAACATCAGTTTGAGGAAATAAAAATGAGGGACGATGAAAAAGTAGTTGATTACTTCTTGAGAGTTGATGAAATTGTCAATGCTATGAAAGGTCTGGGAGAAGAAGTAAAATAATTCGATGTTGTAACTAAGGTCATCAGAACCTTACCGAATAAATTTGAAGCTAAGGTCTCTACTCTAGAAGAAAAGAAACACTTTGACCAACTTACCCTAGACAGCCTAAAAGGCACTCTGACTACCTATGAAATGAGAATCAGTAAAAATAATTACTCTGCAAAAGAATCTACCTTTAATACTAAAAGGAAAGAAAAAGATGAGGCTACTGAATCAAAATTTTTTGATTCTAAAGAATCCCACTTTGTTAGAAATCACAAAAAGGGGTCTGGAAAATATAAGGGAAAACTTCCCTTCAAATGTTTTAACTATGGAAAAATAGGCCACTTTGCTGCAAAGTGCCCCTATGGTGATCTCAATAGTGACAATGAGAAATCTGAAAAATTGCCTAAGAAAAAGGCCTATAGACCTAAAGAAAAATTCAACTTCAAAAAGAAGAAGAGTTTGTTTAGCAAAAATGAAATAGACATTGAATCTAAAGATTCTTTAGATGAAGAAGATGAAAACCTATTCATGTCTGAAATCATTCAACAAGAAGATATTAACAACAATGATGCTAAAGATGGTTAATTATATCTAGAAGGTGAATTGAAATGTGCTTTAAAAGAGCTTAGAAAACTCAAAAAACAAATGCTTGCTCAAGAAAAAAATTCTGCTCAAGCTCTTGCTCAAGAGCAACTCACAAATCAAGAAATAGTCTCCTTGAAGACTCAACTTGAAGAAGCCAAAAGAGTTGAGGATTGTCTTCATGTTGGTATAAATCATAAAGATCAAGAAATTCAAAAACTTGAACATAAAATTGTTGATCTTAGGAAGACCATTGAGAAGTATGAGAGTACTCTAAAACTGAATGACATGCTCAGTAAGCAAAAATTGAACAAGGACAAAACTGGTATTGGGTTCATGAAGGGTGAATGTTCAAATGATGGTGCAAAGCATAATGATGTTGCTGCAAACAAATGTTCTGAATCTAATCATCCTGATTCTGATAAGAATCATTTTCATCCTTTTAGGAATAACATAACATCATATAATTTTAACCCTTTCTTTTATGGGTACTATTTTTTCTGCAACAAATTTGGCCACAAAGTGAGCTCTTGCAGGTTTATGAATCCTAGAACACCTAGATTTGGTCATAAGCAACACCTTGGTTTTGCTAGATAGATCAAATGCTTTAAATGCAATACCACGAGTCGTTCTGCTAAGCAGTGCAAAGCTGATCTGCAAATTAAACAGCTGATCGACATATCTTGTGTCACTTTGCTCATCTATGGCTCCTCTAATTTATTGTGTGAATGTTTTATTATGCATTGTTTCATCGTCATACTTCTCATTATAGTTATATGTGATTGCATTCAATATATGGATGAGTTAATCTTTCATAAATGAGAGCATAAATCTGTTTTGTTTCAGTTTATGTAAAATTTGTTAAATCAGTTCATGACACTGATTCACCCCCCCTCTCAATGTCTTTTTCACTCCAACAAATGCAAGCATCAAGGTATAATTGAACCAAGATGACCTGAGTATTGCTTGTGTAAACAGAAAAAAATTAATCATTTTACTATGCAAATCCCGAAATGTCATCAATGATACTTTTGTAAACCATGTCTCGCAACAAGATTGCATGGTAATAATGATTAACATATAGACTACAATTAAAGAAAAAATCATATTCTTTCCTTGTGACTCTAGTTCAGTACATCATTGAGCCACTTCAGAGATATGATGTCATCAAATTTCAAAACAATAGTTCAACTTATGCTCCAAGTGTTCCAATCATTTTATTCAGATGAAGATCATCTAGTTTGTTCAGTTTATGTCTCATAGCTATTTTGACTAGGCCCGGTTGGATATTTAGTTGTTGATATGATATTCTGATACTTGACTCTAGTTCAGTACATCATTGAGCCACTCCAGAGATATGATGTCATAAAATTTCAAAACAACATCTCAACTTATGCTCTAAGTGTTCCAATCATTTTATTCAGATTAAGATCATCCAGTTTGTTCAGTTTATGTCTCATAGTTGTTTTGACTAGGCCTGATCGGATATTTAATTGTTGATATGATATTCTGATACTTGACGCATGTTGTCATTTGTCTGCTCAAAGAATCAAGATTTGATTGCCCCCAGCGAGTTTGCACTTTGACTCTAGATTAGACACAACCTATTACCTAGAATATAAGCAATGATCATCAGGCCATGATCAAATCCTTGTCACTTCTAGGAAATGTTGTGCGCATGATGGTAGGGCATGGATTTGATGCTGATACAAATGGCTATGAATGAACAATGCAGGACATAACCTAATAGATGGAAGAGCTGACTAAATCACAAATAGCGCCTGTTTTCTAGGTTTTGACCATTTCTTTTTAATGCAATTTTTTAGATTTTGTGATTTTTTTGTTGTTACCAAGATACTGGTTTGCCAGGTTTTCATCAAGGCAACGATTTTTTTGATTTTTGTTTTTTTTGTTTTGTTTTGTTTTGTTTTGGTTTTTTTATTTTTTTGTTATTTTTTGTATTTTTGATCTTTTTTATTTTTTTTTGTATATCAAAAGGATGCCTGCTTGCCAGGTTTTCACCTTGATGACGATATTTTCATGACATTTTCTATTGTTTTTATGATTTTTTTTCATGACTTTTTATGTTATTTTTTTATTTTCTAAACATAGAACTTTTTTAGATGAATGTTGTTGATTGGATATTCAAACAAGTCCCCTTCTGGTGTAGATAACTAATATGCTCCTAAACCATATGCTGCAATGATGACAAATGGACCCAACCAATTTGGTTTGAACTTTCCTTTCTTCTCTCGATCTTTTTGGTTGCAGGGATTTTCCTTCAGGGCCAAGTCACCCACTTGAAATGTTCATGATCAGAATCTATGATTGTAGCTATGAGACATAACTTTTTGATAACCCTTGAAGTGATTGGCTGCATTTTGTCATCTCTCATCAAGTAGCTCCACTTCTTGTAGTCTAGAAACTTTGTAATCCTCATCAGTTATGAGTCCTTTTAGTGAGACTCGAAGTGAGAGAACCTCAACTTCTAGCGGCAAGATTGCTTCTGCTCCATAGACCAAGGCATATGGGGTGGCCCCTGTCGACGTGCAAATGTTGGTTTTGTATGCCCACAAAGCTAGATTTAACTGGACATGCCAATCATGGCCGACATCATTTACCGTCTTCTTCAAGATCTTCAGAGTTGTCTTATTTGGAGCTTCTACTTGGCCATTTCCCTATGGATAATAAGGTGTGGAGAACCTGTGTTGGATATGAAATCTTTCACAAAGTTCGTCAACATCTTGATTTTTAAAAGGTCTTCCATTATCCGTGATAATGGAGCTAAGAATGCCATACTGACATATGATATAATTTAGGATGAAAGATGAAATTTGTTTGCCAGTTATCGTTGTCAATGGAACAACTTCAATCCACTTGGTAAAATTTTATGTGGCCATGATTATAAACTTATGCCCATTTGATGAAGAGGGGTGGATTTTTCCAACTAGATCTAGTCCCCACTGAGCAAAAGGCCACATGGTAGTGAAGGGTTGCAGCTCCTGAGTAGGAGCGTGAATGAGATTTCCATGAATCTGACATTTGAGACATTTCTTTACAAAGGTGAAGGATTCCTTTTCCATGGTTGGCCAATAATAACCCATTCTGACAAGTTTCTTAGCTAAGGTTAGTCCACTTGAATGAGTCCCACAAATACCACCGTGAACCTCTTGTAAGGCCTTTTCAGATTCATCACGTTCAAGACATCTAAGGAGGATACCATCAAGACTGCATTGGTATAGGGTATCAGCGATTAGGGTGTAGCGAGAAGATTGGTGTATAAAGTTTCTTTTATGATTTCAGGACAAATCTAGGGGTAAGATAGTATCTTTCAAATAGGCATAGATTTTTCCATATAAGGGGGAATTAGAACCAACCAGGTGACACATGATTTGGGTTTTAGGATTTTCATAGGTAGGGGAAAATAGATGTTCCACCAAGAATTCATATCGAGCTTGGTTCTTTGATAATTGCAGTAGTGACACAATTGTAGCCATGGCATCTGTAGCTTTGTTGTTGATCCACAGAATTTGCATGAACTTGATCTCAACAAAATACTTCTTAAAATCATCTACCATGTTTTTATAAGGCATTAAATTGTCATCTTTAGTCTGATAGTCATCATTTATTTGATTAATGACAAGTTGTGAATCACCATAAACTTGTAGCTTTGTGATCTTCCAATCCAATGCTATTTTCATTCCAATAAGCAGTGTTTCATATTCGGCTATGTTATTGGTGCAAGAAAACATCAACCGATAATAATTTGGAATGGTATGTCCCTACGGTGGGACAAAAATAATTCCTACCCCCGAGCCATGTTGTGTATAGGACCCATCAAAATAAAGTGTCCATGACTGCTTGGTCGTTGCTGTGAAAACATCGGTGTTAGGAAATTCGATGTGCATTGGATGATTTGTTTGTAAAGGTGCCTCTACCAACTAATCTGCTATGACCTATCCTTTGATTTCCTTTCGATCTATATAGTGAATGTCGAACTCACTCAGGATCATTACCCATTTAGCTAGTTTGCTTGTTAAATTTTCTTTGTTCAAAAGATACTTTAAGTGATCAATTTTGGCTACAAGTTTCACTGTATGAGCTAACATATAGTGCCACAACTTTTGGGAAGTAAACACTATCGCTAAATAAGCCTTTTCAATGAAAGTGTAATTTAGCTCATGGCTTGTTAATGTCCTGTTGATGTAGTATATCACTCGCTCTTTTCCTATTATGTCCTCTTGTGCCAATAATGCCCCTAGGGATACTTCTATGGTAGAAATGTACAATATGAGTGGTTCTCCTGGTACTGGTGGAACCAATACTGGTGGGCTCATTAGATACTGCTTGATCTAATCAAATGTTGCTTCACATTTTTCTTCCCATTTAAATGGAATATTTTTATGCAAGAGATGCGTGAAAGGAAAACTCTTGTCTGCCAATTGTGCGATGAACCACCTAATGGATTGTTGTCATCCTTGCAATGACTGAAGTTGGCTAATGTTACTTGGTGGTGACATCTCCATTATGGCTTTGACCTTCATTGGATCTACCTCTATTCCTTTTTCTGACACAATATAGCCTAAGAGTTTTCCAAATTTTACCCCAAAGACACACTTCTTGGGATTGAGTCTAACCTTAAATTTTTCCATCTTGACAAAGATTTTAGATAAGATATCTAGATGTCCCTCTCTTGTGTATGATTTTTCTTAGAGATCATCTCCATAATCCTCCATGAATGTGTGCATCATGTCATGAAAAATTGTAGTCATTGCCCACTGATAGGCCGCTCCTACATTTTTGAGTCCGAACGGCATTACATTCCAACAATATGTACCCCAGGGACATGTGAAAGCAATTTTATCTTGATCTTCATGTACGATCTTGATTTGATTATACCCAAAAAATCCATCCATCAGTGAATACATAGTGTGCCCTGCTGTCAAATCCACAATCGTGTCAATGTTAGGCAAAGGAAAATAATCTTTTGAACATGTTTTATTTAGATCATGAAAAACTATACATATTCTGATTTTTCTATCTGGTTTTGACACTGGTACAATGTTGGAGATCCATTCTGCATAGTCGATGGACCGAATAAATCCTACATCCAATAGTTTCTTCAGTTCTTCTTTGACTAGTAATGAAACATGTGGATGCATCTTTCTGAGCTTTTGTTTCATTGGTTTTGCCCCTGGCATTATGGACAAATGGTGCATGATAAGATTTGGATCCAATCTAGGCATATCTGCATATGACCAAGCAAAATTGATTTGATTATCCTTCAGGAACTCCGTGAATTTTGGAACTTCTTCCTTTGTCAATGATGCAGCAAGTTGTAGGATCTTTGGTTGTTCCATAGTCCCTATATTGATTGCTTATGCTGGTTCTATCAAAATAGAAGATCTCTCCTGATAATGCTCAGGGAGAATGTGAAGTTTCTCATCTTTCAATGCCTTTGAAAGGTTTTCACTGTCAGATACACACTTTATTTTTCCTTTTTCATGATCTAATACTGCCTTTTTTCAGTTTTCACCATTAGATCTATCTTTTATATTGTCAATTTTGTAGCTAAGAAACTTGGCACTCTCCTGACTGAGATTTTGATCATGAGATTCACTAGTGGAACCTGTTTCTGGGTTGGAAGAACAAAGAAAATTTACAATGGTTTCATCATCTAGGAATATGGGGATATCAATTGGTTTAGTTTGTTCCCAATCAATGAGCTTGGGATGGACCAAGGGCAAGGGATCATCTGGTTGGGTGAGGTAACTAGAAATTAAGGTCATGACATAGTTATCATTCTTGCTATGGGGAAGATGTTTGATGGTATCCTCTTGTTGATTATCTGTCTCACTTTGAACCAAATTGTCATCACTCGAGTCATGGTCGCTTTGAAGTATGTAATCAAGTGGAGGCCTTGAACTTTCTCCTTGTGTAAGCATGGGTGTATTATTTTGTATAAAATCCACCTTTTTGTCTCTCCAGAATTCGTCATTATAAATGGTATCACATTCATACTCATTTGAATCAGTGTTAGAGTTGTCATGCAATCTAAGAATTGTCTCAGCTATCTCTTCATGGGATTTATTTTGGACTGATTCTTTTGCATCTTCACCATATCTAAGTCCAGTTTTATCTTTTGGATGCATTGCTTTTGGTTGAATGGGTTCAACAATTCCTTCTTTTCTTTTGCCGATGGGGCCAATCCCTTCATAACCCATTCTTTGCATTATTGTATAGCCTTTCCCATATTGCTCGATGGGCAGTTTGATATGCTAAAAAGATTCATCCTCATCTTTATATAGCCAATCGAGAATAGCTCTATCTTCAACTTTATTTTCTTGAGTGTTTGCCTTGATAAATCTTCCATCAAATTTGGTGATGGGAACTGAAGCTTGTTTTCCTGATGTGGAAGCCGCTACAACTTGTTGTGTGGATACTATAGGTTGACCTTGTGACCTTGGAGAGATAGGTAGGTTAGAGAGACATATTGAATATTTTCCCACCCCATTATCCTTTAATTGCAACTTTGTGCCGAAGCTTTTTATCAATTCCTTTGTTTGATCACTGTGTTTTGAAGCAGAAATAGCAAGAGCCTCTCTATTATGTAGGACAAAAGTGTCCTGGGTTGCTATGATGTTAGAGAAAATTTGACTGCTATTATGATCCGTTGGTATGGTTATTTCTTGTTCGTCATTTGGAAATTTTAGACATTGATGGTACGTTGACGGTACCGCTTGCATCTCATGGATCCATAGTCGACCCAAAAATATGTTGTAAGATAAGTCTCAATCCAGAACCTAGTAGAAAGTGTTCTTTACAATAGGTCCTACTGATACGTAGCATGATGAGGCCCTTAGAAGCTCGTTCCTTATCATCATATGCTTTGATTGTTATCTTTCTCCTTGGATCAATAGACTCTTCAGAATACCCTAAGGCAAGAACCAATTTTAAAGTACAAATATTTAGACTGGCTCCCCCATCTATTAAGACATGTCTGATTCAGATTTTATGGACCATGAATTCTAGATAAAGTGACGAGTTATGGGGATGCGTCATGGAGGCATCATCTTTCTCAGAAAAGAATAGGCATGTGGGTGAGGACAAGTTTCCCACCATGGCTTGAAATTTTTCAATATCCAAATCAGGAGATATGGTTGTGTCAATGAGAGCCTTCTCCAAAATGTTCTTATGGGTCGAAGATATCTTAAGAAGCTCCAAGATATAAATTTGAACCGATGTTTTCTGTAATTGATCGACTAAATTATACTACCTTGGAGGAGGGAAAGTTGATTTGGATGAACTTCCTTTTACAAAAATTTTAGCCTATCCCCTCATTGTTGCATTAACTTCTCGATAATCCTACTTTCCTTTAACTTTGATGATGTTGACTTGTTGGTCAGTCATGTAGATATGATTAATTGTGGTGTCATAGACATGATTTACATTTTTTCCTTTGTCACCTGAAGATTCCCCTTTTTGATAATTGGGGAGAGGATCCTTAAATGCCTAATGATCTTCATTGGCATGATGTCCCTCAACAGTTATCTTGCGATTGTCAATCAAATCCTGGACCAAATTTTTCAAACCTTGGCAATTGTTCATCCTATGACCTTTGCATCTATGGTAATCATAATAATATGAGTAATTACATGATGGTGGTTTGACTCATGGCTCATAATCTCTCTATGGTGGCAACGTGATGGCATTTTGATTCAAAAGCTCTTTGAGAATTGATTCGAGAGACTGGCGTAAGGGAGTAAAACTCCGTCGATTTGAGAAAAAATGTGATTTGGGTGGATTTGAATTTTGATTGTTGCCAAGATTATTATTGAAATTACCACAATTATTGGCCATATTTTCTTGATTGGTGTTGTTCCTCTGATTGGAATTGTTATTGCCTTGGTTAGTTGAATTTCTAGGATTTGTGTTATTGCGTTGAATACCTGATATATTAAGAATGGTCGGCTTTTCTTTCACATTGTTGGCATCTACCACCCCATCATTTACAACATTCTTATTTCTAGTCTAGAATATTGATTTATCATTGTTGTTGTTGTTGTGATTATATGAATTTGGACTATCTTTGTCAAGCTTTAGTGTTCCCCTCTTGACTAGAGCTCCTTCAATAGTGATTGCATTTTCAATCAACTTCTCAAATGATGAAGGGAAATGAAGGTTGAGCCTATAACTCATCTCTTGATTAAGAAAGTCAATAAATATTTCCATCTTTTCCTTTTCAGGAACTGGATGAGAATATCTTGCAAATAACCTTCTCCATCTTTGCTGGAATGTGATGAAGGGTTCCCCTATCTTTTGCTTTGCTTTTCACAAATCAAGCATGGTTATCTAATGTTGTATGTTGTAGGAGTATTGTGATATGAATTTATTGATTAACTCAAATTTTTTGATGGGGGGAGTGATTTTAGAAAGCCACTCCATGGATTTCCCACCTAAACTTCATGGGAACAATCGCATTAGGTCTGTATCCTCATGATCAAACTCTAGGCTCATATTTCAAAGCTCCCTCACATGATCAATAGGATCCATTTTCCCATTGTATCTATCAAATTTCAGAATTTCACAATGTTTTGGAAAAGGAATCATGTTGAGATTTCTATCAAATGGATATGGAAAAATATCCTCCAAAACATATTTCTTGGTTGTGCCCCTTTGTATTTCTTTAATTTTTCCTTGTAGTGCTTTTATTTGCTATGTAAGAGCACTAAGATCATTTAAGGGGGTTTCAACTCTTTCAGGATCTTCTCTAATCTTCTCTGTATCAAAATCAGAGGGTAATTTAGCTCCTTGGTTTGCTAATAAAAGAAAGTATCTTTCTTTATTCCGCTCTAAGATCTTGTCCAAGAGAGTATGAAATTGTGGATCCTGTTCAGCTTCTTGAAGCACCTCAGTTATTTCACTATCATTTGAATTATTCCTAGTATGAAACCTATGAAAAGGATTTTCTTCCCTGTCACTCATGTTTCCAAAGTGGATTTTCCCTTTCGTCATCTTCTTGATGCTTTCGGGATCTTGTGAAAACAGGCATATGTTTGTACCAAATTTTTACTAACTTTGATCACAAATGGGAGAGTGCAATTTGTTGGATGCCTTAGTCAGAATAGAAAGATGGATTATATTGATATGACTAAAGAAATTTCTAATCTTTAGTTTGTGATTCCCTGGATTGAAGGATGATGATCCTATTATGGGAATTAAACTAAAAATTTGAAATGGATGCAATGATGCACTTTGCGATGTTTTGATCTTAGTTTGAGAAAATAAGTAATTTGCCAAAGCCTAATGTTTCCAAGTTCTCTATTGCAACACTTGATCTAGATGATTGGAATACTGAATTGCAGGTTGTGGGATGAAAGAGGGATGAATCGGCTGACTATGATTATGCCTCTATGAAAGATCTCTTCATTGAAAGAAATCTTGGGAATACAAAGGTTGTAAGGAAAAATCATCAATAAATCCCCTAGTAAAGTCATGATATCGATGGATGAAAGTTTGATGCACAAGCAAAATTTTTTGACTTTGGTATAAAAAGCGTCTCCTTTTCAAAAGCTTTTTGTAACTAAGGGACCTTTTAAGTTTCTTGATCCTTTTCTCAAGGGATTTCTTAACAAAGGTTGCAGATTTCCAAACCCTGAGCATAGAAAAGACTAGACTTGGTGGCAGATTGCGTCAAAAAACTATTTTGAATCAGAAAGAAAATGCGCCACTCTATGCCGGGGATGCACTAAAAGATTAGATCAATGTGCATGGATGCACTAAAACTAAGCATATATGCGCTATAACAAAGCATAGATGCGCTAGAAGAAAGCATAAATGCGCTAAAATAGAGCAGGGATTCGCTAAAATAGAGCAGGGATGTGTTAAAAGATCCAGTCAATGCATTGAAATAAACATGTTTTGATAGTTTTCTGAATTGGATGATCTTTATTTGAATTAATGTTTGAAAAAAATGACATGCAGTGGGAAATTTTTTTTTTTTAAAATCCTAAAATCTAACAATAAGTGGATGTTCTTCAAAATTTCCACTGGTATTGAACAAAACAAACACTTCAAGAAGACTCACTCTTAATTGTCAAAAAGGTCATCATAATCATCACAGCCCACATCTTAGAATTGTGTTGACTCACATAGCTGTGTCACCCCCCGGAGGGCACCCATTTTTTTCTCTTTTCCAGGTGTGTACTCAAAGTTAGATTTCTCTATCCCTTGAGCAAACGGTCCTTGGCAATTATATGGTGAGTATCTTGGGGGAAGATTCTTCCCTCCCCTTGCACTATGAGTATTATAATGTTTGGCTACTGACTCGGTTGGCTTCTACACTAAAGTTCATAGTAAGGGTTTTCGTTTAGTCGGGAAAATGATATACTCCCTCAGAAGACCTCCCAACCTTTAAAACAAAGGCTTTGGGGATAGTTATCTTGCACACTACTATCGAGTGGATTTTCATCAACAACTCACTTTTGATTATAGTGGGTTGGAATCCTTGGCTTTAGGGGTTCCCACTTAGGTCGTTCCTCTTGGGTGAGTATTTTTTCCCACAAGAGCAAGCCTGCTAAAGGTTTTAATAAAGCATAAAATACATGAAATGAAAAGATGAGTTTGGCATTTTGATCACCCAATTAAGGGGAGAGCATAGGCCTATCACCTGACAATCACAACAAATAATTTTGTTCAATTTTAATCCCAAATGACAATTTTCTAAAGTATGTGAAGATGTTGCTTCACAAAAGACATGGGATTCATTTTATCCAAGATAAATCAATTGTTTGGTGACTACCCTAGGATTGGTTTATTTTAAATTGGAATGAATACCCTAGGATTGCTTCATTTTAACCTTATGTAGACAATATTAATCTCTATCTGTGGACGCATCAGAATCGGGATTAGAAATTTACAGTCTCCTAGATGTGCTAAAAGAACACATAAATGTGCTAAAATAGAGCATAATTGCACTAAAAGAAATAATAGGGATGCGCTAAAATAGAGTGGCTATGCGTTAAAAGAACATAGATATGCACTAAAGTAGAGTAGTAATGCGCTGAAACAGAGCAGGGATGCGCTAAATTGTTCAATGGATGAACCAAAATGGGCCTCGTATGCCCTGAACCGCGAGTCCAGTTTGTAACCTGCCAGAAAATCTGCAATAAAAAATTTAAAATGGGGCAAGGGCCCCAGAGTGGGCACCAAAAATGTGTTTGAATATGTGGAATAAACTAAAGAGTTAAACAAATACACCAATGTGATATTATATTAAAGAAATCTAATTTAAAGATAAACAAACTCTAAACACAACAGATTCTTCGAAGACGTCCCATTGTCCTCTATCTCCAAGGATTGGTTGTAATCTTCTTGCTCTTAGACTGTGTAAGTAGTAGCTCGACAAAATGACAACCTAGAGAATGAGATTATATGCAACATGCATTTCTATGCTAAATGATATGAGATAAAACTATGTTAAGATATGAAACTAGAATAGATTATGCAAGATAATCAACCATGATTGCTTATGCTAAGACTAAGATGCTATGCTCAAGAAATCTAAGATAATAAGATTGCTAAATACTTGATAATGCAACTATAATGCTCATGCTAGATTCGATTAGATAGATCCTTTTCAAATCACAAAGAGGCTGTATTTATAGAGTTTTGGAGGCAAAAGTCTAGTTGGCAAAAATCGACGGTTGAAATCAAGCCTGGTAAGATGAACGGTGAAAGATCAAGAAGTTGGAGAGAAAGATGGAAGCTAGAGAGAAAGAGGGAAATTTTTCCTCCTACATGACCTCTTCCATTCAAAAATGAAGGAAAGTAGCCATTTGGAAATTTTAGTTATGAGAAGTTAGTTGGTAGTTGAGGATAAATCCATAATTAAATAATTAAATAATTTAATTATATGTGACAATGAATTTAGAAGCTTCCATAATTAAATAATTAATATTTAATTATGTGTGAGAGGTGAAAAAAGGTGTTTAATTGAATATTTAGAATATTTAATTAAATGTGAAGTGAAGAAAGTGTTTAGAAGAATATTCTTATTTGAATTTTAAAAATTCAAACTTAAAGTAGCATGATAATTAATTTAAATAAATTATAAAATTTATATAATTAATTAAGAGGAAAATAGAAATGGTAATAATTAAATAAACTTATTTATTTAACTAAATTAGAAGAATTAGAGAGTGAACCATATAAATAAATAATTTAATTTATTTATATTTAGATGACTTTAGAAGATTAATTAAATAACTCATATTTAATTAATTATCGGGCTTGATTTAATGTGACCATTTTTAGATGTATACACATATTAGCACAAATCTTCTTCAAAGATTCCAAATTATCCGGAGATAGGGAGGATCCAATTTCTTTGTATGTTTTATTTCTTATTCTTTCTTCTAACTCAACTGCCTCGGCTCTTCTTTTCATCAATATTTCCCACAAATTTTCAGAAACATCATATCTAATGTTATCCCATTTAGCTTATAAAATAATAACATATTTGATGATGGCTAGAATTATTGTTTCTTTATCTTGTTCTCCTACATAATCATATACTTCTACTATGGACTTCACCATATTATCATGATTTACTAGATTATTTACCAGAACATCCAATTTTAAAGGGGAACCAGGTCTTATCGGAGAATCATTTTGTTCTCCCTGGTCCACTGAGACTTCTTCAACTCTGGCTTTCTTTGCATCAACATCAATATCACTTACATCATTCTCATCAACATCCTTTGAGGATGATACATAGTGCACTTTCTTTGATCCAACACTAGGTTCTTGTGATGCACCTTCACCGAAGGAGACACTTACTCTTCTCTTCCTTGTTAACTTCATAGCAAGGTCTTCTTCTTCTTCCTCTAGATCATCAGTAATGCTCATGTTCTTCTCCCTAGTGGATTTTTCTTTTCTTCCTTTCTTAGCAAGGGCTACCGGAGGAAAACCTTATCTTTTTCCTGATTTGGTAGTGGGACCAGAAGGGGTGAGGCCTTTGC
Source organism: Sequoiadendron giganteum (assembly GCA_007115665.2). Lineage (NCBI taxonomy): Eukaryota > Viridiplantae > Streptophyta > Pinopsida > Cupressales > Cupressaceae > Sequoiadendron > Sequoiadendron giganteum. Next base: position 49,400,784 of record CM021106.1, read on the forward strand.
CTTTATCAATAGTGTTGGGCTCTATCTTCACTACAACAGATCCAGAGGTAGGTGCAGAGGAAGGGATCCTACCGGATCTCCTTACACTAGGAGACTCTTAAGATTTCTACCTTCCAAGAGATCTTCTTAGAGCTAACTCCTCATCAGTGAAACCAGATTTCTTCAACATTTATTTTACATTTTTCTGAGATTTAGCTTTGTTGTGTTCTAGATGCACTTCCATAGATTTTTCTACATAAGTCCCAATCCGGGATTCATTTGGATCCTTAGGACTCTTCAATAAATGTTGCACATATCCTTCAACAAATTCTTCTGAGACTTCATAACCTAGAGGCTGAATCTAGACAATCTGGGGTTCAACTGCTTCAATCATACATTCATCAGAGGACACATGAAATATAATATCATTCTTGTATTTATCAAAAATCTTCCTAGGAATATTGTCTCTTTCATTCATATTATTTTTGAAAACAAAGAATAATTTTGTCATGGATTTTTATACATTGTACGCATCACCCAACTTATTCATGTGCTCAAAAATATGATGGGCAACCGATCGGGATGGATCCCAATACATGGTTCCTGATTTTCCTGGAAGCATTATGAGAAAATAGAATAATAAACACACAATAAAAGAACCAAACTTGAAGGGGTACTTTTTCTCCTTTGACATCCTTAGGTTCTCAAGTAGTTATTGCCTAAGAAGCCCACACATATCATAATTCACACCATTTACAAACATATCATATCGAGTAAAAATTAAGGTGGCTGACACAGAGTTCTCTCTATTAGTGAAATAGATTTTGTGGCCAATAATTATTGATGCATACTTCATAGTTGGATTTGTGATAGGCTTTGTAGCAATAGCCCTCTTGTCATAGGTTGCATCAGTGAGACTTGTTACTATATCATTCTTCATGGCTTTCAACACTGGTACTGATCCAGAGTCACATAGTCTAGTGATGGCTTTGATCACTTCCTTTGTTATTAAATGTAGCTCATTGGTCCATAGAATTGATCATGCATTCTGCTTAGGACCGGTTTTACATACAGATCATCCACAGTGGAACTAAAATTTTGGAAGTTGTTCCAACAATCTTGTTGATGCTAAAAAATGACAAGGTAATAGCCCTTTGTGGGAAAATCAGTTAAAGGGGGGACCTATTGTGCTAAACTGAGTAACCTCCAGATTTGAAAGAAGCCGACTCTTCTATAACTGGGGTTTTGAATGGGAAAAGTAAGAAGATATAAAATTAAAGAATCTAACTAGGGAGATGCACCAAGATTTAGATGTGAGGCACAATAGACCTGCCTTGTAGAAGTAGTCTAAGGGCTCGTTTAAGCAATCTTCTATGTCCCAAAATATCAAACATTAAAGAGAAAAGACCTGGATAATTTAATTCATGACATTAAATAATTTGCATAGAGATTTACTAAATAGAAAGAGTCGAAGACATGGTTCTTAAATCAAAATTCTATTCAAATTATTGAAGTCGTAAGAAAACTATTCAAAAATAGCACAGTATAATGTCATCAATAGTTAAGAAATAGAAAGGACAAATTACAAGGGCACAGTCTATGAGTCTTTATAGTTGTTCAACAAAACAAAGGACTGGTGTCTTCCTAATTTTTCTATGGATACTTCGAACTAAAACAAAAAAAAAATCCTTCCTTCGATAGAAGTAGTATATATAGCCAGAGGTGTTCACCGCTTGAAGGACTATAATAGAAAAGATTTCTCATCATGAGTCATGATGCTTGCAACAATGATTCATCACGGTCGTTGTAATAGAAAGGTTCCTGAGCATGAACCTAGCCATTCACTAGCTAGATTCATTCTTGCAAATGATGGCAGTGGTCATGGTTTACCCTATGTAAATAACTGTCAAATCCTAGCTAAGGTAGTTAGAACACATGGCAGAGGATGGCAGCTTGGCGTTCGTATCACTCTTCCCTTTTTGTTGTAGTTGCGTCGAATGGAAACATGGCGGTATTTTGTAGCCCATGGTTTTTTCTCCGCATCCTTTGATGAGAGCTTTTGATGAGAAGACATTTGGTAATGTCCCTATTATCGGCATTGCATGAGGGGCCCACCAAATTTTATGCAGGCGAAGGTTGCGCGACATGTGGTCGGGACCCGAAAGAGAGTTATATGAATATATGCAAAACTCACGTGATCTGTTGACACATGGGGGAAGAACGAGACTCAAAATAGAAAGGAAGCAAAGCTCCCCTTTGATAAGCACTTAGGTGACATGTGACAACAATGAGCCGAGATCGCCAAAAAACTGGTGGGGAGGCTTCTAAAAATCATCGGGTGCTATCGAAAGTCGGGAAAAACATAAAAAACAACCCGAAAGGAACATGGGGGTATATTAAATATCCATAGCTTTTGGTGACTATCAGGGGAGTTTCACCTATGAAACGGTGAATCCAAAAATATCTGGTTTCACGACCAGGGCTTATCCATTGGGCATTGGAGTCAGAGCTTAGAAAGGGTGACCTGGAAGGGTAGCCAGTCAGCCTCGGAAGGTGTTGATATGGCACATAGGATTTCATGCACCTCATGCAGATCGATCACCTCTTTAAAGGGTTGCACTGTAGATATTCTGGACCCGTCCTTGAGCTAAAAAAGTAGCTGTGTGATCTAACGAGTTACACCCTCAATGTCCTTAGCGTTAGGACACTGGCTAAAACTCTGAAAAATTGATAAATCCTGCTTCCTGTCCTCAATTTTGGTTGCAATCTACTCTGCCAATGCCATCGATTCATTAGGAAGAAACAGAGAGGGAAAACCCATCTAGGTTAATTGGGAAAGCCTTGCTCGAACCCTGCCCATAGTTTGCCTTAATGTAACTGAACACCGTTGAGCATGAAGGATGACTAACCTTTGATTCTTGATCCTTGCTCGTTCCAGATCTTCACTTGGTACAGTGTATAGCTTGCCTAGCAACCTTTATGCTTTGGGAACCTTTTCCCCTATGAATTGTGGGAACTCTTCCATTGTGTCGTGAACCTCTTTGCATAAATCTATTGCCTCCACCATGAATCAGAGTGTGGGCTGGAGAGTTAGACATAAAGCCTTGACTCTCTTGCAGTAGGAAGTGTACAGTTGTTGGGCTATTAAGTAGAGGTCTAACTATGGAGTGGGAGTTTGAATGATCTTCTTCAAGAGATTAATCTCTGCATCCCTCATCCCAATCTCTTGCGTTAGTCCCACAATTTGTTCTATGGTAGAGGTGAGCTTCTCTTGCAGGTCTCTTTATGCGGCCAACCACCTTTCCTCAGCCTAGTTTCGGGTTCAAATTCTTCCTCCAGGGAGAGGCTGAACTTCTAGAGATCCTCTTGAAATTGAGCCTGTGTGCTTGCTTGGTTAGCCTCCTTTTCTCATATTGCTTGCTCCAATTGAGCACACAGTTGTTTCAATTCTTCATTTTTTTATTGAACCTCCTCCTTCGACTGGGCCAACCTGTCGGATAATTCCTGGTTCCTTTGTCACAGCTCAACTATCTGATCAGACTCCTAGGATAGGAATTTCTTAAGCTCTCTTTGCAAGCTAGCCTACTCTTCCTGCACATTTTGTGTGAGGTGCACCCTTTTTGTTTCCTTTGCTTTATCTTTGGCCAACAAGACTTCTAGTCTTGCCTTGATGGTCTTGAGCTCGTCCTCCACCTTCTTCAATTTGCGACCAGACTTAAGAAATTTAGTATTCACCACTCGTTGCATCTCTTCCATTAGCTCAACTTTATCCTATGGTCAAGCAACATGCAAGTCCAGTCTAATGGCATGGATGTCATAGTCATTGGGTTGTATTTCTCCCTATAGTTTGGGAACATTTGGATGCAGGGTTGCGAAATGCAATGATTGTTGAGCCTCGTTATAAATTGTATGGACTGTGGGCTCTGCTGGCCTCCTGGAATCTTTTTCATTTTTCTTTTGGATTCAAAGAGCTCGAGCTTGCTTCATTGTATCGCTCTGAGACAAGAATTGAGCCAACAATCTGATGTGTTTTCCTGCAAAGTGTGCACCAAGAGGGACAGCGAAAGGGAAAGAGAGGCAAGTGACCTCAGATGTTTTCTTCTTTGGAAAGGAAACCATGAATGGAGAGAAAGGAGGAATGTTCCAAATCCCAGGTGATGAAGGTGTGGAGGGATTCATGGGGCATGGTGGTGGCAATGGAGATGAACCGGGCTCTGACGGTTGCAAGGGTTGAATCGAAATCAACTCAGATGATGCAACGAGGATGGTAGCCTCAGACATCAAGGGGGTAGAAGGCATGGATACAAATGCAAAGGAAGATGGGGCGGCCAATGGGGCTTTGACCAGTGATGAAGAAGCTCAAGGGGAAGTGAAAACCATCTGCCTGATATGAGAAAATTGGGAGAAACCTCCCATAGCCATTATAGAGGGAACAAAGAAAGATAGGCCCATATTTGGAGTGAGGGGTGGCACAGGGACTGTGGGTGAAATAAGAGATTGTGAGCTGAGAAGAGAGGGAGAGAAAGATACTTGAACAGTCAATTCTACCTCTGACACTTGGCCAACTGTAACCTCCTGCGAACCTCCTCCGGAAGTGGTATCAGTGCATTGTCTTTTGCTTGGTGGAGGGAACTCCACATCCAGTACTTTCATCGATTTTTGTGTTGCTCTAGGCTTTCCCATTGCCACGGGCTGAAATTGTGAGGACCTCGATCATGAAATATTCATCCACACACTCTTAATAGCCATGCTAGGTTGCGTCATCATTTTTCTGTGTTTGCTTCCCCTTGTTGGAGCATGGTAGGGCATCCTCAGGGTCGGGCTCCTCTGCATCACTTGCATCAGAATCTAGATGCTCCTAGTTCCAGAGTGTATCAAATTGATCATCGGTGTCAAAAATTGATGCATGTTGGAAAGGGTCAACAGTGTTCTTGATCTCCTAGCGATAGATCCAGAAATCATTAATATTTTTCAGCTTCTAGCCCTGTTCCCTCACCAAGCTATTTCAGAGGGTAGTAATTATGTGACTCTTTTCATCTACCTTCCCCTTGGGGAGATAGAAATCGATATAATATGGCCTCCGATTATCCGTTGGCATGCTTGCCAAGTCAACCCATATCATGTTGACATCTTCAAACAAATTTTGTCAAGCTTCCCAGTATGGCCGAGGGCTATGCTTTACCTTAATAAATGTGTCCCCCAAATCATCCTTAGGGTTGTAATCCCATTTATCGCAAATGAAAACTAGCTTGAGGTGTTCCAACTTAGCCTCTAGTAGCTCCACTAACTTCTTCTTTACCATGATCACTATTTTGTAGCTCATAGGGCATTCAAAAAATCCTCTCTTCTTCTTTAGGTTAGAGCAAAAAGTCCAGTCCATAATAGCCATTTGTCGAAAAACCTTGAGGGCTAATACCCGATTAGTGATGGATGCAGGGAGATGGATTCGCTGCTCACAAAAGCCATGCACTCAAACACATGTGAATTCCTCCTTCAGGAACCAGTCGCATCTGGCAAATAGGGATCGCATCCACCTGGTCTGATCACTCAACAAGCGATAGTAGTCACCATCCTCGTCTAGATTGCGCAAAATCAGAAACAAGAATTTCTCTGAAAATGTATAATAATCATAGGTGGAACAGAGGATGGGAGTCCACACTGAAATTGGCTTTTGATGTTTCTTCTCATCAAATATCGACAATTCCATTTTTTCTCTGAAGAAATCAGGATTTTGATGTAGAAACATATAGGAAAGAAGAGAAGGATACCTAAACTTACCCATAGTCTCAAACTCACCAATCTGCTTCCGCATATCTTTGATAATCATTTATGTGAAATCATACCAGAAAGGTTCCTCCTGCCTCCTGAGTTGGAAACCCAGGCCCAACTAAGCTTCAGACACAATCATGTCATCGTCCAAGCCTAACATAAAAACCATCATTGCAAAGGCATCCTGCATATCCGCCTAGGTGAAGTCAACACATCGGTTTGGATTTGTTAATGGCTGCTGGAAATTTTGGGGCCTTCTGGTCTCCACATTGTAAAAGTCGAAGGCGTTCCTCCTACCCTTCAAGAATTTAGAACCCCTTTTCTGGTTGAAGGGCTCCATTGGCAATGCTCTGGTACTATTATTGGGAACTCACAACATGCTCCTAAGAGCCTCCATAGTTAGCATGAATCTCAACCTTATTCCTTCAATGGCGCTAGTTGCTAGGTTAAAACATTGAATACTTTCATGAATTATTTCTGGGCAGTGGTGCACATAAGGGACCATATATTGTGGGAGATCGCAGAGCCATTGCTTGTATGATAGTTGATGGTCGAGGGATTTCTTCATCCTAGCAAAAGCAGCCTCCCTCGGGCCCTTAGGGTTGGTCTTGAAGATGGGGTCATAGATGTTATCCCACTCTTCCTTTACCAAATTAGCATCTTTGAGTGGGCCCTTCTTGGCTGTCCACGTGTGAAACCACTCTGGCTTATCTGGGATCCCAGGCATTGCATAGGATTTTTCCTCATCAAAAATATTGGCCATAGGTGTTGTGAGTATTGCATCAACCAAGCTTTGAGATGCTTCACCTAGCTCATTCATTTGTGGGTTCTAGGCTACTACAACCTGCCCAATCAACATCTATATTTAGATACTTGAAGAGCACTCCCGAATCTGGCTTGTGGTATCCAAAGGATACTAAATTTTCTTTGAGTGCTTATATAGATGTTGATTGGGCAGGTTGTGTGGATGAAAAGAAAAGTACAAGTGGTGGTTAATTCTTTCTTAGATGCATATTGGTGTCTTATTTCAGCAAGAAACAAGACTCAATGTCTTTGTCTACTGCAAAGGCACAATATATTGCAACAACATCTTGTTGCACACATGTTTTTTGGATGAGGCAAACCTTGAAGGATATCAAAGTAGTATATGATGAAACAATTTCTATCTTTTGTGATAATAAAAGTCCTATTAACATTTCTAAGAAATTAGTGATGTATTGAAGGTCAATATGGTATCACTGTTTGAGAGAGAAGGTTGTAGAGAATAAATTAAAGCTTGAGTATGTTCCTATAAAGGAGAATGTTGTTGATATATTCACTAAGGCTCTTCCTAAAGATACTTTTCAGTATCTCCAAGAGAACTTAGGGGTTATTACGACTCCTTCTTTGAACTAGATGCATAAGTGTATGCATCAGTCCAGTGGATTTCAAGATTCATTCTTTTTTTTGGAGTGATGTTGGAGGCTACCTCACAAGGGGAGTAGGTAGTGGCTTTGTTGGTTGCTGTAGTTAGGGGAGTAATTATTAGTGTAGGTTGGTGTTGTTCTTTGTCAAATGTGCCAAAGGATATGTGTAGTGGTTGATGATTAATGCAATTTGTTATGTGATCCTAAGGGGGAGCATGCAAGGAAGTAAAGAGAGAAAGTATGTATGTTTGATGTCAAAGGGGTGAAAGAGATGCAAACGTGTTTCCCTTTTCCATTGATGTGAAAGGGGGAGAGAAAAATAATGTGAAAAATGATAAAGAGGGAGGTAATAATGAAATAAGTTGAGGGGGGGAAATTTAAAAAGAGAGTATGATGTAAGGGGGAGAAAGAAAGAAAGGGTTGATATAGAGAAGTATGTTGGTGATCAAAATTGTTCATTGTTGTTGATAGTTTTTCACATCATGTGTTTCCATCAATGACAAAGGGGGATATTTTTGCAAGTATGACTAGTTGGTGTTGTAATTGATGGAAAAAAGCTTGGGGGAGATTGTTGCAAGCTTATATTTATGTTGTCATTGATGATAGGTTGTGTTGATGCTTTGATTAATTTCATTGTGTTATCATTAGTAAGTTCTACTGGTGTCAACATCTAGTGTTTCTTTGATAAGATTATGTTTGTGGATGTTGTTGAAAGTGTTGAAGATGATGAGTGTGTGTCTCTGGTGCTTGGTTTCCTAGTGCTTTTGAGAAAATTTGAATAAAAGAGAAAACAATGTCTTGTAGAGGTGTTCTGGTATACAGAGTTGTGTTCTGGTTTTTCTCCATATTTCTTCTATGTTTGAGATCTACTTGTGTGGTTATGATATGTTGGTTAGAGGTTCTCAAAGGTTCTATATCCAAAATTTATTGGTTTGGATCATCGTATTGAGAGAGTTGTGTTCACTAGTGTGTGAATTGCACGTTGTAGTTATGTCTAGGAGAAATGGTTTTGCCCCACATTTCTCTATAGTTTGGTTTTTGGTCTTATGATTCTAGAAGTCTTCTAATAATGATCATATCTACCTACGGTCAAAGTTGTTCATGTTTTGGTGCTTCAAAAGTTGATTTCTTGGGAGACAATGTGTGGATGGTTATTTGAGTGTACTGGGTGTGTACATTCTTCAAGTGAAATTTGTTGCAAAGGAATTTGTTGGATTTTATGGTATTTTTGGAATATTCTAGATTTTGTTCAAGTATGGTGTGTGTGTTCCATGAGTAATCTTTGGATTTAAGGAAGCTTGTACTTAAATGTTAATGGTGTTTACACTGGTTCGGTTAACCTTGGGTGTTTACAATAATTATGGATTTGCTTCGTTGATTATGGAAGCATGGTGTGGCATGTATGAATGTATTTAGGTCCGAGTTAAGGTGTGATGTGGTCCACTTTCATTCCTTTCCACTGTGAGAATGCTTAGTGCTGACCTAATTTAAATTTGTGTGGTTGAGGTGCATATCCAACCTTGGAGAATGTTTTCAAGGTTGAAGAAGGTATAAATACGTGATGGGTTGTTGGATAATTGAGTTGTGAAGTGTGTGATGTGAATTATAGAGTTGTGAAGTGTGAACTTGTGAAGTGTAGTGCAAGCTTAATGAGTTAGACTACTAGATGTAATGAGTAGAAGGTGTCTACAATCTTCAGAAGGACTATGAATTTGTTGGTGATGTTGTGGTAGACTTTTTTTTTGCATTGAGATGGATTTCTCACTATAACATTATTCTTTCTTCTTTTCTATAATCTGGTAGTGATCCATTGGTAGTGAGCCCTCTCGTAGTGAGCCTTTTGTATTTGATGTTGCAATTACTTTATATTATGATTTAATCCTTATTGTGGTTTTCCCCTTCTTAGGTTTTCTAATGTTCTATTATGCATAATGTTGATGTTTTTCAATTTCCGTTATTTTATTTCATGATAAATCATTCTAACAGATCGACAGTTAATTAAGTTGATGTGGATCTAAATTTTTATGAAGGTTTTGGATGTTTAATATACAACTGATTCACCACCCCCTTCTCAATTGTCTTGTGTGCATTAAACAATGTGGTGATCTTAGTGTGAGCTTAAATGCCTATGACTTTGTATGCAATGAGTAGAAGGTGTCAACATTTTCAATGTGCCTAAAGTTGTTGGAGGAAGTGAGCCAAAGGTTGCGGATGGTGCAAATTTAAAATGGTGGATTTTCCTATTTCTTTGAGATAAAGAATCTCTCTCTAACAGTTTCTTCTATTGTTCTTTCTTCTAGTAGGGTGATCCCACAATACTGGTTTATATTTTTTGGCCAAACTGGACATTGAACTGATTTTTTATAACTAAATCTTCACTTTCGGGAACCTATAGTAGCTAAAGCGTGAGGAATTTGAAGATGATGCAAACTAGTGATTTGTGATATTTTGTCTGTAGATTGTAAATATATATATTTTTTTAAATTTAGAATTAGATTGAAATTCTTTTTCCATCTCCTTCGAAAAATATTTTTTCTAGTAAACACCATTTTTAAGGAGTGATGCTCACTGTATATAACATAATTTTTTTTTCCATGAATGATAAAATTCTAATTTTTTTGAATTTAGATTTGTAACTACGATATCTAGTGCATGGAATTGGTTTCATAGAATTTCATTGAAATTTTTTTCCTTAATCAAGTTTCTAAGTAAAACAAATTACAATTTAGACATAAGTGAACCGTATACAACATAACTTTTTTTGTATGTATCGAAATTCAATTCTTTTTTTTTTGTTGGATCTGTTGGCAAAACAAGGATAGACAGCTAAGAGGGGGAGTGAATCAGTTGTTACAGATTTTAAACTTATTTAACCTTTATCAATCTTTAATCTCAGATCTGATAATTAACAGTGAAAGCATGAATCAACAACACATCAAAAACACATGAACACCAAGATTTTATACGTGGAAACCTTGTTAGGGGAAAAACCATGGTGGAGGTTAATCCACAAGATTATACCCTGTTAGAAGTATAATGAAAAATGAATAAGGAATGTACATGCATTCAGTCACACTGCCTAGAGCTCACTGCTCAGAAGGGAAGGCTCACTACCTTACATAAAACAATCAGATTAAATCCATCTGATGAGGTTGAACTGAGAAATTAGCTTCTTCAAAAGCTTGATGATAGTTCTGGTTAGGCACAGAAATACTTCTTCACACTTCGCTCAATCTTCTTCACACTCTGCTCTGAAATCGAATGATCTGATCTTTATTCACACATTACACACTTCATACTCATATCTCACACCCTTTGCATACTTCAAAATGAAGAAAAAATTGCTCTTATGTATCCACTTCATTGGATTACATCAACAACTTTGTCGACCAAAAATAAAAGAATAAATTACAAACTGTCAGCCAACTTCATGAACAAATCTCAATGCATACCAACCTAAGTTGGTCATAGCATAATGAAGACCTAAATCAACATCCTCAAATGTGCCAAACATTATAAGATTAATCCACAAGGATCTACAACACGCTACAACCATCATGTCGACCAAGAACATGAAAACTCAAACACACAAAGGAAAAATATTTGATGACGATCACACCGATCAATGTGGATGTACAAAAATGATAGAGTATGATCTAGAACCATCATTGAAATTCACAGGAGCATACACAACAACTTAATTTACCAGAATTGCATTCTCTTCTTCTAAAAATACCTGCTACAGTAACATAATAACTATAGGAACTCAAAAAATAATAACTCGCTCCAATATTGATGCGCACCTCTGAAAATTCTGAAGGCAAAACTAGATAGGCTCAACAACAAACCCTTTAAAGCTCAAATTCTAAATACCAACATATAGAAATTTCCACCATTTTGATCATCACAGCTTCATAGACTTCTTGCAACATATTTATTATAATTTTCTCAATATCCTTGACATATACAACCTTCAAATCATCGATGCTAATAGTGTTTACATTAATGACAACCACATATCAGCAACACAACCACAACATCCAACAATCTCCCCCTTTGGTATTGATTGCAACACATGATGTGAAAAATATCACCAACACAACTAACTATTTACACAATACTCTTCTCCCACTTTGTTCTACACTTCTCCCCCTTAGTTTTTACAAGGTTTTTCACATTACACTTCTCCAAAATACCATCAAAAAAACTAAATCTTTACATAGTACTCTTCTCCCCCTTTGTTCTACACTTCTCCCCTTAGTTTTTACAAGGTTTTTCACATTACACTTCTCCCCCTTTGACATCAATGGAAAAGGTACACAAGCTCTGAAACACATATCTGAATCATCTGACTACTCCCCCTAAGTAGCATCCACCACAAAATCAATCTGGAATAAGATATGACTATAAATGCATCTTTAGTTCTGATCAAAAGTATATTTAGGCAATGGTTTAGTGAATATATCTGTAATTTGTTCCTTAGTGGGCACATACTCCAGTTTGACTTCTTTGTCACTCACTTTGTCTCTCAAGAAGTGATATTTGATTCGATATATGCTTTGTTTTTGAATGTAGCACCAGATTCTTAAAAATGTTTATGGCACTTGAGTTATCACAAAATATAGCAATAGGCTCATTATACTCAATTCTAATATCTCTCAGCATCTGCTTCATCCATATTACTTGAGTACAATTGTTTGCAACTGCAATATATTCTGCCCTAGCAGTAGATAAGGAAATGGAATTCTACTTTGTACTTAGCCAAGACACCAACTTCTTCCCCAAAAAGAATGCACCACCACTAGTACTTTTTATGCCATCCACATCTCCTGCCCAATATGCATCTATAAAGGCATTCAGAGTAAGATCATCATCTTTGGGATACCAAAGACCAAAATCAACTATCCCTTTCAAGTATCTGAAAATTCTTTTCACAACAGTTACATGTGATTCCTTTGAATCAACTTGATATCTAGCAACCATACATACAACATTCATAATGTCTGGTCTAGTCTGAGTCAAATAGAGCAATCCACCAATAATTGAATTGTACCTTTTTTGATTAGCTTTAGGAGAATCATAATTTTGTGTTAACTTGCATCCGGTTACCATGGGAGTACCAACAGGTTTTGAGTCTTCCATGCCAAACTTTTTCTGTAACTCCCTTACATATTTGGACTAAGATATAAAGATTCCATTGTCTAGCTAAGTAATTTGCAATCCTAAAAAGAATTTCAGCTCTCCAATCATAGACATTTCAAAATCACTTTTCATTTCATCAGCAAACTTCATACATAAGTCATCATCACCTTCAAAAATGATGTCATCAACAAAGAATTCAATAATCAACTCTTTATCCTGATCCACCTTGAAATACAGTTTATTTTCAGCAGTACCTTTATTGAATCCAAGCTTTAGCAAGTATTTATCTAGTCTAGCATACCGGGTTCTAGGGGCTTGCTTGTGTCCATATAATGGTTTCTTCAATCAGAAAAACATATCTTCTTTATCAGTCAGTTGAAATCCATATGGTTGCTCAACATATAATTCTTCTTCTAGTTCACCATTCAGAAATGCTGACTTCACATCCATTTGATAGACTTTGTAATTCTTGAAAGTAGCATAAGAAAGAAATAATCTTACAGCTTCAATTCTAGCAATAGGGGCAAAAGTTTCTTCAAAATCAATACCTTCCATTTGTGAGTACCCTTTACATACTAGTCTTTCTTTATTTCTGACCACTTCACCTTGTTCATTCAGATTATTCTGAAAGAACCATTTGGTTCCAATCACATTTTTATTTTGAGTCCTAGGAGCAAGAAACCATGTATCATTTTTCTCTATCTAGATCAGTTCTTCCTTCATTGCTTCCACCCAATATTCATCTTTGCATGTTTCATTGACATTGTTAGGCTCAGTTTTTGAAATCAGACAATAATCTTCTACAATTCTTCTTCTAGTATGCACACCTTTGTTCTTATCTCTTATAATCTAATCTTAAAAATGACAGCTTTACATACCTTGGAACTTTAAGATTCTCTCGAGCTTCTGGTTCTTCTATTCTTTCTTTTGCACTTCCACTAGATTCTCCTTCTTGATTCTCTTAATTCACCGAAACAATTTGAACTTGATTCTGTGTCTTAACATTCTTTCCATTATTAGTACTATCATGTTGATCATCTGAATCATATCCATAGTATCTGAATGATCTAGTAGTGTCTTCATCAACTTTGACATTTGCACTTTCAACCATTTTTCTCAATCTTCTATTATAGCACCGGTAGGCCTTTCTGTTAGTAGAGTAACCCAAAAAAAATCCTTCATCACTCCTAGCATCAAACTTGCCAATATCTTCATATCTCTTGATATAACATCTACTTCCAAAGATTTTGAAATATTTAACAGTAGGCTTATAGCCAAACCACAACTCAAAAGGATTCTTACCAGAATTAAGATTGACATTTACCTAGTTGATAGTATACACATCAGTACTTATAGCTTCTCTCCAATAGATATGAGGAACATTACCTTCCAACATCATATTTCTAGCAGCATCTATAATTGTTTTGTTCTTTCTCTCAACAACTCTATTCTGTTGAGGGGTCTGGGGAGTAGATATCTGTCTTTTGATTCCATGATCTTCATAAAATGAATTTAACTCCCAGGAAGTGAATTCATCACCTCTGTCTAACCTTAAGCATTTGATATTTAAACCTATCTCATTCTCTAACATAGCTTTGAAAATTTTGAACTTTTCTAATGCTTCATGTTTTTCTCTCAAGAGAGCAACCCATATCATCCTAGAATAATCATCAATAAGCAACATAAATTACCTTTCTCCTTGTAGACTTCTAATTTTGGATGGACCACATAGATCAGTATGCACCAGCTCCAGTACTCCATTAGAATGATTTTGTTTGCTCCAAAAAGAAATTTTTGTCTACTTTCCCATCTGACATTCCTTTCATATGGTGTTAGTAGGCTTTACTAACTTAGGTAGATCTTTGAATGCTTGAGTAGAGATTACTATGACAATGTTATAAAAATTCACATGACACAACCTCCTATGCCATAACCAACTTACACCAACTTGAGCAATTAAACAATTTTCACTAGTAGCACTTAGGTGAAAAATGTTACCTCTTGTCTTTGTACCTGAAGCAATTACATTTCTAGAACTTCCTAGTATTCTGCACTTACCATCCTTGAACTGAAGATTATATCCCTTGTCTACCATCTATCCAACACTCAACAAATTATGCTTAAATCCTTCAACATAAAGGACATCATCAGTATTATATTTACCACCAAGAGAAATAGTGCCTCTGCCACAAATCGCACTGGCATTATTATCTCCAAATCTTACAGCAGCACCATCATATTTTTCCAAGCTTATAAAATTTCTTTTGTCACCAATCATATGATGTGAGCATCCACTGTTAATCACCCATTCATCCTTTTCATCAGTTCTGGCTGCAAGAGATTTCTCAATATTCTGATTGTTAGTAGATTCAATGGACACTAGACCATTTTCCTTGATAGTAATAAATACCCATCCATCTTCATTTCCATTTTCTTTATCAGATTCATCATCAATAACACCTTCTTCAACATAATAACATTTATTTTGAAATTTAGGCTTATCAGGTTTGAACCTAGGAACTCTTTCAGGACACCTTGATGCAAAATGACCTATCTTACTAAACGAGAAACATTTAATAGGAAGCTTTCCTTGATACTTACCTTGTCCCGTGGCTTCTCTTTTCACAATCAATGCTTCGAGCTCTTCTAACTCTCTTTCTTCATCTTCAAACTATTTCATCTCATATTCATACTTGAATGTATTTCTAGAGCTTTCTCCTAGATCATATCTCTGTTGACTTCTTCTGGATACAGTACCCTTAAATGTAGATTTTGTCTTAGGAGTAGATTCACCAAATTCGCTCAATTCAAAAGCAGCAAGTTTGCCAATCAACATATCTCTTGTCACATTTGTTACTGTCCTGAGTTCTTCAATAGCATGAGCTTTCACTTTGTAAGAGGTAGGAAATTATCTGAGAACTTTAGCCACAATCTCTTATTCTTCCATGATTCCACTGGCACATTTGATGCCCATCACTAGTTCATTTACTTTATGCATGAAAGAAATAATATTTTCATCTTCACTCATCTTCAAGTTTTCCCAGTTTCCTTTCAGAATTTGTAGCCTAGCAACCTTCACTTGTGCATCTCCCTCATACAATGCTTCCAGCTTCTTCCAGATCTCATATGCTATTCTCAGACCTATCACATTTGTCATCTCTGAATCAGTCAAGACACTCAATAATGCTTTTGTAGCCCTCGTATTTGTTTCATCATATTTCATCTCATCGTGAGTAGAGGGACCATTCTGAGGACTAACATATTTGTTCTTTGTAATCTTCCAAAAGGATTCACCAATGCAGTTCAAATGAAACTCCATTATAACCTTACACAGAGAGTAGTTTGTTCCATCGAATCTAGGACTATCCTTCTTGTATGATGCCATCTCAGATCACATCAAGTTGTTAAACTTCTTTAGAGGAACTTGCTCTGATACCAATTGTTGGAAAAACAAGGATAGACAACTAAGAGGGGGGGTGAATCAGTTGTTACAAAATTTAAACTTATTTAACCTTTATCAACCTTTAATCTCAGAGCTGATAATTAACATGGAAAGCATGAATCAACAACACATCAGAAAACATGAACACCAAGATTCTATACGTAGAAACACTGTTAGGGGAAAAACCATGGTGGAGGTTAATCCACAAGATTATACCCTATTAGAAGTATAATGAAAAATGAATAAGGAATGCACATGCATTCAGGCACACTGCCTAGAGCTCACTGCTCAGAAGGGAAGGCTCACTGCCTTACATAAAAAAATCATATTAAATCCATCTGATGAGGTTGAACTGAGATATTAGCTTCTTCAAAAGCCTGATGACATTTCTGGTTAGGCACATAAATACTTCTTCACACTTCGCTCAATCTTCTTCACACTCTGCTATGAAATCGAATGATCTGATCTTTATTCACACATTACACACTTCATACTCACATCTCACACCCTTTTCATAATTCAAAATGAAGAAACAATCACTCTTATGTATCTGCTTCATTGGACTACATCAACAACTTTGTCGGCCAAAAATAAAAGAATAAATTACAAACTGTCGGCCTAATTCATGAATAAATCTCAATGCGTACCAACCTAAGTCGATCACAACATAATGAAGACCTAAATCAACATCTGCGAGCTTGCCAAACATTAAAATATTAATCCAAAAGGATCGACAACACGCTACAACCACCATGTCGACCAAGAATATGAAAATTCGAACACACAAAGGAAAGATCTTTGATCACGATCACACCAATCAAAGGGACATACAATAATGATAGAGTACGATCTATAACCATTGCTGAACATCATAGGAGCATACACATCAACTTAATTTACTAGAATTGCATTCTCTTCTTCTAGAAACACCTGCTACAGTAACAAAATAACTGTAGGAACTCAAAAACTCATAACTCGCTCCAATCTTGATGCACACTTCTCAAACTTCTGGAGAACAAACTAGATAGGATCAGCAACAAACCCTTTAAAGTGCAACTTCTAAATACCAACATACATAAATTTCCACCATTCTGATCATCATAGCTTCATAGACTTCCTACAACATATTTATTATAATTTTCTCAATATCTTGGACATATACAACCTTCAAATCATCAATGCTAATAGTGTTGACATCAATGACAACCACATATCAGCAACACAACCACAACATCCAACAGGATCAAGGACATGAATATACATTGTTCATTGATATTTTTCAATTTTTTTTTATAATCTGCTATGTTTCCACTTGTGCAGAACAAAGAGCTTGATTTTTGGTGAAAAACCTATGTTTAATCGAACTAAAAAAAAAATGCATAACAAAACCAAAAAATATTAAAATTATATTCATTGGATAGCTCATTCCAAGGACTACCATCATCCAGTTGGGTTTGTGAATTCTCCTCCATTTTCATCTTCACCTTGAGCTTTGAAGGGAAAAATTATGGATATTTTTGGAGCTAGATGGGGAGAAGTGAGGAAAAGGGGGGTTCGCGTGAACCCCCTTTCCACAAAGCTTTCCTTTTGGTTTTTTCTCGGGAATGGTGGGACCCAACATTTAATGGGTTTGCTCAAAGGGGGGTTCTAGTGAACCCCCTTTGGGTTCGCTCGAACCAAATGTTTGTTCGAACCCCCAAAAACCCATTTTTTTTCCATGGGGGCATGTTTTGTAATTTTCCTTCCTAACTGGAATTGTAAATTAGTTTTGTGAGTTTACCTGAGCCTTTCTTCTTTTCTAGGAAATGAGCCCTTGGTAGTGATCCTAATTGTATTTGGTGTTTTTATTCATATATATGTCAGCTAATCCTCACCATGGTTTTCCCCTACTTAGGTTTTCCCATGTTATAAATCTAGTGTTCTCTTGTGTATGGTTGTGTTTGCATTATTGTTTCACATGTTTACATTCTACTAATGCTTAATGAGGGTTTAAATTTTGATAAGGGTTTAAAATTTAGTGATGGATTGAATGTTTTAAAGTAGAATTAATTTACCCCACTCCAAGTTGTCTTGTGCATCAAATAATTTGTATTAGAGCTTTAGTTCCTTTGAGAAAGCTTAACTAGTTGAGGTAGATCTAGATGGCACATATGAAGGGTACCTCAATGCTCCTTTTTTTGATGGAATGAATTATGCTTATTGGAAAGTGAGGATGGAGTCCTTTTTCATCTCTCTTAGATTTGGAGTCTGGTAATAAATTGAAAAAGGATATACTATGCCTACTAATGGTTCGACAAGTGATAATGGGATCAAGGAATACGAAAACAATGGAAAAGAAAGAAATGCTATATTTAGTGGACTTTATTATTCAAAAATTTGGAAAGTGATAAGCCTAAAAATTACAAAAGAGATTTGGAAAAAGTTGGAAGGCATTTATGAAGGAGATGACAAGGTCAAGCAAGCAAAGATGTAGAATTACAAAGTGAAATTTGAAACCCTAAGGATGTCTGAAGATGAAGATATTACAACCTACATGCTTAGAGTGGATGAATTTTTTAATACCATCAATGGTCTTGGTGGTAAGCTAGAAGAAAGTAATTTTTGAAAAAGGTATTGAGAAATCTTCCTAAAACTTATAGTTCTAAAGTTTTTTCTATTGAGGAAGCTTAAAATTTTGATCAATATTCTAGAGATTAAATGTTCGGTGCTTTAATTTTTTTATGAATTGAGAGAGTTTGTTCAAGATGCTACAAAGAAAGAAACTTCCTTTAAAGTCAACAAGGTAGAGAAGGATGATGAATCAGATCTAGATGATCTTTATGAGGTGGAAGCAAATTTTTCATGGAGATAGAAAAAGGGCACTGGCAAATATAGAGTTAATTTACCCTTTAAGTGTTTAAATTGTGGAAAGATAGGTCTTTATGCTTCTAAATGGCCAATCAATGTTGCAAATGACAAACATAAGGATCATAAAGGGAAATTTTTCAAGAAGAGTTATTATGTTGAAAAGGACAATGGTGTATCTGATGTTAAGGAATCAGTCTATCCTAATGATGATTGTGATGAATGCTTGTTCATGGCTCTAAATATTGGAACTAATTCTACTAATTTTGAATGATGTATGAAGGAAAGTTCTCCAAAAATAGGTCACAACATTGAAGGAAATATGGTGATTTATTTTCCTGGAAGAGAGGAAAGAAATTACTAGAAAATTGACAATGGATGCTCAAATCATATGACAGGTGATAATACTAAATTTGTTAAACTTCAGAAATATGATGGAGGTCTTGTTATGTTTGGTGATGATACATCTACAAATATTTTTGGAAAAGGTTTAATTAGTTTTGATGGAAAACATAAAATAGATGATGTTATTTATGTCAAGGGTCTCTAGCATAATCTTCTCAGTCTAGGACAAATGTGTAGTAGAGGATATAGTTTAGTGTTTTAGGATGATGGTTGTGAAATCAAAAAAGAAAGGTTCAAAACTTTGGTTTTTGTAGGAACAAGGACAAAAGGTAATCTTTATTAGCTAAAAGGTAGTTGTGCTAAGTGCTTTATGTCTCAAACTAATTAATAGTGGCTATGACATAGAAGAATGGTTCACATCAATATTGATAGCCTAGCAAAGATCGGCTCTAATAATGATGTGAGAGATTTTCCAAAGATTACAAAGCCTATCAATGCAATTTACAAGGAATGTCACTTTGGAAAGAAAAAAAAAGAGGTTCAAGACTAAAGAATACTCTATCACATGTCCTTTCGAGCTAGTGCATGTAGACCTATGTGGTCCAACCAAAATAAGAAGCTCTCAAGGTGGTAGGCATTTTATGTTATTGATTGATGATTATTCTAGAATGACTTGGGTGACATTTCTCAAAGAAAAAACATAAGCCCTAGATAAGTTTAAATAATTTAAGTATATAAATGAATTTGAAAATAAAGTTCTTAAGGTTTGATAGAGGTGGTAAGTTTATCTCTACTGATTTTAATAGTTTTTGTGAATATCATGGAATAAAGAGATAATATCAGCCCCTAGACTCCTCAATAGAATGGAGTTATGGAGAGAAAGAATAGAACAAGTCAAGAAGTAGAAAGGACTATGATGAAAGAAGAAAATCTATCAAATGACTATTGGGAAGAAGTTATTCATATAGTAATGTAGATACTTAACAGAGGAAAAGAAAGAGTGAACAATTCAAAGACTCCCTATGAGCTATGATATGGAAAATCTCCCATTGTGAAATATTTCAAAGTGTTTGTATGTAAATTCAATATCAGAAGAGATTAAGAAAACTAAGTAAATTTTGATGGAAGATACATGATGAAGGAATCTTCCTTAGATACTCTACAAGAAGCAAAGCATATCGGTGCTATAATAAAAGGTTGAAGAAGATTGTTGAAATTGTAAGTGTCAAAGTGGATAAGGAACAACATCAGAGTTCTATGTTAATAGAAGGATATGAATATGATGGATTTCTTTGTAGTGAAGAAGAAGAGGAAGACGAAAAAAGAAAAAGAGTTGACAATTGAAGAGGAAGAAATTATAGAAAATACTCCCAAGACTCCTAAGTATGTGTAGAAGAATAATTCAGAAGATCAAATCATTGGAGATAAGAGCAAAGGTGTCTTGGCAAGAAGAAAAGATACTTTGACAAAGGAGTAGGTAAAATTTTGTTTACTTTCAGAGGTAGAACCTAAACTAGTGACTGAGGCATGCAAAGATGAGAATTGGATTAAGGCTATTAAAGAAGACTTGGAATAGATTGAAAAGAATCAAACTTGAGAAATGGTCCCATGACCAGAAAATAAGAATGTGATAGGAACTAAGTGGGTTTTTGGGAACAAGTTGAATGAAGATGGAAAAGTTGTTAGAAATAAGGCTACAATTGTGTGTAAGGGCTACTCACAAGTGGAAGGAATAGACTTTGAAGAGAATTGTTCACTAGTGACAAGGATGGAAGCCATTAGATTTTTTTTGGATTTTGCAATACATAAAGACTTCATGGTATATCAAATGATTGTTAAGTTTGGATTCTTGAATGGTGAGTTAGAATAAGTGTACATTGAAAAACTGAAAGTTGTTAAGTTATCAGATGATGTTGATATGGTTTGCAGGTTGATGAAGGTATTGTATGAAATCAGATAGGCTCCTAGAGCTTAGTATGCAAGGTTGTATAAGTCCTTGTTGTATCAAGGATTCAAAAAAGGTACTATAGATAACAACTATTACTTCAAGGTTGAGGGAGAACAAATCCTGATTTTGGTAGTGAATTTTGATGACATAATATTTGGAAGAAATGAAGGCATTTGCAAGAAGTTTGTAGATGAGATGCAAAATTTGTTTGAGATGTTAATGTGTTGGGAGATAAATTTTCTTCCTTGGATTACAAATCAGTCAATTAGAAAAATGTGTACTCCTATTTGAATGGAGGGTTCTAATCTAATGTGTACTCCTATGGATACTAGTTGTAGGCTGACTAAAAATGATTAATATCCTAGGATAGATCAGAGAAAATACATATCAATGATTAGAGGACTGTTATATCTAACTGCTACTAGATCAAATATCATGCATTCAGTTTGTCTTGTTGCAATATTTTAAGAAGATCCTAGAGAGTCACATGTTGTAGTAGTTAAAAGTATATTTAGATACTTGAAGGGTACTCTGGACATTGGTTTATTGTATCCTAGGGATATTGATTTCTCTTTGAGTGTATATATAGATGTAGATTGGGCAGGATGTATAGATGATAAAAAAAGTACAAGCAGAGGTGATTTCTTTATTGGAAGTAGGTTGGTTTCTTGGTTGAGTAATAAGTACAATTCAATGTCATTATCTACTATAGAGGTAGCACATATTGCAGAAACATCATGTTGTACATAGGTGTTGTGAATGACACAAACATTGATGGATATTAGAGTATCATATGATGAACCTATTTCTATCATGTGTAATATACAAGTGCTATAAATATTTCAAAAACCTCTATAATTTATTGAAGAACAAAAACTGTCTCTGCCTAGTATCACTTTCTAATATAAAAAAGTCGCAGAGTATGTGGTAAACTTAGGGTATGTGGTTATAAAGGATCAAATTGTAGATATTTTTACAAAGTCTCTTCCAAAAGATATTTTTGAGTATCTCCAACAAAAGTTAGGGCTTAGTTCCCCTCCTTTCAACTAGATGCATAAGTTGATGCATCTGTCCAGGAATAATTTCAAGATACATTCTTGGTCTTGAACTGATGATGAATGGAACCTCTCGAGGGAGTAGGTAGTTGTGTCTTTTTTATTGGTGCAGTTAGTGGGAGAATTTATTGTTCCCCTAAGGGGGAGAGAACTAAAACATAAGAGAAATATGGGGAAGCATAGTGGAGAGAGAGAAGTTTCTTGTTGGTGTCGCCTAAAGAGAAGTGTGCAAGTGTTGTCAAAGGAAAAGATTTTTCCCTTTTCCATTCATGTCAAAGGAGGAGAGCATGATCTAAAAAGCATAGGGGAAGATTAATATTTGAATAACTCCTTAAGAAAGAGGGAGATAATGGTGTTTGAAGAACAAAGGTAAAGGGAGAGAATGAAGTGTTCCCCAATAAGGGGGAGTGCTACTTAATGTAGATTTGTTTTTGTTGTTGATCTAGTATTTAGAGCTACTGTTGCCATCAACAAAAAAGGGGGAGATTGTTTCAAGTATGCTACAACTGTTGTCATTGATGTCAACAGTTGGTAATTGATGTTAGCGGTATGGATATTGTTGGATCATATTGTTGATATTGTAGATGGGGAGATTTTTGGTGTTGTAGATGTTGTAGATATGATGAGAAGGTGTTGTAGTGTTGTGTTGGTATTGTTGATGCAGTTGGTTCGCTTGGTTTCCATCTACTTTCAAGAAAATTTAAATAAAAAGTGTGCAGTGTGACGGAGGTGTGTTTCGTGTTGTGTTCTGCATTTATTCATGGTTGATGATATTCTTGTGGAGCTTGGATATGATTATCAGAGGTTTTTTAGAGGTTTTGTATCCAATTTTTAGGTTCTAGATCATGTGGCAGTGGAAGTGAACTGTAGATTTTGAGGGAAAAGGGATTCCCTAGAACTTTTACGGTTCTCACTTAGAAGGAGAGAGTTATTTCACACCCAAAACCTAGGGGTTTCATTCAAGATTAGGGGTTGAATGTGTAATGTGTGTGTGTGGTTTGGAATTTGTCTAAATGCTGCAAACTAATGAAATGAAACTATCTATTGAATGAAAAATAATGTAACGTAAAACTATTGAAAAAACTATGTAAAATGACCTAGAATGCAGGCAAACTATAACATAACTTAATGCAACATAAGGGGTGCAACTGGAAAATTAAGATTGATGAAGAGGAGCCCTAGAATCTTCTAGAACCTATTGTTTAAGGCCACTAGGACACTTACGCCAAGCTGGGTGACTTAGTCCTGCTTCGAGGAAACTTTTTTGGAATAGGTTTCAGGGAAATGGGTGTCTAGATCTACAGAGATCACTTTTCAGGCCTAGCAATGGGACTAATTCACCAATGATGGTGACTTAGTCCACCTGTGACTTTCAGGAATCTCGAGATTGGAATATGTAGCTATCAACTTGTACTTTTTTTCTTGACAAAAACCCTAATCTGAATCTTCAGATGTTGACCTGTAGGTTGTCTTCAAGCTACTTTTAGGGTTTGTGGACTTTGAATGATGTTGATGGAAAGATGATACCTTTTAGCAACTTAATCTTTGACTAATTTGCATACAAAACTTGCAAAACACACATGAAAAGAGGGAAAAAGGTGTTAGGGTTAGAGAATAGGGGTTTGCCTTAGTCAAACCCCATTTTGGTAATCAAAACCTAGATAATGAAATGAAATGGAAAGGGAAAGATGATTGAACAACATGCAAGTGCAACAACTCACCAAACCTTTGTTGAAGAAGTCAAAACATATATAAGTAATCAACTCCAATGGATTGATGCTTGTAGTGCTTGTTAGAGTAATAAGTTATTACACTTAATTAATTATATCATATTGGTTAATTAATTAAGTCACTTATTCATTTAGTTACTTAACCTAAACTTAGGCATATTAATAATTGATTAATTATTAAGTGTGCACACTAGGGTTTCCCTTTTAGGTTTCCTTTAGGGTTTCTTGATCTCCTTCATAAGGATTGATATCTTTGTAATAATTGATTCTCAATAATGCATTTTTACTTTGAGGTTTATAGAACATCTTCTTTTGTCTCCATCTCTTCTTTCTGTGATAGGTTATTTGCATGTAGGTGATCTTCAAAATTTTTGAAGTTGGATTTCACAACTTCTACATGGTATCAGAGCTCTAGACTTGTAGCTGCATGTTCATCTTTTGAACATATGGCCTTTCAATAAGTTTCAAGTGTAAGGGTTTCCATAAACATCTTTTTTGCAAGATCTAGGGATAGCTAATTTTTTTGGGACACTTTAGGCTCAAATGGAGGTCACCATCGCATTCGTAGCAACCCAAAACCTTAGGAACGCCTGTCAAATCATTGATTTTTGAGCAATTGGTTTCTGAGGCAAAAAATGTTTGCCAGGGAGGCAGTACGACCTCCCCAGCATGCATTTTGAGGCTCTGAAATTCAAAAAAATAAAAAAAAATTAAAGAAAATTCATTTGTTTTGAAATTCCTACGCCGCCCGCACAGATCAAATTTTGCCACCGGGTTGCCAACAAGTGGCCGCCAGTCAGCCACCGCCACCGGTGGCTCTCCCATCTCCTCTGTCGGTGTCCTTCTCAGCCCTCGCAGGCCCCTTCAACTGCCGACGAGGTCTTATGGGGGACCAAGAGCTCTGCGCCCAGCCCCTGGCCAGATCCAACCCCCAGACGTGTAAAGAGTGAAAGTCTTTAAATCCAAACAACGACAATTCCTTAAATAAATTCATTTATATTCCAAAGAAAGTCGAAACTCCATTCATTACATTTAATAAAATCCAAAAGATTCCAAAGATATCGACTTAAAGTCTACAAATAGATTCATAATACATCCAGTTACATTCATAGACGTGTCATCTTACACGACATTTAAAAATACAAAAACATTTGTAAAAGAAATTTACAATTCAAGGCTTAGGCATTATGTCGCCTTAAGTTATACAATAATCATTCAATAATAAAATACAATAGATATATGAAGATATCTTCATTTGATCTTTGATCCAAATGCTAATCTTCAAACATGAAGACGAGAACAAGGTTCAAGCACTTTTTCTGCCCAACCTCGAAGCTTGCGCTTCCCCAGAATTCTTTAGTCATTCAAAGAATACCTGACCCTGCACGAATCGCTTAGCAAAAAGAAGTCGACAAGTAGGATGGAATCCGATGCGTGCCTAGTATAACTAGTAATTCCACAAGCATTTTCATTTTTCTAATTCATTTAAGAAACAAGCAAGTTCGATACTAGGATATGGTAGAGAGTTATAAATATTCCATCTATTTCAATGGTCCTTAAGTTACTTGGCCAAGTAAAATGTCATCCACGACAAATAATAGTAGTTTTGGAAAAGCAAAACTACACTCTCTATAAACCCATATTCGACACCCATCCCGAAAGGTAACTTTCCAAACACATGTCATGCACATTCAATTATCAAGCATGCATGGTTCCATTCAAAATAAAAAATAATCTTTCTCAAACACATGAAATGCAATTTCATTTTCAAGCAAACATGGTTTTTAATACAATAATTTCATATTTTTAAATCACAAATAACATTATGTTCAAATTTCAAATAAAACAAAGAAGGTGTATCACAAGTATGTAACTAAGTACATATAAAACAAGAATTAAATGAGAACACATTCTTTCGGTTCATTTACTCAAGAAATTTGATCACAATTCAATATAATCCTCTTCTAATTCATTTAATTTTCAAGTAATTATATTTAAAATTCTATTTCCTTTTCTTTTCTGTTTTTCATATTTCCCTTAAAATAATATCTTTTCAAAACATAAACACCTCATATTTACGCTTCAATTTCTTAACAATTTAATATCAATCCTAAAGAATTGTCAAATTTCACTCAAGTTTTTCAAGCATATTTAATACACAAAATTATTTAATCTTTTCATTCTGGATAATAATCAACAATTAAATTTAAATCAAAATCACTATCCTTCCTGTTTGCATTATTTTGAGAAATTATCTGTCTGACAGTTCTGATTTTTCTGAAGCTTTTTCTAAATTTAAATAAATCTAAAACATTACGTTTTGTGAGTGCATCTTTTCAATTATGCAAAAACAAAATTTACTAAACAACAAAATCTACTATTCCTTGATTGTTTTCTGTTCAAGCTTGTTTAACAATTTTCTGCTTAAGTTATTCTTTGTCTCCATAAAATTTCAGTCTGGTGTTTGATTTTAAAAATAAATAAATAATAAAAACAATGATTTGTTTTCTTTTCTAAATACAAGAATACAAATAAAAGAATTAAACTCAGTTTTGAATTGACTGTGAATTTGTTTTTATTGAATCTACCTGACAATTTTCTGTTGCTCTGTGTTCTCTAAATCTGGAGATGAATCTTGATCTTCTGTGCTCCCTATGAGTATTTTACTTTTTGTTTGTGCTCTTTGAATTTCTTTCTCTTTATTCTTATTTTCTTCCTATGTGGCACATGTATTCTCTGCAGCTGCCTTCTCTTTTCTATTCTGGATTCTCTCCTTCTACCCACGCACTTTCCTTGATAGCAGATTTCAGTTTTCTTATATTCCTTCTATGTTCAAAAATCCACTCCCTCTCCTGGCCATGCATGGGAGACAAACAAAAAAAAGGAATTAAAATAACCACTTCAACTGTCTTCAGCCTACTCTCCTCCTTTCTCATGTGTGCATGTGTTCTATTCTGGAATCTCCTTCTTTCTTGTGTGTGGGAGTTAAAATGAATGTTATAAAAAAATAAATTAAACCTCCTTCTACTCCTCTGGCTGCCTCTCCTCCCCACTACTTCCTCATGCACGTCAGGGATACAAGCAACATAACTTCTCCTCTGTCTATTGCCTGTACATATCACCTCCCTTCCAGCCGCGCATGATGGAGATCAAAAATCTCCCCCTTCCTTCCTCTATGCATAGATCTAACTCTCTCCCTCTTTGTTGTATAGGTGCGTGAGTCTTCCTACCTCCCACGCACTTTACCTCCTTCTCCTTGCGTATGAATCTTCCTCTGCCTCCTTCAGTCGCGCCTTGTTTTCTTTCTTTTTTTCACTTCCCTCTACTAACTCCCTTCACATGCGTGAATGTCAGAAGATATTTTCTTTATTCTCTTTCTTTCTTAAACATGCATAAGATGGAGTTTTCAACTAAGTTCGATCCACAAAACAAGCTTAGATCTGAAAAAATGGTGGCCATAACTCGGAGTTAACTGCTGTGTTATTTTCTTGATTGCATAATAAATTGATTGGGAAAAGATCATTTTCTATTTGTTTACTGTTGTTCTCTTTTCAATTCCAATTTCCATTTTAAAACGTATTTCTTCTTCTTTTTTTGTTTTAAATAACTAATTTTGATATTAATCTATTTCTTTTTAAACAAATCTTTCCTCTTTCATTTATTATATGAGAAAATAACAAATAATTCAATAACACCATTTTTACATTATGTATATTTTCACAATTAGAAGTGTATTCCATTAATTTAGAATAAAAACATTATTATTTTTAACTAATTATAAAATATTTACTCAAAGAAGTAATTCTTGAATAAAAATCAATTTCCTCACAAAAATAATCAAATTGCCATTTAAAACAAATATATTCTTTTTCGCAATTATGTTCAAATGAAGCATAGCCATAATAACCATTTAATCATCAAATTACGTTTTAATTAATTAAGTGGTGTGTGAGATTCCATTATCCTCATTAATGTATAATGGCTAAAACGACTCTACCTGAACAATGTTCTCGCCTTCATTCTCGTTCACCTGTTCCTCCATTCACTTGCACTCAATTTCTCATCAGTAATGACAATCCCCAAATTCCATAAATAATGAATTCAAATCATTTCACTTGAATTTAAATCTCAATTTCAATTTCAATTTCAATTTCAATTTTTATAATCATCTAACATAAACATGCAAATTTGATGATTAATAATCGTAATAAAATAATTGATAAAATCAGTACGTGACATCCTTCCCCTCTTGGTAGAGACATCGTCTCAATGTCTTATTAGTCATTCAATGAGCATAGTATCTCAATTAGTAAAACATAGTATCTCAATCATAATGAAATAATAACTAACGTCATAGTTCTCAAAACATAAGCATAAGCAATCCATAGTAGCTTCCATGCTATCCAAGTTCACAACATGTGAATCAAAAACCAGAGTATCAAGTATCTCATGCATTAAGAAAATACTACTCTAAGAAACCAAATGAGGAAAATGACGGTCAATCGTCACAGAATCCTCCCATGTAGCACTATCCTCAGTATACTGGTCCCACTGGACCTTGTACTAAGTACTATCCCAGTTAATGCTAGTCTATCAACAACTGGATTAATGACTTCCAGTACATCAAAGGGTCCTACAAATCTTGGAGCCAACTTGATGATTTCCAAAAATACGTAAGATTTACAAAACATTCATCCTATGCAGAAATCTTGTCCTTTCTAGACCTTGCTTCAAGTGTCCTTACTATCACATAGGAAAATCTCTTATGCTTTACACATACTTACTCTCCCAAAGAGCTTTATTCCATAAATACATTCAATTTTTATATATAATAACTATACTTAGTGATCGAAATTCATTGGTCCATGAATTTATCCTTAGTATAACCCAAATGGAAGAGGAATGTCGATGTATTGTACACTACATCGTGGGTCCAATACTTTTCATTTGTATTTACACATTTAGACAACTAATAACCCAAGTCCATCCGCCACTTACACATTCATTATCCTTACCATAAAGTACTTTACCTTAATTACTTGTCTATCTCGAGCATAACCTTGCTCCTAGAAACTTATAAATTTTGATACTGCTCCACACTTAAGCTTTGTTATCAATTAAGTTTCATCGATCACTTCGTTCTATTATTCCTTTTTGACATTTTATCAAGTCTATGATTATATCCAAGCCTTTTTCAGCTTTAATAGAGTTTCCTTTCTTCCATATAATGGTCCAAACTCCATTTTTAGAAGTTTACAATTCATTCAAGATTTAGTCCACCATTTTACTTATTTGACTAAAATAATGTATTGCACATTTATTCAAATGAATGTCTCATGGTATGATTTTGGTTTACACAACCCTATCATTATTTGCTAAACTGAAATAACCTTTCAGGTTTACTAAGCAACTACTTACCCACAATATATTATTTAGGACCAAAATCCAATAAGTTGAGTTTCCAAAAATTGTTGGTTTCTTTGATGAGTCTATCCACTAGAACATTATGTTAATTCTACTAAAATCGATAGATCAATTTTTGTTGTGTTCTACCATTTTCCTTCTAGAATCTCAAGAGAGTTACATGTCCTACCAATGATGACTTCTTGTCTTCATTTCCTGGCATACTAGACATTACCTTGCTATATTCTGTACAGCTTCTTACTCTATCCTCGTCCAGATGATAGTGGATCCTTATTCGACACTTCCCTTTGTCATTTTGATGTCGTAACTTTGACATTATTTTCCTCGTTCCATTCTCGAATCTTCCAAATTTTTTGACACATAGGTTCTTTTATATCCAACAATAGTCTATCCTTTGACTAAGTGATAACCTATTTTTGATCTTACGCCATTATTAATCTTCATGTAAATGGTTATAGGTTTTGCAGAGATAATTCCCATTTATCTCAAGACATCCATACTGTGGATTCTCTTTTGTCCTTGGATTATTTTCAATTATGCAATTCATCTTTTAACTCAATCTAATTTCCTTGATTTAATCTGGTACTTATTTTTGAGTATTAATCCTCGTTCAATCATGTTGATCTCTAGATAATAACAAATTTAATTGCATATCTAATCATCAAGCATAAACATTTAACTTGATTATTTCTTAATTATATAGGAGAGTTTCAACTTTGATATATCCATTTTGAGCACAAGTAACAATTTTGATGTTCTTCTCCATGAGATTTTTATCATTTCTTGCTAAGTGAAAATTCAATGATGTTTTCTCATGACAATAGATGCTTCCTTTTGAAAGTGTTTCTCTTTTAATTATAAGAGCTACTTAAAGTAAAGTCTTGTCAATAATATGACTTCCTTTAACTTACTAGGCATCCCTCCTATGTTCCTATCCTTATAGAGTTTCATTATCTCCAATGATATTCAATCGCATGGGAAAATCTTAAACCCAATATTGCCTTCCAATTCTTACGATGGAATCCTTAATTGTTGACTAGTCCGATTGTTTATAGATTTCCCCCACTCTATAAGGCTATAGTCAAGACCCAATATACAACTCATTCAAGTTTAATTCCTACTTATAGGTGATAAAGGGTAATCCAGTACATAATCCAACTTAATAGGTTTTAGTCTCATCATAAGGTCTCTCTCTTTATTGACTGAACTTCTTGTCCCAAATAGGTTATCTTTAACCCAAGGTTTCTTTCAGAGTATGGTAATGATTAAGTGATTTAATCATTCTCATTAAGATATTTTGGTGTGGTTCACATAATGTCACATCTTACTTTATTTTTCACTCCATCTCAATGGCTTATATAGCTAACTCTTTTTCATCCATAGGTTTCTTAGCATAATAAGCTTCAATGTTTTCACGACATGGATATATTTCATATACAAAATAACATTGTTATTTAAATTCTCTGTATAAAGTATATAGGAGTATAGAGACACTTTCTTCCAATCACGAGTCTCTCAGATCTTTCCTTGTCAATCCATAGACAATGATCTTCCTTATCATGCTCAAGTTATCTGCCTATCCTTTTCTAAGGCATTGATAATAATATCCCTTGATTTTTAGATCAAATAATCATAAGGTATAAAGTTCATAGTTCTTAACCTTTCCATTTGTCCTTTTTCCTTGTGGTCATAAAAAAGTATGACTTAATTGTCCTTATGACTTGCAAAGAAGTCATAACCAAGTTTTTGTTGTGTGGGGTACTTAGCTTGAGTCAATCCACTCTTCCTTCCCCCCCCTTAGTGTTTCTGCAACTTTCATTCTTCTT
Organism: Sequoiadendron giganteum; assembly: GCA_007115665.2. Taxonomy (NCBI): domain Eukaryota; kingdom Viridiplantae; phylum Streptophyta; class Pinopsida; order Cupressales; family Cupressaceae; genus Sequoiadendron; species Sequoiadendron giganteum. Next base: position 49,431,694 of record CM021106.1, read on the forward strand.
ACGTTGAACTTCTAGCAATTTACTTGCTTCTTTGGAAAGGGTTGTCATTCCTTCTTGTTGACTTTTCATTGCTTTCCCTACCTCATGGCATACCTTAAATACACTTTTCTCAAGGTTAGATTTTTCATTGTTTTCTTTTATCTCATAGATTTAGCATATAGGATCATTCTCTAGGAGATCCAATGAATACTTAGCAACAAATAATATTCCATCTTCTTTCTAATATCCTTTTTAATGGAGGAATATCCATGGTCACAAACCTCTTTTGTTGATGTACTTCTCAACTCAGAGTGTTGCTTTCGTTGCAACCTCTAGTGTCATGATACATAGAGCCATGTGGCATTCCTTTTCCCTTTTGGAACCATTATTCATAAGCAGTTTGATTCCAAAAACTTCAATAACCTCATTGATTGTTTCCTCTGACCATTCTGGTATTTTCTCAATTCCTCGGTACTAACTCTTTTCTAACAAGATCTTTATCTTAACACAAGAGTTTAAGTCATGAGTTCCCCAACCCTTGAGGATACTTCCTTTGTTCATATCCTACTTGAACAATCTAATTTATGCTGACTTTGCATACAAAGATTCGTAGTGTTTACACTAATCCAAGAGTTCTTGACTCTTTTACAATTGTAGGTTGCTACAATTCAATTTATCTCATTCCTACTCATTCTCTTTTTCTTAGAATCATGTATGTACAGGTTATTCTTCCTAACCTTCCTACATAACTTGATTGCCTAATCTTCCGTAATCCTAGGTTTTATCATAAATTGTTGCTTTAGGAATTCTGATTCCAAGGATGAATCTTTAACTAGCCCCAATTTACACAAGTTACTAATGCTTACATCTTCCTTTTCACTTCCTTAAGTTCTTTTCTCTTGCCATTCTGGCACAAGAAATTTTCAACCTTTATCTTCTGATAAGGTTTACGCATTATTGCGTAATGAGCTCATAGGTTTCAGTGTAGAACCTGGCAGCTCTGATACCAAATGTAAAGAGCGAAAGTCTTTAAATCCAAACAACGACAATTCCTTAAACAAATTCATTTATATTCCAAAGAAAGTCAAAACTCCATTCATTACATTTCATAAAATCCAAAAGATTCCAAAGATATAAACTTAAAGTATACAAATAGATTCATAATACATCCAGTTACATTCATAAACGTGTCATCGTACACGACATTTAAAAATACAAAAGCATTTGTAAAAGAAATTTACAATTCAAGACTTAGGCATCCTGTCGCCTTAAGTTCTACAATAATCATTCAATAATAAAATACAATAGATATATGAAGATATCTTCATTTGATCTTCGATCCAACTGCTAATCTTCAAAGATGAAGATGAGAACAAGGTTTAGGCGCTTTTTCTGCCCAACCTCGAAGCTTACGCTTCCCCAAAATTCTATAGTCATTCAAAGAATACCCAACCCTGCACGAATCGCTTAGCAAAAAGAAGTCGACAAGCTGGATGGAATTCGATGCGTGCCTAGTATAACTAGTAATTCCACAAGCATTTTCATTTTTCTAATTCATTTAAGAAACAAGCAAGTTCGATACTAGGATATGGTAGAGAGTTATAAATATTCCATCTGTTTCAATGGTCCTTAAGTTATTTGGCCAAGTAAAATGTCATGCATGACAAATAATAGTAGTTTTGGAAAAGCAAAACTACACTCTCTATAAACCCATATTCGGCACCCATCCCGGAAGGTAACTTTCCAAACACATGTCATGCACATTCAATTATCAAGCATGCATGGTTCCATTCAAAATCAAAAATAATCTTTCTCAAACACATGAAATGCACTTTCATTTTCAAGAAAACATGGTTTTTAATACAATAATTTCACAGTTTTAAATCACAAATAACATTATGTTCAAATTTCAAAGAAAACAAAGAAGGTGTATCTCAAGTATGTAACTAAGTACATATAAAACAAGAATTAAATGAGAACACATTCTTTCGGTTCATTTACTCAAGAAATTCGATCACAATTCAATATAATCCTCTTCTAATTCATTTAATTTTAAAGTAATTATATTTAAAATTCTATTTCCTTTTCTTTTTTGTTTTTCATATTTCCCTTAAAATAATATCTTTTCAAAACATAAACATCTCATATTTACGCTTCGATTTCTTAACAATTTAATATCAATCCTAAAGAATTGTCAAATTTCACTCAAGTTTTTCAAGCATATTTAATACACAAAATTATTTAATCTTTTCATTCTGGATAATAATCAACAATTAAATTTAAATCAAAATCACTATCCTTCCTGTTTGCATTATTTTGAGAAATTATCTGTCTGACAGTTCTGATTTTTCTGAAGCTTTTTCTAAATTTAAATAAATCTAAAACATTACGTTTTGTGAGTGCATCTTTTCAATTATGCAAAAACAAAATTTACTAAACAACAAAATCTACTATTCCTTGATTGTTTTCTGTTCAAGCTTGTTTAACAATTTTCTGCTTAAGTTATTCTTTGTCTCCATAAAATTTCAGTCTGGTGTTTGATTTTAAAAATAAATAAATAATAAAAACAATGATTTGTTTTCTTTTCTAAATACAAGAATACAAATAAAAGAATTAAACTCAGTTTTGAATTGACTGTGAATTTGTTTTTATTGAATCTACCTGACAATTTTCTGTTGCTCTATGTTCTCTAAATCTGGAGATGAATCTTGATCTTCTGTGCTCCCTGTGAGTATTTTATTTTTTGTTTGTGCTCTTTGAATTTCTTTCTCTTTATTCTTATTTTCTTCCTATGTGGCACATGTATTCTCTGCAGCTGCTTTCTCTTTTCTATTCTGGATTCTCTCCTTCTACCCACGCACTTTCCTTGATAGTAGATTTCAGTTTTCTTATATTCCTTCTATGTTCAAAAATCCACTCCCTCTCCTGGCCACGCATGGGAGACAAAAAAAAAAAAGGAATTAAAATAACCACTTCAACTGTCTTCAGCCTAATCTCCTCCTTTCTCATGTGTGCATGTGTTCTATTCTGGAATCTCCTTCTTTCTCACGTGCGGGAGTTAAAATGAATGTTATAAAAAAATAAATTAAACCTCCTTCTACTCCTTTGGCCGCCTCTCCTCCCCACTACTTCCTCATGCACGTCAGGGATACAAGCAACATAACTTCTCCTCTGTCTATTGCCTGTACATATCACCTCCCTTCCAGCCGCGCATGATGGAGATCAAAAATCTCCCCCTTCCTTCCTCTATGCATAGATCTAACTCTCTCCTTCTCTGTTGTACTGGTGCGTGAGTCTTCCTGCCTCCCACGCACTTTACCTCCTTCTCCTTGCGTATGAATCTTCCTCTACCTCCTTCAGTCGCGCCTTGTTTTCTTTCATTTTTCCACTTCCCTCTACTAACTCCCTTCACATGCGTGAATGTCAGAAGATATTTTCTTTATTCTCTTTCTTTCTTAAACATGCATAAGATGGAGTTTTCAACTAAGTTCGATCCACAAAACAAGCTTAGATCTCAAAAAATGGTGGCCATAACTCGGAGTTAACTACTGTGTTATTTTCTTGATTGCATAATAAATTGATTGAGAAGAGATCATTTTCTATTTGTTTACTGTTGTTCTCTTTTCAATTCCAATTTCCATTTTCAAACGTATTTCTTCTTCTCTCTTTGTTTTAAATAACTAATTTTGATATTAATCTATTTCTTTTTAAACAAATCTTTCCTCTTTCATTTATTATATGAGAAAATAACAAATAATTCAATAACACCATTTTTACATTATGTATATTTTCACAATTAGAAGTTTATTCCATTTATTTAGAATAAAAACATTATTATTTTCAACTAATAATAAAATATTTACTCAAAGAAGTAATTCTTGAATAAAAATCAATTTCCTCACAAAAATAATCAAATTGCCTTTTAAAACAAATATATTCTTTTTCGCAATTACGTTCAAACGAAGCATAGCCATAATAACCATTTAATCATCAAATTACGTTTTAATTAATTAAGTGGTGTGTGAGATTCCATTATCCTCATTAATGTATAATGGCTAAAACGACTCTACCTGAACAATGTTCTCGCCTTCATTCTCGTTCACCTGTTCCTGCGTTCACTTGCACTCAATTTCTCATTAGCAATGACAATCCCCGAATTCCATAAATAATGAATTCAAATCATTTCACTTGAATTTAAATCTCAATTTCAATTTCAATTTCGATTTCTGTTTTTATAATCATCTAACATAAACATGCAAATTTCATGATTAATAATCGCAATAAAATAAGTGATAAAATCATTACATGAAAGGTCACCTCCAGCCTACGCCAAGGTCACATGGCTAACCAGGGGCCTTGCCCCAGCCCCCTGCCCTGCGCCGTCGGTCACATGGGTGACCAAGTTCCGATTTTTTTTTGCAGGGGCACCGATTTTTTGTGGCAATGGCCGTCAATTTTTTTCTCGTGAAGTTCTGACATCAGCATGATGTCAGCAGCCATATGACCCTCTTTGCCCCCTCCTGGCCTTGATTTGCCTTCAAGGAGTAGTGTTTTTCTTTTTGGCATAACTTGGGCATACGGTATCAAAATCGGGCAAACGAGATATCACTAGAAAGCTCGTTCCGAGCACTATCTTGTGGTGTAGTTTATTTTTCAGTATTTTTATTTTTAGCTTCATTTGTTGCTGTTTGAGTCAGATTTTCATTTATCACTTTCGAGCTCATAACGTTTTTCCACGATCTCTAATTTTCGCTATCTTTGCGGCATTGGAAATGTATTGAAGAGCTCTATGTTGCTTTCATAAACTTTTTCTGTATCTATCTCAGGTTGATTGCTTAGTCCAGATTTGGCCTGATGGGTTGTTTGGAGATTACTTGGATGTTTTGGCAGTTGGAAAGGTGAAACTTGAATCTTTGCACTTCATTGTCAGTAATACATCATTCAATAATCGACTGCTGCTTCATAGATTCCAGGGTTGTGCCAGTTTGTAGTTTTTTGAATGTTTCATGGGATCGGGTCTGTTGTTGCTTTATCATGATTCCTTGAGTCAATCAGTGACTCTCATCTAGTTTTAGTAGTAAACAAAATTATCTTTCCTTGCCTGCCAGATTCTGGTTCTAGTGTTACTCCACAGTGTTCTTCCAGTGCTTCTTTGCAGCATGTCATCTCATTGTAGGGGGGTTTTGTCCAATTGGGTTTTTCTTCTCTACCTCATTCTTGCATTTGTAAATGGGTACCTAATCAGGCCTAGTTGTTGAGACCCATCTTTGCTTTCATGTATCTTTTTTCTAGTGTTTTAGCTACTTCCTAAGTTCATCTTGAGGGGGGGTGCTAAAGTAATAAGTTATTACACTTAATTAATTATATCATATTGGTTAATTAATTAAGTCACTTATTTGTTTAGTTACTTAAGCTAAACTTAGGCACATTAATAATTGATTAATTATTAAGTGTGCACACTAGGGTTTCCCTTTTAGATTTCCTTTAGGGTTTCTTGATCTCTTTCATAAGGATTGATTTCTTTGTAATAATTGATTCTCAATAATACATTTTTACTTTGAGGTTTACATAACATCTTCTTTTCTCTCCATCTCTTCTTTTTGTGATAGGTTATTTGCATGCAGGTGATCTTCAGGGTCTGTGAAGTTGGATTTCACAACTTCTACAATGCTTAGAGTGCTTCAATGCTTCATTGAGAAGAATGGAAATGTTGAGTGAGTTAGGAGGATGAAAATGAGGGAAAAAACCCTTTATTTATGCATGTTATGCCCTAATTTCCTAAAAATACCACATCACAGGCCAACCTTAGGGTTTAGAAGACAATATCCCATGAGAAATTTGGATTAAATTTGATTTTTATGCCAAATGGGACTAAGTCGCCCAACATGGCGACTTAGTCCTATTGGAAAATTTTAAGTGGATGTCAAAAATTAAAGTGTGATGAATTTTGTTTAACAGGATTGTCTTTCGAAACACACTTAAGTAGGACCTATAAGTGCATGAAGGGGTCATTTTAACATAAGAAAGGGTCAATTTGTTTGTGAAAAGCCTAGAAAAGTGTGAGGGTTTGTTACAACACCTTACAACACTTTGAAATAAGACTTGGTACGTGATAAAAAGAGGTTGTTTAGATGAATTATAATAGAAAGGTCCTAGAAAAGTCAGAAAATGTGTTACAACACTTCACAACACCTTTGTAAGACATCATTAGGTTTTTGTTGATTTACAAGCATTCAAGGCTTAATGTGAATGTGTTGGCCACATTACAACATTAAATCTAGGAAAAATCAAGCCAAAATCCATAAGAAAGGCCGAAATGAGTGAAAATGTCAAGAATACATTTTTCTACAACACATTTAGCCCCCAGTTTAGTGAGAGGATGAACTTGCTTCAAAATCACACTAAAGTAGCCAAAACATGCATATCGAGAGGGATCCAGATGTACTCATGTTGGCAAGATGAGACAATAATAATCAAGAGGGAGGATCAAGCCCCCAAGATTTAGATCCCATGGAAAACCAAACATCAGCATAAAAGATCACACAAGAAAGTGATGTTAAAGAGTGAAAGAGAGGGAAAGAGATAAGTCAAATCAAGCCCCCAGGATTTAGATCCCATGGAAAACCAAACATCAGCATAAAAGATCACACAAGAAAGTGATGTTAAAGAGTGAAAGAGAGGGAAAGAGATAAGTCAGATCAAGCTTTGACCATTTGTCTAGCTAGTTGTGGATCAGATCTAGGATGCTTGTCAAAAAATATGTATACTCACTCTAAGGTGATGAAACTTTTTGCTATCCACTGAATGAGAAGGCCAAAAAGGTGAGAAACATACACTCACGGCTAGTATGCACTGACACACACAGAGGTGGCTATGGGGAAAGTCATGCTACTGGTTAGGATTCCTATTTTACCATATCAAAGTTATACCGCCTGATAAATTTGATAAGGTACCGCAAAAGAAAATGTTTTCAAGCTTCATGAGACAAGCAAAGCTTTTTATGCTTGGAGCTCATGAACAAGTGCAAAATGGCTCCACAGGCATACAAGCTGTGTTATGCAAGGTGACCATATATGAAAAGTGTAAAATGAAAATTGTAGCATGTAAAAGAATGTTCAAAGGAGTCTTGATTAGTTCATACAAGGTATTTAACTTAGGGAACATTGTGTCTAATGTCTCCAAGAGAGAACCAATCAAAGAATAGAAAATTCACAACTTAGGGGATGTAGTGTGTCGCATTAGGCCACTAAGAGGAATATAATATGGTAAGATAGATCACACTTATAAAGGACATAACATGCAATGTCATCAAAAAAGTAACAAATGCATCGTATGAAGTAATAAGGCTGCACTAAGAACAAAAAAAAATACAAAAATGCCAAAAAGAAATAATGTCAATGTATGCCCCCAGTTTAAAGGAATTGCTAAACACCGTATTGTGAGAAATTTCTTTAAAGTAGCAAATGAAAAATGAAAAAATAAAGAAAAGACATGAGAGCCAACTTGGAAAGCCCCTATGCCAAGTCATATATTATCGAGTAAGGCTGTGTCATGCAAAGGAAAAGGAAGAGTGAAAAGAGAAGGGGTTGCCCCCAAAATGAAAACACCAAACGCATAAGGGATCAATGGATTTGGGGTCAGTATGTTCATTGTTGCAATGTTTGTTTAGAGAGCTCAAAACTGTCATCATTACCCAAAATACATAGAACTGGAAGAATGACACAAAAAGAGCGAAAACAAAGAAAAAGAAAGAGTCATTTTGGGTCAACACGGAAGAGACATAAGGCATCTCACTGCTTTGCTTCATCCCCAAAAGGACAATAAAATAAAAAGAAAAAGACAAAGAAAAAGAGCCTTTCGGGACAACATGAAAGGGACATTGCTATCTCAATGTCTTGCATCATCCCCAAAAGGAAGGAAAAAAGAAAAAGAAAAGGAGAAAGAGCCTTTTGGGTCATCATGAAGGAGAGATTTCTGTCTCAATGCCTTGCATCATCCCCAACAGGAAAACTTAAGAAAAAGAAAAAGGAAAAGAAAAAGATCCTTTTGGGTCAACATGAAGGAGACATTGTGGTCTCAATGCCTTGCATCATCCCCAAAAGGAAAACACAAGAAAAAGAAAAATGAAAATAAAAAGAGCCTTTTGGGTCAACATGAAGGAGACATTGTGGTCTCAATGCCTTGCATCATCCCCAAAAGGAAAACCCAAGCAAAAGAAAAAGGAAAAGAAAAAGAGCCTTCTGGGTCAACATGAAGGAGACATTGTGGTCCTAATGCCTTGCATCATCCCCAAAAGGAAAACACAACAAAAAGGAAAAGGAAAAGAAACAGAGCCTTTTGGGTCAACATGAAGGGGACATTGTGGTCCCAATGCCTTGCATCATCCCTAAAAGGAAGGAAAAATGAAAAAAAGTGAAAAGTGAAAAAAATGCACGACATATAGAAGAATGTCACAAAGAGGGAGAACATCAAACATAATAGTACGGGGGAACATGTTACACACAAACAAACACAAAAAATAAAAAGAAATAGACTAGGAAGCCAAATGCACATCAACCATCGAGCAAGTCATCTACCTCCCAATCTTGTTCAATGTAAAGTGCGGGTGGGCGACTAGCTAAAGGGACAAGGACAAATGCATTACTAGGATAGGGCTAACAATGTCTTGCCCCCACTGAGTGCAAGGCAAGAATGAGCTGAGTTGGGTGATGGGGAGGATCATGTAATACTGAGAAGAGAATGTTCTATAACTATTACATGATAAGGCATGTGATAGTAGTTTATGGGTTGAGGGGATAGCAATTATCACCATCGAAATGATACTTTCTCAATATTTCTCTCAAGTGACAACACTCATTGCTTCTATGCCCAAGACCATGATGATATGCACAATGTGGAACATGAGAATCTTTAGGATATCTTACCAACCTAGTCCTAGGTGGCAATTTGATGAGTTTTTTATTTAGAAGTATTTGTAATTTCCTTTCATAGTCAAGGGGTGGACGAAGAGGCAATTTAAGTTTTTGTAATTTGTAAGGCTGCTTGCATCTACTAGATTCACCAAATTCATGAGAGTATATTAGGGTAGGAGGTCCTGAAATGATTTTAGTGTTGTCCCTATTATTGTTATTAGATGGTGAGTGTTCTTTAGGAAGAAGAACATTTAGATCAAGAGGGGAATCAAAGATCACCATGCCATCATCACAAAGCTAGAGATATTCTCGAGGAGGAATGTAGTTATGAGGGGGATATTGATAGCCTATCCCCTTTGGTAGTTTCATCAGGTGATAGTTTATAAAATTGATGTATTGCATGTTAAGTTGTCGTATGACCTCCTTGTTTGCTTAGAATGGTAAAACCTTTTCCATAGGTTTGTTGGAGGTCGATTGGAGTATTTTTCACTTGGTTATTGTAAAATGGTTGAGTAGTTGCATGGTTAGAAGAACTAGGTTCACCTTGTGTAGGGAACTTAGGTTCTGTTGGCCTTGCTATTGCACCAAAAGATCGACCTGTCAATGTTGGATACAAGCCTCATTTAAAATCCATGGGAGGTGGTTAAACCATGTCATGAATCTAAGTGTCGCACTGAACAACCAAGGAGACCAAGGGCGCACACCTTGAAACAATCCCCCCTAGCACAAGAGAGGGATTCAAACCTATGACTAGCTCTGATACCAGTTGTTGGCCTTGTCATCACACCAAAAGATCAACCTATCAATTCCAAATACAAGCCTAAGTTAAGATCCACGGGAGGTGGTTAAACCATGTCATGAATTTGAGCACCGCACTGAACAACCAAGGAGACCAAGGGAGAACACCTTGCAATAGGTTCTTTGTGTGTTTCAGGATGTAGGTAACCAAATGTATCAAGAGGTAATATGGTAGGAAGATTTGGTTGTCTCATGGATGGGTAAAAGGATGCATTGGCTTCAAGGTTGTCAAGGAAATTGTTGAGGAACCTATTCATGCTAGCATCATATTTGCCAATGATGTCAACATCATGATGAGGACATGCATTAGGAGTTGATTGAGCAGGAGTGGGTTCAAGGTCAATAGGACCAATTCTAAAGGCACAGCTTGACATGTCCACTAAGGATTTGAAAGACATCCAAATTTTTTTGAAAGATATAGCCATTGTGAAAGAAAACTAAATGCAAGAAATCGAATGAGACAAAAAATATGGAAAAAAAATAGAGATGCAATAATAGAAAACACAAGTGTAGACAATGCTCTGATAATGCCATAAATTATAGAGGAAAATGTGCAGGTGGACTAAGTTGCCCAATGTGTCGAATTAGTCCTAGTAGTGATTTTTTTAGCTATTTTTAGAATTTTTGAATGTAGTTTATGATTTTTAGGCTATTCAAATGAAAATACAGAATGAAAATGCAGAATTTTTGGATTTTCAATGATAATGCAATGCAAAAATGTAAGCTAAATGAGCTTTTCACTAATGCAATTTTGGAAACTATAGGATGTAAAACAATGCAAAACCGTAATGCAATGTGAATGCAAGCTTTTTCTTGGATGAAAATATACTAAAAAATCATAAGATTAACAAGTGTTCTAAGGATAGGTTCACCAAATGAACTGTAGATTTTGAGGGAAAAGGGATTCCCTAGCACTTCTAGGGTTTTCACCTAGAAGGAGAGAGTTCTTTCACAGCCAAAACCTAGGGGGTTCATTCAAGATTAGGGATTGAATGTGTAATGTGTGTTTGTGTGGTTTGAAATGTTTCTAAATGATGCAAACTAATGAATGAAACTATCTATTGAATGCAAACTAATGTAATGTCAAACTATTGAAAACATTATGTAAAATGACCTCGAATGCAAGAAAACTATAAAAGAACTTAATGTAACCAAAGGTGTGCACCTGGAGATTGAAGGTTGATGAAGAGGAGCCCTAAAATCTTCTATAATTTGCTACAAAAGGCCACTAGGACACTTACACCAAGCTGGGTGACTTAGTCTTGCTTCGGGGAAAATTTGGCAGAACAGGTTTTGGGGAAATGGGTGTCCAGATCTGTAGAGATCACATTTTAGGCCTGATAGTGGGACTAACTCACCAATGATGGTGACACTCCACCTATGACTTTTGTGAATCTTGAGATTGGAATCTATAGCTATCAAATTGTACTTTTGTTCTTGATAAAAACCTGGATCTGAATATTCAGATGTTGACCCATAGGTTGTCTTCAAGATCCTTTTAGGGTTTGTTGACATTGAATGTGAACCACCAAAAATGAAATTAGGGAAAGAGGATTCCCCAATAGGCCCCTAGGGATTTCCACGTACGAGTTGGTTGGTACAATGCCTCTTTCACGATAAGTATTCTTGGTGTTCATTCAAGATTAGGGGCTAAATAGGGGTTTGTTGTGTGTGATAGAGTGTGCCTAAATGATGTAAAGTAATGAAACTAAACTAACTATTGAATGTAAACTAATAGAATGAAAATTTATTGAAAGCACTATGTAAAATGACCTAAAAATAACCTAATATGCATGCAAACTGTAACATAACTAAAGAAGATAGAGGTGGTGCACCTGGAAACTAAAGGTTGATGAAGAGGAGCTCTAGAATCTTCTAGATTTTTCTGTTGATGCTGACTAGGAAACTTATGCCAAGTTGGGTGACTTAGTCCTCCTCCTGGGAAACTTTTCTAGAATAGGTTTTTGGTAAATGGGTATCCAGAAACACATAAACCACTTTTCAGGCCTAGTACAGGGACTAATTCACCAATGATGATGACTTAGTCCACCTGGAGAATTTGGGAGTCTCAAGGCTAGAATTTGTAGTTACCCACTTGTGCTTCTATTTCTAATATAGACTCGTGTCTGAATCTTCAGAAAGTGACCTGCAAGTTGACTTTAAGCTCCTTTTAGGGTTTTTTGATTTGGAATGATGTGGATGGAAATGTGACACCTTTTAGCACCTTGCTCCTTGAGAATACGGGCTTGACTTAGTCAAAGCCCCTTTCGGTAATCAAACCCTAAATAATGAAATAGAATGTAAAGAGAAAGATGAATGCACAACATGCAAATGTAAACACTCACCAAGCCCTTGTTGAAGAAGTCTGAAGATATGCAAGAACCAACTCCAATGGATGTTTGAAGTGCTTAGAGTTCTTGATGCTTGATGCTTGCTTAAGAAGATACATTGCAAATGTTGAATGAGTCAGGGGGGTGACATGAAGAGAAAAGCCCTTATTTATACATGTTATACCCTGATTCCCCAAAAAATAACACATCATAGGCCGACCTTAGGGTTTTGGAGACAAACTCCCGCTAGAATTTTTATTTAATTTTGGATTTTATTCCAAGTGGGACTAAGTTGCCTAAGGTGGTGACTTAGTCCAATTGGACTAATTTGAGTGGTTTTTAGGATTTAAATGGTGATTAGTGATAAGGGGGTTGTCTCCCAAAACAAACTTAAGTTAGGCCTATAAGTACATTAAAGGGGAAATTTGTTATAAGAAAGGGTTGATTTAGTGATGAAAATGTTGGCATATGGCTAGGGAAATTGTTGGCATATGGCTTGTAAGTGTTGTCATTGATGGCAACCCAAGTCATGCAACTTAAGTCTTGCATCTGAATGTGTAGTCCAATTTTGGTTCCTACCAATAGAATAGAATGAAGTATAGTGCATCTGGGTAACAGGAATAAAAGTTGATCTAAACACCTTACCGGACATATATTTTGGGTTGTTGATCTCTGAGGAAGGTTTGTTGATGCTTACAGTATCTTGGTTTTGATGCGCACTCACTAGTACGTGATCTAGAAGATTTGGTGTACTAATTTTCTGGCTATCTGTGCTAGAAGGATGACCCAACAAGGATAGTAATTGTGGATGTATAAGGAGTAATGGGTATGTGCAAGATCATCATGGAAAAAATAGGCCCTTAAGTGGCGATGAAAATTTAGAAAATCAGAGTTAGGCAACCTGACGTAAAAATTTGATTAGGTTATCTATATTATTTAAAAAATATGTAAGAATAGAATCTATAGCAAATTGAATGTAGTTTCTACTACTAGGTTTATTTAAAAAAACTAAAAATCTATTTGGTGAGAATTTGAAATTTCAATGCAGTAGTACTTAAATTTTAGGGAAAAAATAAGAAGTGTCTGTCTGACCACCCTAACCACAATAAAATGATAATATTTTTTCATAAGATTTTAGATATAAGTAGATGATTCATGTCCCGATGTGATGCATATTTTTTTGTCATTTTTTTCCAAGTAAATAATAAATTATGATTTTTTTATTACAAATTTTAAAAAATATAAAAAATCGTATGTCTAACCACCTTAACTTCGTCAAAACTTCATGAAATTCATTTTTGTTTTTTTAATCCTATAGTATGTGAAGCATGTTTTAGATTCAAAATATGTGATACCGTTTGAAAGCTATAGATCTTTTTCAATCAGCCTGTCAATCAGGACTTTAGTCATAATTCAAATAGGAAATGAATAATGATTATTTATTAAATTCAAAGTAAATCATAATTTATATTGTTGGAAAGCTGAGAATCTCCTTTAAAAACCCTTTTCATTTCATCAATTTTGGATAAAGAAAAAGTCATCGGCCACATGGGCCATCATATCACTTATATATTGCCACTTTTTGGCCCATCCTGATCCTGCACATACCCTAACTAATTAATTGTCTTCATGCTCAATTAAGTGTTATTTGGGTCCTCTCTTTGTCTTAACCAACTTTGGAGGATGCGTATAATGATTTAGTGGTGGATCTAGCTAACAAGTTGAAGGTAACTTAATATTTCATGAAGCCGACTAATGGATGAATAAATCCTTGATTGCGGATATATATAAGAGATTGGTTTTATCATTTAGTGTAGTAGAAGGCAATTGTGTGTGTGTGTAGAGGTGTGAATGTGAATATATCATTGTTTAGTGTGATATTCAACAGAGCAGTAGTGAGAATTTGATTATAAGTGATGCGAAGAGCAAAACTGAGCAGAGCGAAGTGCAGAATCAAAAAGTAGATCCAGAATCAGATCTATGAGCTTCACAGGAACTGTCACCTGGTATAAGTTGATGCTACTATCTTAGTTCACCCTTTCAGATGGTTTTAATCTGAATTTTGTAAGGCAGTAAGCCTTTCTCTTGGAGTAGTGAGTTCTAGGCAGTGTGCCTTAATGTAAGTGCATTCCTTTTGTAAACAATTATATTTGAGTACTCAAATTATGGATTAACCTCCACCATGGTTTTTTCCCCTAACAGGGTCTCCACACAAAAATCTATGTGTCATGGTTTCATGAATGATTACTTTGAATGCATACATCTTTTCTTTAATGCAATGTTGATAAGGTTTCAAGTTTTATCTTTATGGAGTTTAAATTTCCTGAACACTGATTCACCCCCCCTCTTAGTGTTCCCTTGAGTCTAACAATTGGTATCGGAGCTAGTTCCTCTAAAGAATTTTTGTAGCTTGAGGTGGATCTTGGAATGTAATGTACTCTGGTAGTCTTCAACAGTAGCTTCTGGTGGCACTTGATGATCTTGATTAGTCTAAAGCAGAAGTTCAAGAATTGAAAGCAAATCTTAGAGATGTTGAAAAATTCATCCAATCATTGAAGGATCAAATAGTCAAATCCAGGGTGAAGAGGAAAGATCTATGTGACCAGATTAAACAAAAAGAATGTGAAAACATGGATGATGCTCACCTGAATCAAACCTTGAAGGAAATAACCGAAGAATGTGAAAAGCTTGCTAGAGACAATACAAACCTAAAGCATGAGATGGAATCTATGATGATGAATATGACTAAAGAGATAGAAGAAAGGAAGAAAAATGAGGAAAATATTCCTCATACCATGAAAGAGAAATATGATGAATGCAATAGAATAAATGAAGAATTCACTCAATTGGAAAGAGAATTACAAAGAACCAGAAACAATAAAGAAGAACTTGGTAAGAAAATTACTACTGTTAAGAATGATCTTGTCATTGCAAATGAATACAAAGAAAAGTTTAAGATTAGTTCAGTAAAGCTTGACGAGATAACTCAAGGATAGAAGAGTGGAAATGATAAGAGAGGTCTTGGCTATGAAAAGGGAGAAAGTTCCAAATTAGGACAAAAGAATTTTAGACAAAACATAAATGGAAGGTATCTAGTAAGACAACCTAACGCACAAAATTTTAATGGGTATTGTTTTGCCTTTAATAAGTTCGGTCATATGGCTGGTTAGTGTAGAAGTAATTTGAGGTCAAAAGTTTCATCATTTTCAAGTAAGTGTTTCAATTGCAAAAAAACTGGTCATAAATCAATTGAATGCATAAATATGTCAAGTCACTCTATTGAGAGAAGAAATGTTGAGTGCTATACATGTGGGAAATTTGGGAATATTGCTAATCAATGCAGATCTAGAAGAAGTCATTGGAATGATTGGTCAGGACAATAAAGCATTGTGTGTTACAACTACAACAAGTATGGTCATATTGCAAGATTCTGTAGAAATAAAAATGTAGACAAAAGAGGTCCGGTATATAGAGGAAAAAATGTAGAGAAAAATGATAAAGGGAGACAAAAGGTAACTATGGATGAAATCAAAGATCAGATGAAGAAAAAATGGGTAAGGAAAAATGATTCTGATGCTAGAAATGGTTCCACCCTGAAACCTACTTCTGGTAACTCTTCTGGTAATTAATTTTAGGCCACTGGCCTAGGGGGAGTCTTTCAAAGAAAACCTTCTTGCCCTATCTATGGATGGTACTAGAACAAAGAAAATAGTCAAGAAGGTGTACTTATGGTGTGGAAAAGTTTTGGTTAACTTTAGAAAAGAGAACTCAGACAATTCATAGGTCCGCAAAAGATTTTTTTGGCATCGTCTGTGGGAAAATAGAGTCTCTAGAAAACTTAGGGAAAATGCATTTATTGTACATGTGTGAGCTATAAAATTCAAGTCAGAGCCATCATTTGTCACTTTGCATTGAAGAAGAGAAGAAGGAGAGCACTCTATAGGCATATTATGAAGCAGTAAAACCGATTCATCAGCAAATCTTGAAATCTATTAGGTATTTCAAATCATTCTTGAATTCTTCATACAATTTAGTGTGTGGCTGCGAACCCTAAACACGAAAAGGAAAAATGGAACAAATCAAAGGATCTATCACTCTAGATGAATATAATAGTGCAAAGATTATGTCTATGAGAAATTTGTTACTTCCTGGTGAATTAAAGAAATTGAGCAAAGCTAAGCATGAAAATTTGGATATGTGGAGTGAGTTTATGTACTTTGAGAATGCAGAATTCATGAAATTCATATTGAGCAGATTACATGATGATTTTTTAACTTTGGACAAACCTTACATCATTTCAAAAGAGGGAATTAAGAACTTAACTAGATTTTGCAAAGTCGGAAATGTTCCCAGGAAGAAATCTATCCGGAACAAAGAGGTTGAAACCCTAACTGAAATAATCAGAGATTAGAGAACCCTGATGATTGCAACAATCAAGAATCATGTCACGAAGTACATTGCACACAAAATAACATATAAGATATTCTACATAAATTGAGAAGGAGCAACAACGACTGGTGCAGTGTACATTGCTCACAAAATGATAATTGAAGGTCAGGACTTTGACCTATGCGGGTTGTTAAAGGATCAGTTCATGGAGAATGTTCAACTGAAAAAGGAATCAGGCTATCCATTCAGGTTTAGCACTTTAATCATATGCCTGGTAATGTATTTCTTGAATTGCTTGGCGAAAATCGACAATGTAGTATGCAAATCAAACAAACTAGTATGCAATCAAATATACTCTTATTCTAAGAGTCTGGCTAACTGGGATTTGGAATTTGAAAATTTCATTAAGAATGTGCTTAAAAAGTTTGGATCAGTCAATATTTCCCCTCCAGTAAGATCAATGGAAGTTGGTTCCTCTTCCAGTAGCATTGATAGAGGATGAAAAAGAGGATAGGAAATCATTGTATACATCCCTTTGGAAAGAAAATTTCCTAGGACTGAGGGAAAAGGAAAAGAAATTGTGGACATTTCGGATGAAGAATCTGATGAAGAAACTGAGAATCCACTGGAAAATGAATCTAGACTAGAAAAAGGTAGTGAGGATGAAGAAGATCTAACAAAATAAAAGCTACAACATATTATTCAAGGTGTAGGTGGCATGTAGAAAATTGCAAGGTTATGGTCAATCAGACCATCATACAATCAGGACTTGATTCTAGAAGTTCTAAATGCTCATGTTGAGAATTGTAAGATAAGATTGGAAAGTATGAAGGACATTCTACCTAAAGAAATGATCGAGTGCAGCAAAGAATCAATGGGATCTGAGGTCAAAGGTAAAGAAGAGGGTGAAGTTGTCTCTCATCTGAAGGAACAATTCAGACTATCCCTTTCCAAGCTGAAGAAGAAAATGAATGAGTTGAGGAAATGCATAAACTCAACCACAGGAATCTACAACTATTGCATCTATTGGCCACATGTAGTTAGCAATTACAACAAGAAGTTGGATCAGATTAAAACGTAACTAAATAACATTGGCAAAAGCTTTGACATATCTCAAGATCCGGATGGCATCATCAGGAGAAGAATTCGGGAGCTACAATTAGCACACAAAAATTCAACTCTCCAAGAATGTTCTTGTGGATACTTTTTGGAAGGTAAAGGATCTAAATGAATGCAAACTGGAGTAGATGGTGGAAATATTGAAAAATGGTGAGAAACTGGAAGAAGCAATTACAAGTCCTGAATCTCTCATTGAGATTATTAAGAAGACTTCAAAGAACAATAGATTGATCATTATTATTGGAATTACAATAGATGGTTGGAAGAAGCTCCTTCTGGAAGTGAAGAAAAACCATAAGATAATCTTCTAAAGGTAGAAGTTAATTTCTTCAAGGTTTTGAAATTTTGATCAAAAGAGGAGAACTATAGGCATATATATGTGTTTAATTTTTGAAGCCTTGAGGATTTTGAACAAATGTTTTGTCTCTATTTTGTCAATATCACTTTTTGTCTTTTTGGCATATGGCATCCATGCTTTGTCATTGATGTCAAAGGGGGAGAGAATGTAGTGAAAAATGTCCCATAGAGGGAGAAAAGAAAGCAGCAGAGGAGGAGAAAATGCCATATAAATCTTAGGGGGAGAAAGTGCAATAAATGTTTTGGCAGTGTATCTATAATGATTCTGACACTTAGTCATTTTTCACTAAGTGTTGCCATCAATGTCAAAGGGGGAGATTGTTGGCATATGGCTGTGGAAATTTCTGGCATATGGCTTGTAAGTGTTGTCATTCATGGAAACCTAAGTCATGCAACTTAAGTCTTGCATCAAAATGTGTAGTCCAATTTTGGTTCCTACCAGCAGAACATAATGAAGTATAGGGCATTTGGGTAACAGGCATAAAATTTGATCTAAACACCTAATCGAGCATATATTTTGGGTTGTGGATCTATGAGGAAGGTTTTTTGATGCTTACAGTATCTTGGTTTTGATGCACACTCACTGGTACGTGATCTAGAAGATCCAGTGCACTAATTTGTTGGTTATCTGTGCGAGAAGGCCGACCCGACAAGGATAGTAATTGCAGATGTATAAGGAGTAACTAATTAATTGTCTTCATGCTTGATTAAGTGTTATTTGGGTCCTCTCTTTGTCTTAACCTACTTTGGAGGATGTGCATAATGATTTAGTGGTGGATCTGGCTGACAAGTTGAAGGTAACTTAATATTTCATGAAGCCGACTGATGGATGAATAAATCCTTGATTGTAGATATATATAAGACATTGGTTTTATCATTTAGTGTAGTAGAAGGAATGTGTGTGTGTGTGTAGAGGTGAAAATGTGAATATATCATTGTGTAGTGTTAGATTCAGTAGAGCAATAGTGCAAATTTGATTATAAGTGATGCGAAGAGCAGAACTGAGCATAATGAAGTGCAGAATCAAAAAGTAGATCTAGAATTAGATCTATGAGCTTCATAAGAACTATCACCTGGCATAAGTTGATGCTACTATCTTAGTTCACCCCTTTAGAGGGTTTTAATTTGAATTTTGTAAGGCAGTAAACCTTTCTCTTTGAGCAGTGAGCTCTAGGCAGTTTGCTTGAATGCAAGTGCATTCCTTTTGTAAACAATTATATTTGAGTACTCAAATTGTGGATTAACCTCCACCTTGGTTTTTTCCCCTAACAGGGTTTCCACGCAAAAATATGTGTGTCATGGTGTCATGAATGATTACTTTGAATGCATACATCTTTTCTTTAATGCAATGTTGATATGGTTTCAAGTTTTAGATTCATGGAGTTTAAATTTGCTGAACACTGATTCACCCCCCCCTCTCAGTGTTTCCTTGAGTCCAACAGACAATCCTAGGAAATTGTGAAGATGTTTTACAACACCTTATAACACTTTGAAATAAGGCTTGGTAAGTTGTAAAAAGGGGTTGTTTAGATGAATTGTGATGAAAAGGTCTTAGAAAAGTGGGAAGATGTGTTACAACACTTCATAACACCTTTGCAAGACACTGTTAGGTTTTTATTGATTGGTAAGTCTTCAAGGCCTAATATGAATGTGTTGGCCACATTACAACATTAAGTCTAAGCAAAGTCAGGCCAAAATCAAAGGGAAAAAGCCCAAATGAGTGAAAAGTGTCAAGGCTACACTTTTTTGTGACACATTTAGCACCCACTTTAGTGAGAGGATGAAATTGCTTCAAACTCACACTAAAGTAGCCAAGACATGCATATCGAGAGGGACCCAAATGCACCCATGTTGTTAAGATGAGACAACAACAATCGAGAGGGATGATCAAGCCCCTATGATCAAGATCCCATGGAAAACCAAACATCAACACAAAAGATCACACAAGAAGGTAATGTGAAAGAGTGAAAAGAGAGGGAAAGTCGGATCAAGCTTCGACCATTTGTCTAGCTAGTTGTGGATTAGATCAAAGATGTTTGTTCGAAAAGAAGTATACTCACTCTGGGGAAATGAGACTTTTGGCTGTCCATCAGGTGAGAAGGCCCAAAAGGTGAGGAACATACACTCATGGCTGGTATGTCCTCACACACACACAAAGGTGGCTATGAGGAAATTCATGCTACTAGTTGGGATTCCTGCTTAACCATACCAAAGTTATACCTCCTCAACTTTATTAAGATTCCACAAAAGACAAGGGTTTTGAGGTTTATGAGACAATAAAAAATTTATATGCTTGGAACTCACGAACAAGTGAAAGATGGCACCATAGGCATTCAAGTTGTGTTATGCAAGGTGGCCATATAGAAAAATGCAAGAATGTAAAATCAAAAGGAGTGTTCAAAGGAGTCTTTCTTATTTCATATGAGGTCTATGACTTAGGGAACATTGTGTCTAATGTTTCCAAGAGAGGACCGATCAAAGAATAGAAAATTCAAAACTTAGGGGATGCAGTGTGTTGCATAAGGTCACTAAGAGGAATGTAATATGCTCAGATAGATCACTTTTATGAAGGACATTACACCCAACGTCATCCATAAAGTGGTAAACACATCATATGAAGTGACATGGCTGCACTAGGAACCAAGAAAAATGAATGCAAAAGAAATAATGCCAATGTGTGCCCCCACTTTAAAGGAATTGCTACATACCATTTTACAAGAAATTACTTTAAAGTAGAGAAATGAAAAATACAAAAAGAAAAGAAAAAGACATGAGAGCCAACTTGGAAAGCCCTATTCTAAGTCATATGTTTCCAAGTGAGGCTGAGTCATGTAAAGGAAAATAAATGAAAAAAAGTGAAGGGTTTGCCCCTCAAATGAAAACACCAAACACATAAGGGATCTATGGATTTTGGGTCAGTATGTTTTTTGTTGTAATGTTTGTGTAGAGATCATGGAACTATCATCATTCCCCCAAATGCATAGAACTCGTAGAAGGAGACAAAGAGAGAGAAAACAAAGAAAAATAAAGAGTCATTTTGGGTCAACATGGAAGAGACATAGGGTGTCTCGACACTTTGCATTATCCCAAAAAGGACAACAAAAGAAAAAGAAAAAGACAAAGAAAAGGAGTCCTTTTGGGTCAACATGAAAGGGACATTGTAGTCTCAATGCCTTGCATCATCCCCAAAAGGAAGGAAAAAAGAAAAAGGACAAGAAAAGGAAAAGGAAAAGAGCCTTTTGGGTCAACATGAAAGAGACATTGTGGTCTCAATGCCTTGCATCATACCCAAAAGGAAAGAAAAAAGAAGAAAGTAAAAGAGCCTTTTGGGTCAACATGAAGGAGACATTGCAGTCTCAATGCCTTGAATCATCCCCAAAAGGAAGGAAAAAAGAAAAAAGAAAAAGTGAAAAATGTAATGAATGCATGACATATAGAAGAATGAAGGTACAAATAGAAGAATGTCACAAAGAGGGAGAACATCAAACAAAATAGTACAGGGGAACATGTTACAACACACAAAAGGAAAAGAAAAAGACTAGTAAGGAAAATGCAAGTCAACCATCAAGCAAGTCATCCGCCTCCCACTCTCAGTTGGTATAAGTAGGAGGTGAACAATATGGCTAAGGGAGAAGAAAAAATGCATTACTAGGATAGGGCTAACAATGTCTTTCCCCCACTGAGTGCAAGGCAAGAATGAGCTGAGTTCGGTGATGGGAATGATCATGTAATAACGAGAAGGAAGTGTTGTACGACTATTACATGATAAGGTAGTTGTTATGAATTTATGGTTTGAGGGAGTAGAAATTACACCATCAAAATGATACCTACTCAGTATTTCTTTCAAATGATGACACTCATAACTTCTATGGCCAAGAACATGATGATATGCATAATGTGGAATATTAGCATCTTTAGGATATATCACCAACCTATTTCTAGGAAGCAATATGATGAACCCTTTGTTTAGGAGTATTTGCAATTTCCTCTCACATTCAAGGGGTGGACGAACAGGAGTTTGGGTTTTTGTAATTTATAACGCCTCTTGCATCTACTAGATTCTCCAACTTGAAAAAAGGAATTTCGGGTAGGATGTCTTGATATGACCTTAGTATTGTCTTTTTTTTGGTAGGAGATGGTGAGTGTTCTTTAGGAAGAAGAACATTCAGATCAGGAGGGCAATCAAAGATCACTGTGCCATCATGATGAAGCTGTATATATTCTCTAGAAGTTATATGGTCATAAGGGGGATCTTGATAGCCTATTCCCTTTGTATGTTCATCAGGTGATAATTGTTCATAAAATTTGTGTATTTCATGTTCATTTGTTGTGTCACCTCCTTGTTGGCTTAGAATGGTAAAACCTTTTCCATAGGTTTGTTGAAGATTGATTGGGAAATTGGTCACTTGGCTATTGTAAAAGGGTTGAGTAGTTGGATGCTTGGAAGAACTAGGTTCACCTGGTAGAGCGAACTTCGGCTCATTTTTTGTTTCAAGATGGAGATAGCCAAATGTCTCTAGAGGTGATATGTTAGGAATTTTTGGTTGTTTAATGGATGGGTAGAAGGAAGAATTTGCTTCAAGGTTGTCAAGGAAATCATTGAGGAACCTATACATGATAGCATTATCGTCTCCAATAATGTCAACTTCACAAGGAGGACATGCATTAGGAGTTAATTGAGTAGGAGTGGGTTCAAGGTCATTTGGATCAGTGTCAAAGGAACAGCTGGACATGTCTATGAGGGATTTGAAAGAAATCCAATTTTTTTTTAAAGACATAGCAATAGTGAAAGCAAAGTAAATGCAAGAAAAGGAATAAAACAAATTTGGAAACAGAAACATAAATGCACTGACAAAAAATAGAAGTGCAAAATAAAGTTCTAGAAATGACATAAAGTACTATGCAAAATATGCGAGTGGTCTAAGTCACCCTGTGTGGCGATTTAGTCCCAACAGTGATATTTTTGACAATTTTTAAAAGATTTTTATGATTTTTATGCTTTTTTGATGTAAATATAGAATGAAAATGCAAATTGTTTTGTACTTTTTCAATGAAAATGCAATACAAAATGCAAGAAAACATGAACTTTTCACTAATGCACTTCTAAGAACCCTAGAATGCAAAAAATGAAAAACCCTAATGCAATGCAAGCTTTTTCTTAGGATGCAAATGCAAAATCAGAAGTGAAAAAGAAGTGTTCTAAGGATGGGCTCACCAAAATGAACCACCAAAAATGAAATTAGGGAAAGAGGATTCCCCAATAGGCCCCTAGGATTTTCCACCTAGGAGCTAGTTGGTACAATGCCTCTTTCATGCTAAGTATTCTTGGTGTTCATTCAAGATTAGGGGATGCATAGGGGTGTGTTGTGTGTGATAGTGTGTCTAAATTCTATAAAGTAGTGAAATGAAACTAACTATTGAATGTAAACTAATAGAATGCAAATGTATTGAAAGCACTATGTAAAATGACCTAAAAATAACCTAATATGCATGCAAACTGTAACATAACTAAAGAAGGTAGAGGTGGTGCACTTGAAAACTAAAGGTTGATGAAGAGGAGCCCTAGAATCTTCTAGATTCTATTGTTGATACTGATTGGGACACTTACATCAGGTTGGGCGACTTAGTCCTCCTTCTGGGAAACTTTTCTAAAATAGGTTTCTAGGAAATGGGGATCTAAAAACACAGAAACCACTTTTCAGGCCTGGTACAGGGACTAATTCGCCAATGATGGTGACTCAGTTCACCTAGAGCTTTCAAGAGTCTCGAGGCTAGAATCTATAGGTACCCACTTGTGCTTCTATTTCTGACAAAGACCCTGTTGGCAAAACAAGGATGGACAACTAAGAGGGGGGTGAATTAGTTGTCATAGATTATTCAAACTTATTAAACCTTATTAACCTTTAATTTGAGATTTGATAAATAACAGTGAAAGCATGAATCAACAACACATCAGAAACACAAGAACACCAAGATTTTATACGTGGAACCCTGTTAGGGGAAAGACCATGGTGGATGTTAGTCCACAAGATTCTACCGTGTTAAAATTATAAAGATGAATAATGGGAATGCACATGCATTCAGGCACACTACCTAGAGCTCACTACTCAAATAGGAAGGTTCACTGCCTTATAGAAACATTCATATTAAAACCATCTGAAGCATATGAACTGATAAATTAGCTTATGAAAAAGCCTGATTACAGTTCTGATTAAGCACATAAAAAATTCTTCACACTTCACTCAATATTCTTCGCACTCTACTCTACAATCAAATGATATGATCTTCATTCACACATTTCACATACAAACTTCACACTCATACATCATGTGCAATTCAAAATGAAGAATTAATCGCTCTTATATATCCGCTTCATGGAATTACATCAACAACTTTGTCGGCCAAGGATAAAAGAATAAATGAATTTAAACTATTGGCCCAATTCATGAACAAATGTCAATGTGCACCAACCAAAGTTGGTCACAACATAATGAAGACCTAAATCAACATCCTTGAAATGCACCAAACATTAAAAAACTAATCCACGAGGATCCGCAACATGCTACAACCACCATATCGGCCAAAAACATGAAAACATGAAAAAACAAAGGAAAAATCTATGATCACAATCACACTAATCAACACGGATGTGCAACAAAGATAGAGCACGATCTAGAAACATCAACGAATATTTTAGGAGCATACACAACAACTCAAATTACCAGAATTACACTCTCTTCTTCCAGAAACATCAGTTACAATAACAGAATAACTAAAGGAACACAAAAAATCACAACTTTCTCCAATCTTTATGTGCACCTCTAAAACTTCTAGAGTATAAACCAGATAGGATTAAAAAAAACCCTTTAAAGTGCAACTTTTGAATACCAACATACTAAATTTTCTACCATATTGAACTTCACAGCTTCACAGACAACCTTCAACATATTTATTATAATTTTCTCAATATCCTCGACATATACAACCTTCAATACATCAAATTCTAATAGTGTTGAAATCAATGACAACCACATATCAGAAAAAAAAAGCACAACATCCAACAATCGCCCCCTTTGGCATTGATGTGAACACATGATGTGAAAAATACACCATCAATGCAACTAACTCTTCTTCCAACAATCTCTCTTTTACACATGGCTTCTCTAATACTATTCTTTTCCCCCTTGCATTACTCTTCTCCCTTTTTAGTACTTTTTCACATTGTTCTTCTCCCCCTTTGACATCAATGGAAAAGGTACACAAGATCTAAATCATCTGACTACTCCCCTAGAGTAGCATCCACCACAACATCAATCTAATACAAGATATGACTGTAAATGCATGAACTAATGCAAGGACTTGCATCTTAGTTCTGATTAGGAGAGGAAATCACCCCTAACTTCCCTCTGAGATACTCAAAAGTATCCTTAGGTAATGGCATAGTAAAGATGTCTACAATCTATTCCTTGGTAGGCACATACTCTAGTCTAACTTTTTTATTTCTCACTTTGTATCGCAAAAAGTCATATTTGATAGATATATGTTTTGTCTTTGAATGCAACACCGGATTCTTAGAAATGTTTATGGCGCTTGAATTTTTACAAAATATAGCAATACACTCATCATACTCAATTTTGATATCTCTTAGCATCTGCTTCATCCATATTACTTGAGTACAATTGTTTGCAGCAACAATATATTTTTCCTCAGTAGTAGATAAGGAAATGGAATTCTTCTTTTTACTTAACCAAGACACCAACTTCTTCCCTGAGAAGAAGGAACCACCACTAGTACTTTTCCTATCATCCACATCACCTACCCAATGTACATTAGTAAAGGTGCTCAAGGTAAGATCATAATCTTTAGGATACCATAGGCCAAAATCAACTGTCCCTTTCAAGTCTCTAAAAATTCTCTTTACAGTAGTCACATGGGATTCCTTTGGATCAACTTGATATCTAGCAACAATAAATACAACATTCATGATGGCTAGTCTATCTGAGTCAAATAAAGTAATCCACCAATCATTGACCTGTATCTTGTTTGATTTTCCTTAGGAGAATCATCATTCTGTGTTAAATTGCATCCGATTACCATGGGTGTACCAGTTGGCTTTGATTCTTTCATGCCAAACTTTTTCAGTAACTCTCTTACATATTTGGACTGAGATATAAAAATTCCATTGTCTAACTGAGTAATTTGCAATCCCAAAAATAATTTTAGCTCTCCAATCATTGACATCTCAAACTCACTTTTCATTTCATCAACAAACTTCATACATAAGTCATCATCACCTTCAAAAATGATGTCATCAACAAAGACTTCAATAATCAACTTTTCATCCTGATCCATCCTAAAATACAGATTATTGTCAGCAGTACCTTTATTGAAACCAAAATTCAACAAGTATTTATCTAGTCTAGCATACCAGGCTCTAGGGGCTTGCTTGAGTCCATGTAGTGCTTTCTTCAATTGGAAAACCATGTCTTCCTTATTAGTCAGTTGAAATCCATCTGGTTTCTCATCATATACTTCTTCAAGTTCACCATTTAGAAATGTTGACTTTACATCCATTTGATAGACTTTGTAGTTCTTAAAAGCAGCATAAGCAAGAAATAATCTTACAACTTCAATTCTAGCAATAGGGGCAAAGGTTTCTTCAAAATCAATACCTTCCATCTATGAGTACCCTTTACATACTAGTCTTTCTTTATTTCTAACCACTTCACCTTGTTCATTCAGCTTATTCTGAAAGACCCATTTGGTTCCAATCACATTTTTATCCTAAGGTCTAGGAACAAGAATCCATGTATCATTTTTCTCTATCTGCATTAGCTCTTCCTTCATTGCTTCCATCCAATATTCATCTTTACAAGCTTCATTCACATTGTTAGGACCAGTCTTGGAAGTCAAACAATACTCTTCTACATTTTGTCTTCTAGTTTGCACACCTTTGTTCTTATCTCCTATAATTTGATCTCCAGAATGATTTAGCTTTACATACCTTGAAACTTTAGGATTCTCTTGAACTTCTGGTTCTTCTATTCTTTCTTTTGCACTTCCACTAGCCTCTCCTTCTTGATTCACTTGATTCACCAGAAGAATATGAACTGATAAATTAGCTTATGCAAAAGCCTAATTACAATTCTGATTAAGCACATAAAAACTTCTTCACACTTCGCTCAATATTCTTAACACTCTACTCTGAAATCGAATGATCTAATCTTTATTCACACATTTCACATACAAAATTCACACTCATACATCATGTGCACTTCAAAATGAAGAAATAATCACTCTTATATATCCGCTTCATTGAATTACATCAACAACTTTGTCGGCCAAGGATAAAAGAATAAATGAATATAAACTATCAGCCCAATTCATGAAAAAATCTCAATGTGCACCAACTGAAGTTGGTCACAACATAACGAAGACCTAAATCAACATCCTCGAAAAGCACCAAACATTAAAAAATTAATCCACAAGGATCCGTGACACTCTACAACCACCATGTCAGCCAAGAACATGAAAACTCAAAGACACAAAGGAAAAATCTCTGATCATGATCACACCAATAAACTCGGACGTGCAACAAAGATAGAGCATGATCTAGAAACATCAACGAATATCGTAGGAGCATACACAACAACTCAAATTACCAAAATTACATTCTCTTCTTCCAAAAACATCAGTTACAGTAACATAATAATTGTAGGAACACAAAAACTCAAAACTTGCTCCAATCTTGATGCTCACCTCTAAAAATTCTAGAGTATAAACTAGATAGGCTCAGAAACAAACCCTTTAAAGTGCAACTTCTGAATACCAACATACTAAATTTTCCACCATACTGAACTTCACAGCTTCACAGACAACCTTCAACATATTTATTATAATTTTCTCAATATCCTTGACATATACAGCCTTCAATACATCAAATTCTAATAGTGTTGAAATCAATGACAACCACATATCAGCAACACAAGCACAACATCCAACAATCGCCCCCTTTGGCATTGATGTGAACACATGATGTGAAAAATACACCATCAACGCAACTAACTCTTCTTCCAACAATCTATCTTTTACACATGGCTTCTCTCATACTGTTCGTTTCCCCCTTGCATTACTCTTCTCCCTTTTATTACTTTTTCACATTGTTCTTCTCCCCCTTTGACATCAATGGAAAAGGTACACAAGATTTGAATCATCTGACTACTCCCCCAGAGTAGCATCCACCACAACATCAATCCGAAAAAAGATATGACTGTAAATGCACGAACTAATCCAAGGACTTGCATCTTAGTTCTGATTAGGAGGGGAAATCACCCCTAACTTCCCTCTGAGATACTCAAAAGTATCCTTAGGTAATGGCTTAGTAAAGATGTCTACAATTTTTTCCTTGGTAGGCACATACTCTAGTCTAACTTTTTTATCACTCACTTTGTCTCTCAAAAAGTCATATTTGATAGATATATGTTTTGTCTTTGAATGCAACACCGGATTCTTAGAAATGTTTATGGCACGTGAATGTCACAGAATATAGCAATAGTCTCATCATACTCAATTTTGATATCTCTCAGCATCTGCTTCATCCATATTACTTGAGTACAATTGTTTGCAGCAACAATATATTTTTCGTTAGCATTAGATAAGGAAATGGAATTCTGCTTTTGACTTAACCAAGACATCAACTTCTTCCCCGAGAAGAAGGCACCACCACTAGTACTTTTCCTATCATCCACATCACCTACCCAATCTACATTAGTAAAGGTGCTCAAGGTAAGATCATCATCTTTAGGATACCATAGGCCAAAATCAACTGTCCCTTTCAAGTATCTAAAAATTTTCTTTACAATAGTCACATGGGATTCCTTTGGATCAGCTTGATATCTAGCAACAATACATACAACATTCATGATGGCTGGTCTAGTCTGAGTCAAATAAAGTAATCCACCAATCATTGACTTGTATCTTGTTTGATTTTCCTTAGGAGAATCATCATTCTGTGTTAACTTGCATCTGGTTACCATGGGTGTACCAACTGGCTTTGATTCTTCCATGCCAAACTTTTTCAGTAACTCTCTTACATATTTGGACTGAGATATAAAACTTCCATTGTCTAACTGAGTAATTTGCAATCCCAAAAATAATTTCAGCTCTCCAATCATTGACATCTCAAAATCACTTTTCATTTCATCAACAAACTTCATACATAAGTCATCATCACCTTCAAAAATGATGTCATCAACAAAGACTTCAATAATCAACCTTTTATCTTGATCCATCTTAAAATTCAGATTACTGTCAGCAGTACCTTTATTGAAACCAAACTTCAACAAGTATTTATCTAGTCTAGCATACCAAGCTCTAGGGGCTTGCTTGAGTCCATGTAGTGCTTTCTTCAATTGGAAAACCATGTCTTCCTTATCAGTCAGTTGAAATCCATCCAGTTGCTCATCATATACTTCTTCTAGTTCACCATTTAGAAATGTTGACTTTACATCCATTTGATAGACTTTGTAGTTCTTAAAATCAGCATAAGCAAGAAATAATCTTACAACTTCAATTCTAGCAACAGGGGCAAAGGTTTCTTCAAAATCAATACCTTCCATCTATGAGTACCCTTTACATACCAGTCTTGCTTTATTTCTAACCACTTCACCTTGTTCATTCAGCTTATTTCGAAAGACCCATTTGGTTCCAATCACATTTTTATCCTAAGGTCTAGGAACAAGAATCCATATATCATTTTTCTCTATCTGAATTAGCTCTTCCTTCATTGCTTCCATCCAATATTCATCTTTACATGCTTCATTCACATTGTTAGGCTCAGTCTTGGAAATTAGATAACACTCTTCTACATTTTTTCGTCTAGTCTGTACACCTTTGTTCTTATCTCTTGTAATCTGATCTTTAGAATGATTTAGCTTTACATACCTCGAAACTTTAGGATTCTCCTGAACTTTTGGTTCTTTTGTTCCTTCTTCTGCACTTTCACTAGCCTCTCCTTCTTGATTCACTTGATTCACCAAAACAATTTGAACCTGATTCTATGTCTGAGCATTCTTTCCTTTATTGGTACTGTGATGTTGGTCTTCTGAATTATCCGTAGTATCTAGATGATCTAGCAGTGTCCTCATCAACTCTGACATTTTCACTTTCAACCATTTTTCTCAGTCTTCTATTATAGCACCGGTAGGCCTTGCTCTTAGTAGAGAAACCTAGAAAGATTCCTTCATCACTCCTAGCATCAAACTTGCCTATATCTTCATCTCTCTTGATATAACATCTACTTCCAAAGATTTTGAAATATTTAACAATAGGCTTATAACCAAACCACAGCTCAAAAGGAGTCTTACCAGAATTACCATTGACATTTACACATTTGATAGTATACATAAGAGTGCTCACAACTTCTCTCCAATAGATATGAGGAACATTACCTTCCAACATCATAGTTCTAGCAGCATCTATAAATGTTATGCTCTTTCTCTCAACAACTTCATTATGTTGAGGAGTCCGGGGAGTAGATAACTATCTTTTGATTCCATGCTCTTCACAGAAAGAATTGAACTCTCAGTAAGTGAACTCGCCACCTTTGTCTGACCTTAAGCATTTAATCTTTAAACCTATCTCATTCTTTGCCATAGCTTTGAAACTTTTGAAATTTTCTAATGCTTCATGTTTTTTTCTTATGAAAGCAACCCATATCATCCTAGAGTAATCATCAATAAGCAACATAAAGTACCTTTCTTCTTGTATACTTCTGATTCTAGAGGGACCACATAGATCAGTATGCACCATCTCTAGTACTTCATTAGAATGACGTTTGCTCCAAAAAGAAATTCTAGTATGTTTTCCCATCTGACATTCCTTACATATGATGTTAGTAGGCTTCACTAGATTAGGAAGATCTCTGATTGCTTGAGTGGATCTTATCTTGACAATTTTATCAAAATTCACATGACACAACCTCCTATGCCACAACCAGCTTACATCAACTCGAGCAATTAAACAACTTTCACTACCAACACTCAGTTGTTCAAAATGTTACCTCTTATCATTGTACCTGAAGCAATTACATTTTTGGAACTTCCCGATATCCTACATTTTCCATATTTGAACTGAAGATTGTATCCCTTGTCGACCATCTATCCAACATAACAACTTATGCTTCATTCCTTCAACATAAAGGACATCATCAGTATTATATTTACCACCAAAAGAAATAGTGCCTCTGCCACAAATCACACTAGCATTGTTATCTCCAAATATTACAACACCACTGTCATATTTATCCAAGCTTATAAACTTACTTTTGTCACTAGTCATATGATGTGAGCATCCACTGTCAATCACCCACTCATCCTTTTCTTCAATTTTGGCTACAAGAGCTTTCTCAATATTCTTATCATTAGCAAATTCAGTGGACACTAGACCATTTTCCTTGATAGCAATGAATACCCATCCATTTTTGTTTCCATTTTCTTTATCAGATTCATCATCAGTAACACCTTCTTCATCATAATAACATTTCTTTTGAAATCTAGGCTTGTCAGGTTTGAACGTAGGAATTTTTTTAGGATACCTTGATGCAAAATGACATATCTTACTGCAAGAGAAACATTTAATAGGAAACTTTCCTTTATACTTACCTTGTCCTTTGGCTTCTCTTTTCACAATCAATGCTTCTAGCTCTTCTACTCTCTTTCTTCATCTTCAATCTATTTCATCCCATCTTCATACTTGAATGTCTTTCTGGAACTTTCTCCCAGATCATATCTTTGTTGGTTTCTTTTGGATACAATAGCTTTAAATGCAGATTATGTCTTAGGGGTAGAATCACCAAATTCACTTAATTCAAAGGTAGCAAGCTTACCAATAAGCATATCTCTTGTCACATTTGTTACTATTCTGAGGTCTTCAATAGAATGAGCTTTTGTCTTGTAAGAAGTAGGCAATGATCTGAGCACTTTAGCCACAATCTCTTCTTCATCCAAGATTCCACCGACACATCTAATGGCCATCACTAGTTCATTTACCTTTTGCATGAAAGAAATAATGTTCTCATCTTCGGTCATTTTCAAAATTTCCCACTTTCCTTTCAGACTTTGTACCTTAGAAACTTTCACTTGTGCATCTCCTTCATACAATGTTTCTAGCTTCTTCTAGATCTCATATGTTGTTCTCAAACCCATCACATTTGTCATCTCTGAATCTGTCAAAGCACTCAACAATGCTTCTATAGCCCTAGTATTTGTTTCAACTTCTTTGATCTCATCGGGAGTAGAGGGACCATTCTGAGGAATAACATATATGTTCTTTGTAATCTTCCAGAAGGATTTACCAATGCACTTCAAATGACACTCCATTCTAACCTTCCATAGAGAATAGTTTGTTCCATCAAATCTAGGACTATCCTTCTTGTATGATGCCATCTCAGATCACCTCAAGCTATTAATCTTCTTCAAAGGAACCTACTTTGATACCAATTTTTAGCAAAACAAGCATGGACAACTGAGAGGGGGGGTGGGGGGGGGTGAATCAGTTGTCACAGATTATTCAAAATTAGTAAACCTTATTAACCTTTAATCTGAGATCTAATAAATAATAGTGAAAGCATGAACCATGGTGGATGTGGGTATGTGCAGGATCATGGTGGGTCAAAAAGTGGCGATATCTAAGTGGGATGATGGCCCATGTGGCTAATGACATTTTTTTTACCCAAACTTGATGAAACAAAAAGGGTTTTTAAAGGAGATTCTCAACTTTCCACCAATATAAATTATGCTCTACTTGGAATTTAATAAATAATTATTATTCATTTTCTATTTGAATTACGACTAAAGTCCTAATTGATAGGCTGATTGAAAAACATCTATAGATTTCAAACGGTATCACATTTTTTGAATCCAAAACATGTGTCACATTCTATGCTTTGCATACTATAGGATTAAAAAAAAGAATTGAATTTCATGAATTTTTGACCAAGTTAAGGTGGTTAGACATACGAGTTTTTATATTTTCAAAATTTGTAATAAAAAAATCATAATTAATTTTTTACTTGGAAAAAAATTACGAAAAAATATGCTTCAAATCGGGACATGATTCCCCTACTTATATCTAGCATATTATAAAAAATATTATCATTTTATTGTGGTTAGGGTGGTCAGACAGACTCCTACTTCTTATTTTTTCCTTGAAATTTTTGTACTACTGCATTGAAATTTCAAATTTTCACCAAATAGATTTAAAAAAATAAAAATAAACCTAGTAGTTTAGAAACTACATTCAATTTTCTATAGATTATATTCTTACATATTTTTTAAATAATATAGATAACTTATTCAAATTTTTACATCAAGTTGCCTAACTTTGATTTTCTAAATTTTATTGCCACTTAAGGGCCTGTTTTTTCCATGATGATCCTACACATACCCATGTTAGTCCACAAGATTATACCCTATTAAAATTATAAAGATGAATAATGGGAATAAACATGCATTCAAGCACACTACCTAGAGCTCACTGCTCAAATAGGAAGGCTCACTTCCTTACAGAAACATTCAGATTAAAACCATATGAAGAATATGAATTGATTAATTAGCTTCTGAAAAAGCCTGATTACAGTTCCCGTTAAGCACATAAACACTTCTTTACACTTCGCTCAATCTTCTTCACACTCTGCTCTGCAATCGAATGATTTGATCTTTATTCACACATTTTGCATACACAATTCACACTCATACATCACACACACTTCAAAATGAAGAAATAATCACTCTTATATATCCGCTTCATGGAATTACATCAACAACTTTGTCGGTGAAGGATAAAAGAATAAATGAATATAAACTATCGGCCCAATTCATGAAAAAATCTCAATGCGCACCAACCAAAGTCGGTCACAACATAATGAAGACCTAAATATACATCCTCAAACATGCCAAACATTCAAAAAGTAATCCATGAGGATCCGCAACACACTACAACCACCATGTCGACCAAGAACATGAAAACCCGAACATACAAAGGAAAAATATCCAATCACGATCACACCAATCAACGCAAATGTGCAACAAAGATAGTGCATGATCTAGAAACATCAACAAATATCATAGGAGCATACAAAACAAATCGAATTACGAAAATGACATTCTCTTCTTCCAGAAACATCAGTTACAGTAACAAAATAACTGTAGGAACACAGAAACTCAAAACTTGCTCCAATCTTGATGCACACCTTTGAAACTTCTAGAGTATAAACTAGATAGGCTCAGCAACAAACCCTTTAAAGCGCAACTTCTGAATACCAATTTACTAAATTTTCCACCACACTAAACTTCATAGCTTCACATACAACCTTCAACATATTTATTATAATTTTCTCAATATCCTTGACATATACAACCTTCAAGACATCAAATGCTAATAGTGTTGACATCAATGACAGCCACATATCAACAACACAACCACAACATCCAATAGACCCATGTTTGAATCTTCAGAAAGTGACCTACAAGTTGAATTTAAGCTCCTTTTAGGATTTGTTGATTTGGAATGATCTGGATGGAAATGTGACACCTTTTAGCTCCTTACTTCCTGACTAATCTGCATACAAACCTGCAAAGCAAACATGTATAGAGGTGAAAAAGGGTTAGGGTTAGAGAATAGGGGTTTGCCTTGGTCAAACCCCCTTTTGGTAATCAAACCCTAAATGATGAAATATAATGTAAAGGGAAAGATGAATGGACAACATGCAAATGTAAACACTCACCAAGCCCTTGTTGAAGAAGTCTGAAGATATCCAAGAACCAACTCCAATGGATGTTTTTTGAAGTGCTTACAGTTCTTGATGCTTGCTTGAGAAGATAGATAATGTTGAATGAGTTCAGGGGGTGAAGTTAAGAGAAAAACCCTTATTTATACATGTTATGCCCTAATTCCTCAAAAATTAACACATCACAGGCTGACCTTAGGGTTTTGGAGACAAAATCCCACTAGAATTTTGATTTAATTTTTATTTTTATGCCAAATGGGAATAAGTCACCCAAGGTGGTGACTTAGTCCACTTGGACTAATTTGAGCAGTTTTCGGGATTTAAATGGTGATTAATGATGTTTAACGGGGTTATCTCCTGAAACACACTTAAGGCGGACCTATATGTACATTAAGGGGCCAATTTTTTATAAGAAAGGGTTGATTTAGTGATGACAAGCCTAGGAAAGCATGAAGATGTGTTACTACACCTTACAAAACTTTGATATAAGGCTTGGTAAGGGGTAAAAATGGGTTGTTTAGATTAATTATGATGAAAAGGTCTGAGAAAAGTGGGAAGATGTGTTACAACACATCACAACACCTTTTCAAGACACTATTAGGTTGTTATTGATTTGCAAGCATTCAAGGCCTAATGTGAATGTGTTGGCCACATTACAATATTAAGTCTAAGCAAAGTCAGGCCAAAATCCAAGGGAAAAGGCCCAAATGAGTGAAAAGTATCAAGGCTACACTTTTTTGCGACACAAAATGATGTTAATGGAAAGATGACACCTTTTAGCACCTTACTCTTTGACTAATATGCATACAATACTAGAAAAACACACATGCAAAGAGGGAAAAAGGTGTTAGGGTTAGAGAATAGGGATTTACCTTAGTCAAACCCCATTTTGGTAATCAAATCCTAGATAATGAAATAAAATGGAAAGGGAAAGATGATTGAACAACATGCAAGTGCAACAACTCACCAAACCCTTGTTGAAGAAGTTTGAAGATATGCAAGTAATCAGATCCAATGGATTGATGCTTGTAGTGCTTAGACTGCTTGAATGCTTGATTAAGAAGAATGCAAGTGTTGAGTGAGTTAGGAGGATGAAAATGAGGGGAAAACCCTTTATTTATACATGTTATTCCCTAATTTCCTGAAAATACCACATCACAAGCTGACCTTAGGGTTTCAAAGATAATATCCCACCAGAAATTTGGATTAAATTTGATTTTTATGCCAAATGGGACTAAGTCGCCCAAGGTGGTGACTTAGTCCACTTGGGTAATTTTAAGTGGATGTCGAGAATTAAAGTGTCATTAATGTTGTTTAATGAGATTTTCTTCCAAAACACACTTAAGTAGGACCTATAAGTGCATTAAGGGGTCATTTTAACATAAGAAAGGGTCAATTTGTTGGTGACAAGCTTAAGAAAGTGTGAGGGTTTGTTACAACACCTTACAAAACTTTGAAATAAGACTTGGTAAGTGATAAAAAGAGGTTGTTTAGATGAATTATAATAGTAAGGTCCTAGAAAAGTCAGAAAATGTGTTACAACACTTCACAACACCTTTATAAGACATCATTAGGTTTTTGTTGATTTACAACCGTTGAAGGCTTAATGTGAATGTGTTGGCCACATTACAAAATTAAATCTAGGAAAAATCAAGCCAAAATCCATAGGAAAGGCCCAAATGAGTGAAAATGTCAAGGATGCATTTTTCTAAGACACATTTAGCCCCTACTTTAGTGAGAGGATGAACTTGCTTTAAACTGACACTAAAGTAGCCAAGACATGCATATCGAGAGGGATGCATATGTAATCATGTTGGCAAGATGAGAAAATAATAATCAAGAGGGATGATCAAGCCCCTAGGATCAAGATCGCATGGAAAACCAAACATCAGCACAAAAGATCACACAAGAAAGTGATGTGAAAGAGTGAAAGAGAGGGAAAGAGATAAGTTGGATCAAGCTTCGACCATTTGTCTAGCTAGTTATTGATTAGATCTAGGCTATTTTTCTAGAAAGAGGTATACTCACTCCGAGGTGAGGAAATTTTTGGTTGTCCACCAGGTGAGAAGACCAAAAAGGTGAGAAACATACACTCACAGCTGGTATTCACTCACACACACAGAGGTGGCTATGGGGAAAGTCGTGCTACTGGTTGGGCTTCCCGCTTAACCATACCAAAGTTATACATCCTAATTGTTGGAAGAATGAAGAAGATCACATCTCTTGATATAGTTTTTTTTGTCATTGATATCACCATGTTGTATGAGTTGCAACTAAATGATTCAAAGTCATAGTAATCTGGTATTCTGAACCGGTAATGCAGAATCATTCTCAGATATTTTTCTTTGAATTTCCTCTCTGGTAATTGTTGCTACTTCATATTTTGGGAAATGGTTGTTGATTGATAAAAGCATGCATGGACAAGATTTCATGTGTACAGATGCCCGTGATAGTCACTTGTATCATCTTTTTTATTACATTTTTTTCTATTAGGTCTATTGTTGGCCGACCTAACAAAAGGTTGAAGGTGAAATGGATTAAATTTTGTTTGTGTTATCTATGTCCTCATGTTGTCACATGCCATATGGTTGAATTTTTTCTTGAAAAAGGTTTTGTATTTACTTGGAGCTGACCTGATTGTTATCTATGGACAATCAGATATATATGCAAGATATTTTTGAAGAAATGAGTGTGTGTGTGGTGTGTGTAAATGTTAGTAGATTGTGTGTGGAAGTGAAAAGAGTGAAGAGTGATCTGCTGGCATGCAAATTTATTATGCTACAAACGAGCCGAATCTGCACTTGTGGTGTACTTTCATCAGTTCAATCTCTAGCGGTTAGCCATTTTGTTTCTACAATTTCTGTAGGTAGTGAGCCTCCATTTATGGACAATGAGTCCTGGCAGTGAGCCACCCTTTTGTAATATCTTATAATCGGTTATACTATATTGTGAGTTAATCCTCACTGTGGTTTTTCCCATTTTGGGTTTTCCACATAAAAATCTTGGTGTCTATGTGCTATGTGCTTCATTTGCAGTTAATGCTTGTGCTTATCTTAAATATCATATGCATTAGTTTAATTGGATGGTATTTGTTCAATAAGTTTAAGGATATACTAATTCACCCCCCCTCTTAGTATATTGAATATTTAACAATTGGTATCGGAGCTTGGTTCCTCTGGAGAAGTCTAAAAGCTTGAGGGAGATCTTGGGGATTGAACAAATGGAGGATAATGCAAAACTTTATATTTCCCTTGATGATCTTAACAAAGTAGAAAATGAGAGTAGAGATCTGAAAGAGAAACTTGATGAAGAAAATGAATGTGTCCGGAAGTTGAAGGAGCAATTAAAGAGATTCAAAGAGAGACATAGAGAAATTAGTGATCAACTTAAACAAGCAAATGAAGATATTACCAGACTAAAGTTGCAAGTGGAGGAAAAGAAGAGGATTGAAGAGTGTTTGAATGCAGAAATGAAGAACAAGTCTAATGAATGTTCCAGGATTGAACAAGAGGTAGCAAATCTAAGAGAAAAATTCAAAAAAGAAAAAGTCTGTGAAGACAATTTCAAGACAAGCTCTATCAGGCTTGATGAGTTGATTGCAGGACATAAACCCTCTAAAGACAAAGGTGGATTGGGATTAGAAACATGTGAAAAATAAAAAGTAATAAATGATCAAAAGACTGAAGATAAAGGGAAGCATAAAAGAAATCTAGGAAGGAAACCACCTATCCGATAGCCAAATGCACAAAGGTACCCATCTCTCAATGGCACTTATTTTTCATGCAACAAGTTCGGTCATAAATCAATTGACTGCAGAAGGAGGATGAATCATTTCTTTGGTTCTTTCCCCAGACAATGCTATGCTTGTAATAAGTTTGAACATAAAGCTAGTGAATGTAGTACTCAGATGTTGAATTGGTTTAATGAAGGAAGAGTAAATCAATCCTTTACTGGTTATTGTTATAATTGTAATAAATATGGGCATAAAGTGAATTAGTGCAGATCTTGGATTAATGGGAGTCAATTGAATCAAAGAAATATTGTCTATTATAATTGTAAAAAAAACTAGGACATATCTAAAAGGTATGTAGAAGTAAAAAGGGAAAGCAATCTCCTCCGTTAAAGGAGAATGAACCTATGAAGAAGGTTGACAAAGAGGAAGTTAATCAATAAATGAGTAAGATTTGGAAAAAGAAAGAAGAATCAAAATCTTTTGATGCATCTATGCTCTCAGTTGGTGCAGATAATTCCTCCAGGAACTAGACCTAACATGGTCTTAGGGGAGCTTTAGAAAAAAATCCTTTGAACCCCCTGATTTTACGCATGTCAATCCTTGGCACAAGGTGATGTTGTAAGAGATGAAAAGGAATATTTTTTGAAAAAGAAACTAGAGGAAAAGGTTTATGTATGCTCATTTGTAGAGCATATTAGGTTCTTTCAGTACAGATGAAAGGTTTTTTCATCTTTTTGAATTTTAGGCGCATTAAATGCGAATTAGGGCATTGCATTAATCTATAAAGTGAAATCATAAAGTCATTTCAATCACTTGTGCATTTGAAGGAGGTGAAGAATGATTTACAATGATTTGGAGTGAATTGTAGTGTGATTGGTGCAAACCCTAGTTTTGACTTTTTGCGAAGAAAAAGTTATTTCCTTTCAATTCTGTGTTGTTGTGAGCTTGTGAAAATTCCTTCTTGAATATTTTAAAAGCTTAGAATATAGAAGATGGAAACCCCTATGGTCATAAATACAATAGAAAGACCTAGACCCTCTTATAGGAAATACTTGATGAAGGTCTTTGAGGATGACCCTATGGGCACTTTCTCTTAAGTGCCTCATGGCGTCATGCCGATAGACGATACAAGAATGTACTTTAGGGTTAAGATAAAAGAATTAAATCACATCAAGTTGATTGAAATATGGCTAAATGATCTCACTAGAGATGATTTCATGGTAAAACCTGAGTACTTGAATCTTGTGACAAAGAATTTGGATCATTGGATCAAATTCCCAAATTTTTGTTGTACAGTGGATGATTAGTATGTCAAACCGGTCCTTAGCAGAATGCATGGTTAGTTCTTGTGGACCCATGAACCACACTTGATAACTAAGGAAGCAATCAAAGTAGTCACTAGACTCTATGACATCGATCAAGTACCTGTGCTAAAATAGTGAAAAATGAAGTGGTGATGAATCTCACCGGTGCAACTTATGACAAGAGGGCTCTCGCAATGAAGCCTATCACTAATCCAACCGTGAAGTATGCATCCATAATGATTGGTCATAAAATCTACTTCACCAACAGATAGAATTCTGTGTCTACCACAAAAATTTATACTGGTTTTGACATGACTATAAATGGTGCAAACTATGATCTATGTGAGCTTCTTAGACAATAGTTGCTTGAGAATCTAAGAATGTCAAAGGAGAAGTATCCCTTCAAGTTTGGTTCTCTGATTATTTTCCTATTATTCTATTTCCTCAAAATGCTTTCGGGAAAATATGAAACAGTGTATTGTGACCCATCCCAACTAATTCCCCATCAGATGTTTGATTAGATCTGTATGTTGGGTGTTGTGAACAATGCAACAAATGCCTTTACGACATTCTTTTCCGTATTCAAGAAAAATATGAATAAGAGAGACAAAATTATGAGGAAGATTGTTGAAAAATATAAGAATGACATTATATTTCATGTGTCTTCTGATGAGTGTATGATAGAAGTAGTTGAACCCCGGACCATCTAGATTCAACCCCTAGGATATGAGATCACAAAAGAAGAAGCTGAAGGGTATGTGCAACTCTTGTTGAAGGGCCCTAAAGATCCAAATGAACCCCAAAGTGGAACCTATGCAGAGAGATCCATGGAAGTCCATTTGGAGCTCAACAAAGCTACAAGGAAGAAAAATGTGAATGAAATGCTCAAAAAATTTGGTTTCACAAATGAAGAGATAGCTCTAGGAAGAGCTCTTAGAGGTCAGAAGATTGAGGAATCACCTAGTGTAAGGAGATCTGGTAGGATCCCTCCTTCCATACCAGCTTCTGGATCAACTTCAATAAAGATTGATCCTAGCACTACTGACAAAGGCAAAGGCCCTGCCCCATCCGGACCCACTACTAGATCAGGAAAGAGAAAAGGTGTTCCTCTGGTAGTCCTTGGTAAACGAGGAAGAAAATAAAAGGATACTAGGGAGAAGAATATGAGTGTTACTGATGATTAGGATGAAGATGAAGAAGATCCAACTACAAAGCTGACAAGAAAGAGAAGGGTGAGTGTTTCCTCCAGTGAAGGTGTATCGCAAGAAATAGGTGTTGGATCGAAGAAAGTTCACTATGTGTCATTTTGAGAGGATGT
The DNA here is from genome assembly GCA_007115665.2 of Sequoiadendron giganteum. NCBI lineage: Eukaryota > Viridiplantae > Streptophyta > Pinopsida > Cupressales > Cupressaceae > Sequoiadendron > Sequoiadendron giganteum. Next base: position 49,472,719 of record CM021106.1, read on the forward strand.
TGATGAATAGAATGTCAATGATAATGAAACCGATGCAAAGAAGGCCAATGTTGTAGAATCAGTTTCATTGGAATAGGAAGAACATAATGCCTCTCCAGTAAGACCTTGTTCCCCTGTCAAACTGGATGTTTTGGTGAATAATTTGGTAAATCAAGAAAACATGGTGAAATCTACAATAAAAGTGTATGATTTAGTAGGAAAAGAAGATAAGAAAACAATAATAATGGCTATCATCAAATATTTCATTATATTGGAAGCTAAGTGGGATAATATTAGGAGTGATGTAATTGAATTTTTTTGGGAAAATCTGATCGAGAGAAGAGCAAAGGCGGTTGAGCTGGAAGAGAAAATGAGAAATAAATCATATAAAGAAATTGCATCCTCTCTGTCTCTAGGTGATCTAGAAACTTTAAAGAAGATTTGTGCTAATACATTCAGGGTGAAGAGAAGATTCAATACCTTGATGAACAGAGACAAGAAGGAAATCAAAGGGATAAGGAAGGAAACAATAAGTACTATCAAGAGTACAACAGTAAAGTATGGAATGATTGGTGCATCCGGTTCGGAACCTGTATCTAGAAAATGAACTTCTACGGAAGCTATGGAAGAACCGCCTTCTGGTACTACTGATGAAAAAGTACCTCTACAAATGAATGACTTCAATACCTTTCCAAAAATAGGTAGTACAGATGTCCTATCAAAAATAAATGTTGGTAATGAGGCTTCAAAAAATGAAAAATAGGTTGAAGAAAATGTTGATGCAGAGGTTAATGATGTTACCCATCTGGTACACCCTGAAGAAGAAGAAAAAGATAAAAATGAAGAAGAGGAAAGAGATAAAGCAGAAGAAGAGTGGAAAGAAGATGAAAAAAAGAAGAAAAGATACAAGAGAAGGAGATGGAAGAAAAGAGAACAAAAGAGGAAAGTGTTGAGAAAGAAGGAGATAAAAAAAAGGAATCAGATGATATTGCTAGAAGGAATGAAGAAGTGGCTCAGCAGGTTGTGGAATCATAAAAATCCACTAGAGAATCCTCCTTTGGTGATGATGCCTTAAAGGGACTGCTATCCAAGCAGATCAAATTCAAACCGGTAATTCCTCTAGAACTCTTACAACTTCCAATGAATCAAGGTTATGTAGATATGAACAAGATTTCTCCTATACATAAAATGGTGTTAGGTGATGTATTTCATGCATCCGGTAGAAGATAAATCTTAGAAATGCATCAAAAAGGAATTGAGCTCATTGAAGATGCTACTAAGGATTTGTAGGATGTCACACTTGATACATTTGTGGATACATCTCTTGCTCCAGTTGAAAACCTGAAGCTTTTATTTGATTCCTTCAAGGAGCATGCCACAAGACTTGTTGGGAAAACAAAACAGGATGTGGAAGAGAAACTAAATGAGAAAAGGCTATTGATCCTTCATGACAAATGTGCTCTAGCACATACTAATGTAGAAAAGAGCCTTGAGTCTATAAAATCTTGTGAATCTGAAGCTAACTCTGTGTTTGGCTATTGCATAAGGTGGCTTGATGCCACACAAAGTATAAAAGACCTCATGGAATCCATTGACCCCTAGTTGATCATTGTCTCGAACACCTACAATGTATCCATGGATAGAGACAAATCAACTTGGAATTCTATTTCTGTGCATAGAGAAAAGTTTTTCATACTACAAAAACAAAAGGAAGGGATAATCAAAAAATTTGGCCTACTTGGTGACAATGTAAGAATTAAGTATGCTCTGGTAGCCAATGCTTTGGCCAGTGCTGAGACTTTGGATAAGATCAATTTGACCCCGGATACTTCGGATAAAGCTGAAGAAAGTTTTATTTCTTTAGATTCTTTGAAGAAAATGGTGATATCTGCTAAGCAGAGTTGGGAGAATGGAAAAGCAGCTTGGAAAGGCATTCTATAGGAACCTTAAAGTGCTCCCTCCTCTAGGTAAAGTTTTTTTTATATTTTTACATTGCTTGGGATAAACTCCTCAGGGGAAGTTTAGTAGTTTGATTTCCTGTGTTGTACATTCTGGACCTTGTGTACATATATTGTTTTATGCTTTTTGGTTGACCTTTGTCCTTGATGTCAAAGGGGGAGAAAGGAAAGAGAAATAGAGTATACTTTGTACATAGGAATTCTGTAAATTCTTTTGGCACATGTTGCCATCAATGACAAAGGGGGAGATTGTTGGAAGAATGAAGAAGATCACATCTCTTGATATAGTTTTTATTGTCATAGATGTCACCATGATGTTTGAGTTGCAACTACAAGACTCAAAGTCATAGTAATCTGGTATTTTGAATTGGTAATGCAGAACCATCCTCTGATATTTTGCTTTAGATTTCCTCTCTGGTAATTGTTGCTACTTCAGATTTTGGGAAATGGTTGTTGATTGATAAAAGCATGCATGGATGGGATTTAATGTGTATAGATGCTCATGATATTCACCAATATCATCTTGTTGATTACATTTTTTTATTTTAGGTCTATTGATGGCCAACCTAACAAATGATTGAAGGTGAAATGGATTAAATTTTGTTTGTGTAATCCATGCCGACATGTTGTCATGTGCCACATGGTTGAATTTTTTTTTGAAAAAGGTTTTGTATTTACTTGGAGCCAACTTGATTGTTGCCTATGGACTATTAGATATATATACAAGATGTTTTTGAAGATATGACTATGTGTGTGGTGTGTGCGAATGTTAGTAGATTATGTGTGGAAGCGAAAAGAGCGAAGAGTGATCTGCTGACATGTGAATTTATTGTGCTACAAAGGAACTAAATCGGCACTTATGGTGTACTTTCATTAGTTCAATCTCTGGCGGTTAGCCATTTTGTTTCTACAATTTCTGTAGGCAGTGAGCCTCCATTTATGGACAGTGAGTCCTAGCAGTGAACCACCCTTTTGTTATACCTTATAACCATTTATACTATATTGTGAGTTAATCCTCACAACGGTTTTTCCCATTCTATGTTTTCCATGTAAAAATATTGGTGTCTTTGTTCTATGTGCTTCATTTACAGTTAATGCTTGTGCTTATCTTAATTATCATATGCATTGGTTTAATTGGATGGTATTTGTTCAATAAGTTGAAGGATATACTGATTCACCCCCCCTCTCAGTATATTGGATATTTAACACTGATAACTTTGATAAGGCACCACAAAAGACAAGGTTTTTGAGCTTCATGAGACAAGGAAAGATTTATATGCTTGGAGATCATGAACAAGTGCAAGATGGCTCCACAGGCATGCAAAGTGTAAAATGAAAAATGCAACATGTAAAAGAATGTTCAAAGGAGTCTGCAGTAGTTCATACAAGGCCTTTGACTTAGAGAACATTGTGTCTAATGTCTCCAAGAGAGGACCAATCAAAGAATAGAAAATTCACAACTTAGGGGATGCAGTGTGTCGCATCATGCCACTAAGAGGAATATAATATGATAAGGTAGATCACACTTATAAAGGACATCACACCCAATGTCATCCACAAAGGGACAAACACATCGTATGAAGTAATAAGGCTGCACTAAGAACCAAAAAAAAAAAAATGCCAAAAAGAAATAATGTCAATGTATGCCCCCACTTAAAGGAATTGCTAAACACCATACTACGAGAAATTTCCTTAAAGTAGAAAATGAAAAATGAAAAAAGAAAGAAAAGAAATGAGAGACAACTTGGAAAGCCCCTATGAAAATTAATATATTTCCGAGTAAGGCTGCATCATGCAAAGGAAAAGGAAGAATGAAAAGAGAAGGGGTTTCCTCAAAAATGAAAAAACCAAACAAATAAGGGATCTATGGATTTTGGGTCCGTATGTTCATTGCTGCAATGTTTGTTTAGAGAGATCGTAACTATCATCATTCCCCCAAATATATAGAACTGGAAGAATTACGCAAAGAGAGTGAAAAAAAAGAAAAAGAAAGAGTCATTTTGGGTCAAAATGGAAGAGACATAGGGTGTATCGATGTTTTGCATCGTCCCCCAAAAGGACAACAAAAGCAAAAGAAAAAGACAAAGAAAAAGAGCCTTTTGGGTCAACATGAAAGGGACATTGCTATCTTAATGCCTTGCATCATCCCCAAAAGGATGGAAAAAAGCAAAATAAAAGGAAAAAGAGCCTTTTGGGTCAACATGAAGGAGACATTGATGTCTCAATGCCTTGCATCATCCCCAACAAGAAAACATAATCAAAATAAAAAGGCAAATAAAAAGACCCTTTTGGGTCAACATGAAGGAGACATTACAATCTCAATGCCTTGTATCATCCCCAAAAGGAAAACACTGGCAAAAGAAAAAGGCAAAGGAAAAGAGCCTTTTGGGTCAACATGAAGGAGACATTGTGGTCTCAATGCCTTGGATCATCCCCAAAAGGAAAACACAAGAAAAAGAAAAAGGCAAAGAAAAAGAGCATTTTGGGTCAACATGAAGGAGACATTGTGGTCCCCTTGCCTTGCATCATCCCCAAAAGGAAAACAAAAGAAAAATAAAAAGGAAAAGAAAAAGAGCCTTTAGGGTCAACATGAAGGAGACATTACAGTCCCAATGCCTTTCATCATCCCCAAAAGGAAGGAAAAAAGCAAAAAGCAAAAAGTGAAACAAATGCACGACATATAGAAGAATGAAGGTATAGATAGAAGAATGTCATGAAGAGAGAGAACATCAAACATAATAGTATGAGGGAACACGTTACACACAAACAAAAAAACAAAAGAAAAAGAAAGAGACTAGTAAGGAAAATGCATGTCAACCATCTAGCAAGTCATCTGCCTCCCAATCTTGTTCAGTGTAAAGTGCGGGTGGGCGATTAGCTAGAGGGACAAGGAAAAAAACATTACTAGGATAGGGCTAACAATGTCTTTCCCCCACTGAGTGCAAGGCAAGAATGAGCTGAGTTGGGTGATGGGAAGGATCAAGTAATAGTGAGAAGAGAATTTTCTACAACTATTACATGATAAGGCATGCGATAATAGTTTATGGGTTGAGGGGATAGCAATTATTGCCATCGAAGTGATTCTTGCTTAGTATTTCTCTCAAATGATGACACTTATCACTTCTATGTCCAAGAACATTATGATATGCACAATGTGGAAAATGAGCATCTTTAGGATATATTATCACCCTAGTCCTAGGTGGAAATTTGATTATTTATAAGTATTTGTAATTTCCTTCCATAGTCAGGGCGTGGACGAAGAGGCAAATTTAAGTTTCTATAACTTGTAAGGCCGCTTACGTCTACTAGATTCACCAACTTCATGAGAGGAGATTAGGGTAGGAGGTCTTGAAATGATTTTAGTGCTGTCCCTGTTATTGTTATGATATGGTGAGTGTTCTTTAGGAAGAACAACATTTAGATCAGAAGGGGAATCAAAGATCACCATGCGATCATCACAAAGCTGGAGATATTCTTGAGGAGGCATGTGGTTATGAGGGGGATCTTGATAGCCTATCCCCTTGGTAGTTTCAACAGGTGATAGTTGTTCATAAAATTGATGTATTGCATGTTTAGTTGTTGTATGACCTCCTTGTTTTCCCTGAATGGTAAAACCTTTGCCATAGGTTTGTTCAAGGTCGATTGGAGTAGTTTTGACTTGGTTATTGTAAAAAGGTTGAGTAGTTGCATGGCTAGAAGAACTAGGTTCACCTTTTGTAGGGAACTTAGGTTCTTTGTATGTTTTGGGATGTAGGTAACCAAATGTCTCAAGAGGTGATATGGTAGGAAGATTTGGTTGTCTCATGGATGGGTAAAAGGTTGCATTGGCTTTAAGGTTTTCAAGGAAATCGTTGAGGAACCTATTCATGCTAGCATTATCTTTGATAATGATGTCAACATCATGAGGAGGACATGCATTAAGGAGTTGATTGAGCAAGAGTGGGTTCAAGTTCATTAGGATCATTTACAAAGGCACAACTTGACATGTTCACTAAGGATTTGAAAGACATCCAAAACTTTTTCAAAGATATAGCCATCGTGAAAGAAAACTAAATGCAATAAATCGAATAAGACAACAAATCTAGAAACAAAAATAGAGATGTAATAACAAAAAACAAAAGTGCAGACAATTCTATGATAATGCCAAAAATTATAGTGCAAAATGTGTAGGTGGACTAAGTCACCTAGTGTGGCGAATTAGTCCCAGCAGTGATGCTTTTAGCAATTTTTAGAGTTTTTGAATCTAGTTTATGATTTTTAGGCTATTCCAATCCAAATAGAGAATGAAAATGTAGAATTTTTGGATTTTCAATGATAATGCAATGCAAAAATGTAAGCTAAATGAGCTTTTCACTAATGGAATTTAGAAACCATAGGATGTAAAATAAAGAAAAACCCTAATGCAATGTGAATGCAAGCTTTTCCTAGGATGCAAATGTACTAAAAATTAGAAGATTAACAAGTTTTCTAAGGACGAGTTCACCAAAATGAACTATAGATTTTGAGGGAAAAGGGATTCCCTAGCACTTCTAGGGTTTTGACCTTGAAGGAGAGAGTTATTTTTACACCCAAAACCTAGGGGGTTCATTCAAGATTAGGGATTGAATGTGTAATGTGTGTGTATGGTTTGGAATGTGTCTAAATGCTACAAACTAATGAAATGAAACTATCTATTGAATGAAAACTAATGTAATGCAAAACTAATGAAAACACTATGTAAAATGACCTAGAATGCAAGCAAAATATAACATAACTTAATGTAACAGGAGGGTGCACCTGGAAATTGAAGGGTGGTGAAGAGGAGCCCTGAAATCTTCCAGAATTTGTTGTTGAAGGCCATTGGGACACTTATGCCAAGCTGGGTGACTTAGTCTTGCTTCGGGGAAACTTTGTCAAAACAAGTTTAAGGGAAATGGGTGTCTAGATCTGTAGAGATCACTTTTTAGGCCTAGAAGTGGGACTAATTCACCAATGATGGTGACTTAGTCCACCTGTGACTTTCAGGAATCTCAAGACTGGAATCTATAGCTATCAACTTGTACTCCTATTCCTGACAAAAACTAGATCCGAATCTTCAGATGTTGACCTGTAGGTTGTCTTCAAGTACCTTTTAGGGTTTGTTGACTTTGAATGATGTTAATGGAAATATGAAACCTTTTAGCACCTTACTCTTTGACTAATATACATACAAAACCTGCAAAAAACACATGCAAAGAGGGAAAAAGGTGTTAGGGTTAAAAAATAGGGGTTTGCCTTAGTCAAACCCCAATTTTGTAATCAAACCCTAGATAATGAAATGAAATGGAAAGGGAAAGATCATTGAACAACATGCAAGTGAAAAAACTCACCAAACCCTTGTTGAAGAAGTTTGAGGATATAAAAGTAATCAACTCCAATGGATTGATGCTTGTAGTGCTTAGAGTGCTTGAATTCTTGATTGAGAAGAATGCAAATGTTGAGTTAGGAAGATGAAAATGAGGGTAAAACCCTTTATTTATACATGTTATGCCCTAATTTCTCAAAAATACCACATCATAGGCCGACCTTAGCATTTAGAAGATAATATCCTACTAGAAATTTGGATTAAATTTGATTTTTATGCCAAATGGGACTAAGTCGCCCAAGGTGGCAACTTAGTCCACTTGGGAAATTTTAAGTGGATGTCGGGAATTAAAGTGTGCTTAATGTTGTTTAAAGAGTCTATCTTTCGAAACACATTTAAGTAGGACCTATAAGTGCATTAATGGGTCATTTTAACATAAGAAAGGGTCAATTTGTTGGTGACAAGCCTAGGAAAGTGTGAGGGTTTGTTACAATACCTTACAACACTTTTAAATAAGACTTGGTAAGTGATAAAAAGAGGTTGTTTAGATGAATTATATTAGAAAGATGGTAGAAAAGTGGGAAAATGTGTTACAACACTTCACAACACCTTTGTAATACATCATTAGGTTTTTGTTGATTTACAAGCATCCAAAATCAGACCAAAATCCATAGGAAAGGCCCAAATTAGTCAAAATGTCAAGGATACATTTTTCTACGACATAGAAAGATGTGTTTGAAATTGTTTTTGCATGTGAAGAAGGTTGTTTCTGAAAATGGAATTGCTTCACATTTATTCATGTTATTGTTTATTGTCTTACAAATTTGGGAACTTGCTTATATTGTCTATATTTATCTTATTTTTAAGTTTCTAGTGTTGAGTTTCTCCAAAAGTTTAGTTCTTATGTTGGAATTCAATGGTTGTGCATCCTAATGTGTAGGATAAAAGTAACCTTTGTTTTAGGTGGTTACAACACTGTTGAAGTGTAGTATGTTGATGTTGGAATATTCCAGGATGTCATGTGGTACTGTTGTGTGGTCTACATGTTGGTTTCGAACTTAGAGAGGCATGCATATGTTTTCTTGTTAGTGTAAGTGTAGTTTTGGCCGACCTCGTGTTCTAGTGCTAATTGTGGAGGTTGTTTGTTGTTTATGAATGTGATGAGTAGTGTGCTGATATAGATTTGTGTCCTATTTAACCCATGGTGTAGTCTTCATTCACTTATTTCCATCATAGAGGTGTTTGGTTCCAAACTATTTGGTGTTGCATTTTTGAGGTACATATGTTTAATTAAGGATGGCCTAATTAAAAAATTTAGGTCATAGATAGTATAAATACAAGGTGAGTTGTTCGATATGTTGTAAGGTGTGTGAATGGTGTGAATGTGATAAACTGTGGTGATATATGTGTGAGCTTAAATGTCTATGAATCTGGATGTAGTGAGTAGAAGGTGTATACATTTTTAGTGTTCGTGAAGTTGTTGTAGGTAGTGAGCCAAAGGTTATGGATGGTGCAAAGCTGCAGCGGTTGATTTTCTTGTTGCTCTGAGATAGTGAATCTCTCTATAATATTTTCTTCTCTTATTTCTTCTAGGTAGTGAGCCTTTCTTCTTTTTTGGGCAGTGAACCCTTGGAAGTGAGCCTAATTATATTCGGTGTTGTAATTCACATATATGTGAGATAATCCTCATTGTGATTTTTCTCTACTTTAGGTTTTCAATGTAAATTTAGTGTTCTCTAGTGTATGGTTGTTTTTGCATTACTATTTCACATGTTTACATTTTGTCGATGCTTAATGAGGGTTTAAAATTTCATAAGGTTTTAAAACTTAATGAGAGATTGAATGTTTTAATGTATAACTGATTCACCATGCCCTCTTAGTTTTCATTTGAATCCAACAAAAACTGTGACAACGCATGCATCATCAAATGCAAGAAGAGATGAAGATGTGTCACCAAAAAGTGTATCCTTGACATTTTTTCACTCATTTGGACCCTTGCCTATGGATTTTAGTCCTCTTTCAACCTCTTTTAACCCCTTTCCAAGCCTTATTTCAAAGTGTTATAAGGTGTTGCAAAACATTTTCACACTTTGCTAGGCTTGTCATTACTAAATTAACCCTTTCTTATGACATAATGACCCCTTAATGTAATTTTAGGCCTGACTTAAGTGTGTTTCAGGAGGCAAGCCTGTTAAACATTATTAATCCCCTCTTAATTCCTAACAACCACTCAAAAATTCCTCGGTGGACTAGGTCGCCACCTTGGGCAACCTAGTCCCATGTGGCATAAAAATTAAAATAAACTTAAAAAATATTGTGGGAATTTTCCTCCAAAACCCTAAGGTCAGCCTATCATGTGCTATTTTGGGGGAATTAGGGCATAACATGTATAAATAAAGTTTTTTCCCCTCATTTTACACCTCCTAAGTCTCATTTTTCTCCTCTCTCAATCTTCTCAAGCAAGCTAGGATTTACATCCTAGCTCACCAAGACACATTTCTAAAGCATTCAAGGGTTGAAACCACAACCATTGTTGCAGGAACTCTAGATCTCTCATCATGGAAAGGTAATAATTCCATTACTTTACATTTCATGCTTTCTTATCTTCTTTCATCATTTGATTTAATTATCTAAAAGGGGCTTGACCAAGGCAAGCCCCCATGCCCTAACAAACAACATTCTCTTCTCCCTCTTTGTGTGTTTGTAGATTTAGGTATTTTGGAAGGCTTGAAGAATGGATTGAAGAATTGTTGAAGACACCTCCTTGTTAGCTATGGAAAAAAATCCATCAAAAGACACCTACAAGCTGAAAATCAAGGTTTTTGGTCTGAACATTTGGAGGAACAAAAAGTGCAAATCAAGAGCCTCTGTTTCCACCTTTAGATTTACAAAAAAGGAAAAAGGGACACTCACTGTAGTTGTGGTGACCTAGTCCCACTGTGTATATTTTTCAAATATTTCTACAGACCTGGATACCCATTTGGCTGAAACATGCCTTGGAGCAGTTTTCTGAAATCACCCCGAAAAAGTACTAGGTCGCCTAGCTTGGCACAAGTGTCCCACCAAACATTAAAATCAGTATTTCCCAAATTTCAGAGTTGCTTCAAGTATGCAATACATTTCCAGGTGCACCTCTTTCATTTCCAACTTTCTATTTTGTTAAAGTTTACATTTTTAGGTCATTTTGTAAATGTTTGCATGCAACACTGTGTTTTCTAGCATTTCACATTCTGTAGATTTAACATTAATAAGTCATCTTTCCTTCAGTTTTCTACACTTAGACATCATATTTAGACATTCATACCCCCTATTAACACATAATATTTGAATGTAACATTAGCATTTTTGCCCATCTTTCTCCTTTTAGGTGAAAAACCCTAGAAGCGTAAGAAAGCATTAAGGTGCCAAAATTTATGTTACATTTTGGTGAACCCGATGTTCAAATCCCCTTTTCTCTGATTTGGAGTTCTTAATCATCCTAGATGATGTAGGAGCATCCTCGGTTCTTAGCAATCTTGCATCAACCAAAAATATTTTCATTCAGTTTTGTTCTTGTTCAGTTCAAGTTGGAAGATTTGGTATTTCATCATGTTTGTTCACCAGATCCTGCAGATCTATATTTTCATCGTGGATATTTTCATTTTCCTTATTCCAAGTTTTCAGCTCGATTGGATCTTTTATTGGAAAGATATCACTTTTAGAGTAAGTGACAGTTTTTGGAACTGGCCCCAGAATAATTTCAAACCTAACGACTAGTTTGATCACTCATGGATCTTTCTCATAGCTTGCGGATCCTCATGGTGTGTTTTGAATTGTTTTGTGGAGTGTCCCCAACCTTAATTTTAGGTCCATACTTCATCTTATGCACCTGTCATGGAGAAATTCAAATTTGAGGGTGACCTATTCATGCACACATTACATTTCCTTCATCGAAGATTGTAATGATCTTTGGCCAACGCGGATGCTTCTAGATCTTGAATAAGATATAAATAATTATAATAGATCATTGGGGTAGCGATTATGATGATGAAGAAGAATATAGATTTTGATCTATAATATTTTTTCTTGCATTAAGGAGCATGTAGGAAGACTATATTTTAAAACATGTTGTATCAGGCCTATGAGCTGAATCTATAAGCTTGGATGTTGCCGACCAATTGTAATCAAAATTTATGTTAATAAGAATGTTTGAATCTACATTTGCCTCCATATTTTGTGTTGCTTTTGTTGTGTGACTCTTGCTACATGGTCGAGACTATTCTCTTTGAGGATCCTCCTACCGTGACTACACCAAATTGGTATCAGAGCGAGATTTGTTCCATGAGAGATCGTTAGAGTTTGCAAAATTCTGTTGAATATTTGTTGTGGGGTGGTAGACTAAGGATTTGACCAGCAGCTAGAGAGTGCTTGTGTAAAGATGGCAAGAAGAATAAATGGAGCACGTGGAAATGTAGACCTACCTATAATGGAGATGTTGAGAGGAATTACTGCTAGATTAGAAGCAGTCCAAATGGCCCTGAGGAGAGGTCGACTAGTTGATGATGTGAGTGATGAAGAAGTAAAAGAACAGGAAGAAATGGAAAGAGATGATCAACCTAGCATTGATCAGGGAGAAGAGAGGTTCATAAGAGCCCTAACCAGAGTAAATACTAAACCACATTTCAATCCATCGAATTATAGTGGCAAGTTGGATTTAGATGAATTGCTTGATTGGATAACGAAGATGGAGAAGTACTTTGATTTTGAAGGAACCACAGAAGACAAGAATGTGAAATTTTCTTGTACAAAGTTGAAAGGACATGCATCCCTTTGGTGGGAACATTTGCAGACAAATAGGCACAAAAGAGGAAAGGAGAAGATAAGATCATAGGATCGGATGGTGAATAAGCTGAAGACAAAGTTTATGCCTGCAAACTATCATATCAATTTGTTCTAAAAGTTGTGGAATTTGAAGCAGAAGGATTCAAGTGTGACAGAGTATACTAAGGATTTCTACAAGTTGAATATCAGATTTGGACATTCAAAGGATGAAATCGAGCAAGTAGCTAGATATGTGAATGGTTTGAGGTTGTATGTATAGGATGAGATCAGTTTGATCAAGTTATTGAGTGTGGAGGAGGCATATCAATGTGCCATAAAAGCATAAGAGAAGTTGAATAAAAGAAATGAGAAGAGACAAAGAGGAAGAGGTGGAAGATTTTAGAGAGGAAAAAATTTTCCTGGAGGAGGAAAAGGATGTTTCATAGATCAGAATAAAGATAAGGAAGTCAGTAAGAATGATAATCTATACCGTAGAGATGATGGAAACTCTTACCAAAGAGGAGGATATGGTGGTTACTGGAATAAGGGTTATAGAAAAGATGATAGAGGACAAGACAAAAGAGTATTCAGAGGAACTTGTTTCAAGTGTGGTGGAGAAGGACATAGAGCATTCGAGTGTAATCAAGGAGAGGCAAGGAAAAAGACAAAGAACACTAGAAGAACAACCTTTGTCGAGGAGGATCATGTCAGATCATCTAATAAACCAGAAGAGGGAGAAGTGTTGGTGAACAAAAGAGTATTGTGTCAAAGTGAGATGGAGCAGGAATTGTTGCGGAGAAAGAACTTGTTTTGAGCCAGCTGCAAGGTAGCCGGTATATTTTGCAAAGTGATTATTGATAGTGGAAGCTCAGAGAACCTGGTTTCTAAAGAAATGGTGACCAAATCAAAGTTGGAAAGGTTGAAACACCCAAAGCCCTATTTGATAGCATGGAATCAAGATGAGCATAAGATACTTGTAAGTGAACAATGTTTGGTGAAATTGAAGATAGGAAATTATCATGATGAAGTTTTGTGTGATATCATGCCTATGGATGTATGCCATACTATATTGGGAAGGCCTTGGCAGTATGATAGAAAAGCTATTCATGATGGAAAGAAGAACATATATACCATTGTTGAAAATGGGATGAAGCAGACTTTGTTGCCATTAGAGGATGTTCCTAAAATTGAGGTTTGCATGAATGCTAGAATTTGTTTGGTTGATGGAAGGAGATTTCTAGATGGACTGAGACATGAGAGCAGGTGCTATACCTTGGTTCCTAAGAAAGCTAAATACTTGAAGCATGTAGAAGAACAACCAGGGGAGATAAAGGAGTTGCTGACAGAATATGAAGCTATCATCTTGGATAATGTACCTGATGGATTGCCACCTATGAGGAGTATTATTCATTGCATGGATTTGATTCTTGGAGCTAGTTTTCCTAATAAAGCAGCATACTGGATGACACTGGCAAAGAATGAAGAGTTGAATAGACAAGTGAAAGAATTGTTGAGAAAGGGTTTGATCAGAGAGAGCTTAAGTCCTTGTGCAATACCTACTGTGCTAGGACCTAAGAAGGATGGAGAATGGAGGATGTGTATAGATTCTAGAGCCATAAATAAAATTACTGTGAAGTATAGATTTCCTTTGCCCTGGATGGATGATGTAGCTAGGGAAAATCAGATATAAAACTAGAATAACAAGATATCAAAACCCTAACTAGCACAATAGAGTACAAGCAAGCATGAAAATCAAAACAAGAAAGCAAAGCAAATCGATCTCCATGCTAGATTTGATTTATCTCCATTGCTTTTCTCCACCTGCATGAGAATGCAAGATTTTGAAGGTTTGATTGTTGATATGTTGATTGCTCATTTTCGCAGCATAATGATAAGATGAATATGATAGAAGAAAAATAGATAGATAGATAGATAAGAAGAAATTTTGGCAGAGTAAGGATGCTGAAAGAGGATTCCCCAAATGGCATGTGAAAGGCTTGATTTATAGGAGAAGGCTGATTTGATTCGATGGCCAAGATTAAAAGTCAAATTTGTGATATGTATGGCTAGGATCAAAAGTTTATTTTAGTGTCTATGACGCACATTAAGTGGATTATGACATGAGACCAAAATTAGGATGTGAGGAAATAAGTGGGATTATATTCTTTATTTTGGAAGAAAATATACTTATGACGCACAATGAATGGGGGTAAAAATAGGATGTGAGTGGGAATCTCATAATTTAAATAATAAAATTATTTAAATTATTTATGCATGTGAAGAGTTGTAGTCATGTGACACATGTTGCAATGTGACAATAAGTGAGGGATTAATTCAAATATTTAATTTGAATTATTTTGAGACATGTGGGGAATTAATTAAATAAATGAGATTTATTTAATTAATTGGGAAGGTGATTAAGTGGAATAAATGAGATAAGTGAGATAATGTAATGACCTAGGGTAAAATATTACAAGTTCATGTATCGACTAGGTAAAGTTATGACAGGGACAATTTTGAGTGTCTACATTTTGCCCCTCTTTGAGATGATGTTTGAGATAGTGAGATTTATGTCGAGTAACATCATTTCAAAGAAGTTAAAGTATGGATAAAGGAAAAAAGGGTGATGCCCCAGCCACTTAAAGAAGTGAGGAGTATGATGAATGAGGGAAAGGGATGATAGAAGAATATGATGATGCAAAAGATATGAAGAAATGGGATGATGATATAGGATATGATAATGATGATGATGCCCCCTCAAGAGGATAGGTGGGTTGGAAAAACACATATATGCTCTCGAAATTCATGAGACGATAAGGGAGGGATAAGATGAATGATATAAGATAAGAAGTAGACGAAAAAGAAAAATGACACACTGTGCTGCAATAAAATGAGCAATCATATGTTTGATATAGCACTAGACGTTATGCACCAAGGTATAAAGGACCAAGGTGACATTGTGTCTCATCCCCCAACATAATACAACCTTGTCTAGATACAAGATATGAATATTAGTTGGGAGTGATTCGGATTTGATGCAAATGTAAATTGAAATGATAAAACACACAAGCAAGCATGCACAAATGATACAAAAACAAACAAGGTATTGCCCCTGTCAAGCTGTAAACCAATGATTAATTGATTGATTGATGATGATGATAGTGTTGTCATTGTGGGGAACGATATATCCCTAGATCAACACGAGGATGATTGATTGATTGATTGATGATGATGATAGTGTTGTCATTGCGGGGAACGATATATCCCTAGATCAACACAAGGATGATTGACTGATTGATTGGGTTTACAACAAGATTAGGATCAAGACCAAAGGATGTGATTGGATAATTTGGAAAGATTGATTAGCTTCATTGGTATGGATTAAGGATTGACTTGCATTTGGATTATTGCTTGGAAGGATTGAAGATGCTTGATTTGAAGATTTGGATGATGATTGTTGAATTAAATCGAGGAATAATTTACTTGGAATGATTTTGATTGATTGGATTGATGAAGAAATGATTTGATTTGATGATAATGATTAGATTGATTAGAAGAATGGGTTTGATTAGAAGAAGTGATGTGATTGATTAGAAGAATGGATTTGATTAGAAGAAGTGATGTGATTAGATAATTTGATGAAAAAATTGATTTGAAGAAGTTGAATTGATGCGTTGAAGTGATTTGGTTTGATTTTATTGCTTGGATTCTTGAAATGTTTTGATTTTTTGGATTTTTGAAATGTTTTGATTTTTTTTAGATTTTTTCGAAATGTTTGGATTTTTTTGGATTTTTGGAATATTTGATTTTTTTGGATTTTCGAAATGTTTTGATTTTTTTGGATTTTTGGAATATATATATATATATTTTTTTTATTTTTGGCCTATGTGATTTTTTTGGATTTTTGAAATGTTTTGAGATGTCAATGGATGACAATTTGGGTAGCCTTTGTGCTAGATACCAATGACAAGGGAAAACCGAGTCTAGGTACAAGGATATAGATGTGATTGATGGATGAAAGGGTGGGTGATAGGATAAGGGACAAAAAGGCTCATGATATATGGATGGATAAAAAATGACAGGATGTATGCATGATAAGAGGGCAGGGATGTGATCTCCAAAGACTATGTCGCATAGGAATAACATGCCCCATTCTAGGTACAATACTTAGGATTATTCATGACAAAGCTTATGACACTAGGATAATGATAGGCTTGTTTGGAAGGATGGGGTATATCAAAAGATATCCAAAGCATGTTTCAACATTTTGCCCCATATTTTTATCAAGATCAAAAAGAGGAAGAGAGGATGAATGGACTCAATATGATAAGTATATGGGTATGATGGATAAAGATGGTAGGTAGGATTGAAATGATATGATAAGAAATGACATGATAGGATAGATAGTGCAGATGAGAGAAAGTGCCCCCAAGTGTAAGTGACATAGAAGATCAACCTACACATGACTCATGTTTATCAAGTTTTTATCATGGTACCTATCCAGGGCGCCTGTTTACCAGGTTTTCACCATTGGATGAAGGGGTTTATCTTTACTTATTTTTTGACTTTTATTTATTTATTTTTGACTTTTTTGAATTTTTTTTCAATTTTTTAGATAAAAGAAGGGGAATATGGATAGGAGGGACTCAAGTGTCTAGTTCCATGAAAGGTGATAGTCCCAATAGAGATGGATGTCATCTCATGGGCCATGTCAAATGTCATTATGCTCATAGATGTTGGTAAGGGATGACATGAAAGGGAGATGGAGTAGGTAGATGATGGATTATGATGTAGATTATGGAGGGATTGGTGGATTATGATGTGGATTATCTAGGGAAGATGGATGGGAGGCTTAGCCAAAAGCATGGACCATAGGAATGTGATGGGGGAGATATGTAGGATAATGAGTGAAGGGTGAGGAGATGGAGGTATGTGGAATCGTTGTGAAGTGGAAGGGAACCCTGACCAATGGTTGCACACATTGTGATAAACGTTGAAGCTTTTGATGTGGAGGGGGTGTAGGAAGCAATGGAGATGGTTGCTTAGCAGATGGGTGATGAAGTGCTTTAGGTACCCACATAGATTTAGTATTTTTATGACTTTTATTTTTCTTGTGGGATGGAATATGAGATTCTTGAATAGAGTGGGAATGTGAGGTGGAAGTGGATGGTTGGAATTTTTGAGATGTAGATGCATCATTTGACTTGTTTTCCTTTTTCTTAGGTACCCAAACCATTTTTTTTTTTAGACTTTTCTTTTGAAAGTATGATCTTATATTGCTTTTTGGATGGATTTTTCTTTGGTTCTTTGCTTTTGTATTCTAGGGCATGGGGACCCTTCATATTTTTTGATTTATAGATAGAGGCATCAAAATGTTTGCTTTTGAATCCCATGGGTATGGTGGAATGAGTGAAAGCTTCATGTTTAGACAATGTGTGCATTGATTGGTCATGATTAGGATATTTAGAGGATTTATGGATAGGTGGATAAGGGGATTGGATAATGGGGATATTAGGTGTTGGTAGTAGTGGAGGTAGATTGGATGGATGGATATTAGGAGTTGGAAGCAATGGTGGAAAAGTTGATGGTGGAAGATGTACGGTCACATGCTTTTGACATTTGTAAGATGATGGAGGAGGGATGGCAACATATGTTTTAGGCATATGAGAGGATTTATGGTGGAAAGAGGACTTATGATGGATGGAGGAAGTACCAACATCTTTAGATTGGTGTCCTTGGGGTGTATATCCAAGGACATAAAAGCGTGGAGGGACCTTGACATGGATTGGCTCCAAAATACCTTGTCCATGAAGGCCTAAACCTTTACCTTGATAGTTCATGTTCTGAAGCATGTGATGGACAATGGGACTAGGTGTGTTTTGGACACTAGACTTGAGTTCATTATTAGATGAAGAAGGTGAAGTGGATAAAGGTTGTTGCTGTTCTAAGGAGGAACATTCATGAATGAGGGTGGAGAGAGAAAATGGATATGATGGATTTGAAATGAAGTCGATAGTGGATGATGGAGGATTTAAAGGATCTTGAGTATGTTCATTTAGATCCACACTATTGGTTTGATCTTCTACATTTACTTGGGAGGCATGTGTCTCATCATGACAAGTGGATAATGCGAGATCATGGATAGGACTAGGTAGGGGGTGTATAGGAGAAATGGAGGATTCTTTCTCATGGATAGGTGAAGTGATAAACTCTTGACCATGGAATGCATAAAGTTGGATAAGAGGATCATCATGGCCTTCTTGATCATAGGTAGGATCTAGATCATAGAGGAAAGCTTCATCATGAATAGGACCAAGTATGTTATAAGTGGGATCATTAGAAGGGCCTAGATCTTGATTGGAATGAGAGGTTAATGTTTCCTCATGCTTAGGATAATGCTCTTGCCATAGCTCTTGAATTTGAGTGGAAATGGAAGTGGAAGGCTCTAGAAGAGGCTTGGTATGATTTTTATGATCAATAGGTTGTGGACCACATGATGGAGTTGGAAGAATAGGCATAGCATTCAAAGGTTCGTTGGTAAACTCATTAATGGGTGCTTGACATGGAGATGGTATATTTCGTGCTAGTAGTCTTTGGAGAAAATTGTCAAATGATTCTTTTGTTGATGGATTTGAGCTTGAGAAGTTGGATGGTGGTGTTGGTGTAGGACTAGTATGCTTTGAGATAAGTATTTTATTAGATGGGGATGGAGGACTAGTAAATGGAATGGTGTATGATTCCAAACTTATAGTGGTATTTCCCTTGTCAAAAGTATCATTAAGGTGATCTAAGATCTCTACAAAGTTTTCATCATCACTAAGATCTACAAAGTTCTCATCATCACTAGGAGAAAAGTTTGACCCACCTTGGAGGATATATGGTTTTGGATTATCTTGATGATTAGGTGAAGGGGCTCCTCTAAGTATGACCTTGGGCTTGTGACTAAGATCATTAAGGATTAGGACCATTTTAACAAGTGCTTGACTAGGATTAGGGTGAAATTGATTTGAATGTGATTATAAAAAGGATGATTAAGATGATTAGAATGATATGTTTATGTGTTGGTGTTCATAGCTTGATATGGCGATTTGCAAACAAATGATTACACATGTACACACATGAATCACACATGTAAGACGCAAGCAAATTTGAATTTGAAATTATGAATGTGATGATTAAGCACACACTTGAAGAAGACACATCAACAAGTCCTAGAAATAGTCAAGTGGGTATGGCCAATTAGGTCTTAAGCTAGGATGCACGAGGTTGACTAGGAATAATTTGAAAGAAAAATCCTGCCACACAGCTGGGAGAAAGGGGTAACCCACCCTTCACCTTCACTTCCCAAAGGTATAAAGTTCTTTGGGGCTTAGCCAAGAGTGACAAGATTTTAACTCTCAAAGAAGCGTGTCTTTCGATTCACACTTTGATTGAGGTCGTCCCTAGGGGTGATGAAATCCCCTAGCAGGCCTCCTATGAAAGGTATGACAAAAGTGAACCAAGTGAGATGTTTTTTATCACACACACATTTGATTCACACTAGCAGTTGTTAATTTCCCTTTAGAAAATTGAAATGTGTGTAAAATAGTTCAAAAACTTGTTCTTTTTAAACCCAAAGCCAAAATGTGTGATGAAAAACAATAATTCTTTTTAAGCCCAATTTCAAAGTGTGATTGCAAACAAGAAGTTCATTTTAAAGCTCCAAATCCAAGTGTTTTGCAAACAAAATTGATTGATTAAATGAGAGATAAAGATAATAAAATGAGTGCACCCGAAAATTTTCGCTTTCCAAATTGATGTGTATGACTGATATTGCTGCTACTACAGCTCCTTATGATCACTTATTTAGATTCGATTATTTGAAGATGTTATTGATTTGCAAAATAAAAACTCAAAGAAGGAACCCTTGCTAATTTTCTGAGGGCTTTCCAGAAATGTAAATAAATAAGAAATATTATTTATTTTGCACCAGAAAATGCAGATTTGTGAAAAACATGTAGAAAACAAAGATTGGATTATTTCGCATTATATTTGACTTCTAAATTAAATCTATAAAACCAAGAACCCCATTCAAATTTTACGATCTTTCCAAAAACATAAACATTTCTGGAAAATTCATTGATTTGCAGCCAGAAAGTTAATTTTATGAAAAAAAATAAAATAGTGATAACTTCTACAAAAATGCTGATAACCCCTCCATTTCTTTACTGTAGCCCGTTGAGATGATTATTAGGCTTTTGTGAAAATATTGTAGAGAAATACGAAGCCATTTGAAATATATGATGAAATTTGTAAAACCTCGAGTTTCATCCAAAAACTGGTAAATCTGCAATAACAAAAAACAATAAAACTTGCAAAAAGCAAGCTAGATCAAATGATTCACGTCAGGTTCACCAAATGTAGCTAGGGAAAATCAGATATAAAACTAGAATAACAAGATATCAAAACCCTAACTAGCACAATAGAGTACAAGCAAGCATGAAAATCAAAACAAGAAAGCAAAGCAAACCGATCTCCACGCTAGATTTGATTTATCTCCATTGCTCTTCTCCACCTGCATGAGAATGCAAGATTTTGAAGGTTTGATTGTTGATATGTTGATTGCTCATTTTCGCAGCATAATGATAAGATGAATATGATAGAAGAAAAATAGATAGATAGATAGATAAGAAGAAATTTTGGCAGAGTAAGGATGCTGAAAGAGGATTCCCTAAATGGCATGTGAAAGGCTTGATTTATAGGAGAAGGCTGATTTGATTCGATGGCCAAGATTAAAAGTCAAATTTGTGATATGTATGGCTAGGATCAAAAGTTTATTTTAGTGTCTATGACACACATTAAGTGGATTATGACATGAGACCAAAATTAGGATGTGAGGAAATAAGTGCGATTATATTCTTTATTTTGGAAGAAAATATACTTATGACGCACAATGAATGGGGGTAAAAATAGGATGTGAGTGGGAATCTCATAATTTAAATAATAAATTATTTAAATTATTTATGCATGTGAAGAGTTGTAGTCATGTGACACATGTTGCAATGTGACAATAAGTGAGGGATTAATTCAAATATTTAATTTGAATTATTTTGAGACATGTGGGGAATTAATTAAATAAATGAGATTTATTTAATTAATTGGGAAGGTGATTAAGTGGAATAAATGAGATAAGTGAGATAATGTAACGACCTAGGGTAAAATATTACAAGTTCATGTATCGACTAGGTAAAGTTATGACAGGGACAATTTTGAGTGTCTATAGATGACATTATGGATTTTTTGAGTGGAGCTGGATACTTTACAAAGATAGATTTGAAGAGTGGATATCATTAGATTAGAATCAGAGAAGGGGATGAGTGGAAGAAAAAATTCAAGACAAAGGAAGGATTGTATGAGTGGTTGGTGATTCATTTTGGACTAGCAAATGCACTAATTACTTTCATGAGGTTGATGAATGAGGTATTGAAGAAATTCTTGGGTAAGTTTGTGATTGTCTATTTGGATGACATCTTGATCTTCAGTAAGACTAGAGAAGAACATTTGCTGCGTATAAGACAAGTTTTGTAGAGGTTAAGAGAAGAGCAGTTGCTGATAAACCTTAAGAAGTGTAGTTTCATGAAGAAAGAACTGGTATATCTAGGATTTGTGATATTTGCTAATGGATTGGAGATGGATCTTGAGAAGGTAAGAGCAATTGTTGAAAGGCCTACACCAAAAATCATTGGAAAAGTAAGATCATTTCATGGATTGGCTAGCTTTTACCAAAAGTTCATTAGGAATTTCAGTTCTATTTGTAGTCCTATGAAAAAAACAATGAGAGGAGATAAGAAAGATTTTAGATGGACAGCTGGAGCAGAGAGGAGTTTTGAGTTGTTAAAACAAAAGGTGACTGAGCAGCCTGTGTTTGCTTTACCAGACTTTAATAAGGTATTTTAGGTAGACTATGATGCAAGTGGAAATGGAATTGGAGTAGTATTAAGTCAAGAAGGAAGACCGGTAGCTTACTTCAGTGAGAAATTGAATGATGCTAGGAAAATGTATTTAGTGTATGACCATGAGTTTTATGCCATAGTTCAAGCCTTGAAGAAGTGGAGACATTACTTATTACCTAAAGAATTTGTGTTGTACACATATCATTAGGCTTTGCAGTATTTGAATAGTTAAGGTAAGTTGAATCAAAGACACATGAGATGGGTGGAATTCTTGCAGAGTTATACTTTTTTCTGAAACATAGGAGTGGAAATTCAAATAGAGTTACTGATGCCTTCATTAGGATAAGGAGTTTGTTGGTAGGAATATGAGTGGAGACTTTAGGCTTTGATGAATTGAAGAACTTGTATGGGGAAGACCCAGATTTTGCAGAACCTTGGAGAGCTTGTAAATAACCAGTCTTGGAAGATAGGAGTCAATGGTTGGATTATTTTATTTAGGAGGATATGTTTTTTGGGGGGAATGAGTTGTGTATACCCCGGAGTTCAATGAGGGATATCTTGGTGAAAGAGAAACATAGTGGATGATTGGAAGGACACCTTGGAATTGATAAGACAATAGAATTGGTAAGTGAGAATTACTTTTGGCCACTGATTCATAAGGATGTTAGGAAATTTGTGCAAAGTTGTAGAGTTTGTCAAGTCGTAAAAGGGAGCAGTCAGAATGTTGGATTGTATAAAACTTTTTCAATTCCAAAGAAACCTTGGGAGGATATCAACATGGATTTCATACTTCATTTACCGAAGACATAGAGAAGTAATGATTCTATATTTGTGGTGGTGGATAGATTTTCTAAGATGGCACATTTCATACCTTGTAAGAAGACACCAAATGTAGTACATGTAGTAGAATTTTATTGCAAGGAAGTGGTCAAATTGCATGGATTACCTAGGAGTATTGTTTCAAACAGAGATACAAAGTTTGTTGGTTACTTTTGGAGGACACTTTGGAAGAAGTTGAAGATAGATTTGAAGTTCAGTTCTACTTTTCACCCATAGATTGATGGACAGACAAAGGTAGTAAATAGGAGTTTGGGAAATATGCTAAGATGTTTGGTTGGAGAGAAGACTGGAAGTTGGGACTTAGTCCTTTCTCAAGCAGAGTTTTCCTACACTAATTTAGTGAACAAGAGTACTGGAAAAACACTTTTTGAGATTGTTACTGGAGTTCATCCTAGAGGTATATCAAAATTGTGAGACATCAATAAGGAGGATAAAAGAAGTGTTGAAGTAGAAGAATTTGTAGAACATATGAAGAAAGTGCATACTCAAGTGAAGCAACAATTGGAAGATATGAACTGAAAGTATAAGGAGCAAGCAGATGAAAAGAGGAAACATAAGGAGTTCAAAGTTGGAGATGAAGTGATGTTGTATTTGAGGAAGGAGAGATTTCCAGTTGGAACATACAATAATGTAAAAATGAGGAAGTTTGGACCCTATAAGATTTTGAAGAAATTTGATTCAGGAAATGCATATGAAGTAGAGTTACCAGATGGCATGGGTATATCATGTACATTGAACATTGTATATCTACATCAGTACCATGAAGTAGAATTCAGTGAAGAAAGTAAAGAAAAATTGGAAGAAAATATTCCTAAACAACAATTAGATGAGATAGAAGAGATTTAGGATGTCAGAGATGGGAGGAAAACTTGCGGAAGATAGTACAAAGAATATCTTATGAAGTGGAAAGGTAGACTAGTGGAGGATTCTTCTTGGATTTCTCAAGCTGAGGTAGACCTTATTGGTTTTCCTTTAAGCCCATGAAGGACTCAATTTTCAAATAACCCCAGATGTCTGATGCAAGAGCATCCTTGGTTCTTGGCAATCTTGCATCAACCAAAAATATTTTCATTTAGTTTTGTTCTTGTTCAGTTCTTGTTCAGTTCAATTTGGTAGATTCGGTATTTCATCATGTTTGTTCACCAAAGCCTGCAGATCTATATTTTCATCGTGGATATGTTCATTTTCCTTATTCCAAGTTTTCAGCTTGATTGGATCATTTTCTGGCAATTTAACGCTTTCGGAGTAAGTGACAGTTTTTGGAACTAGCCCCGAAATAATTTCAAACCTAATGGCTAGTTTGATCACTCATGGATATTTCTCGTAGCTTGCAGATCCTCGCTGTGTGTTTCGAATTGTTTCATGGAGTTTCCCTGACCTTAATTTTAGGTCCACACTTCATCTTATGCACCTCCCATGGAGAAATTCAAATTTCAGGCTGACCTATTCATGCATGCGTTATGTTTCCTTCATCGGAGATTGTAATGATCTTTGGCCGATGTGGATACTTCTATATCTTAGATAAGATATAAATCATTGTAATAGATCATTAGGATAGTGATTATGATGATGAATAATAATATAGATTTTGATCTGTAAGATTTTCGATTGCATTAAGGAGCATGTAGGAAGACTGTATTTTAGAACATGTTGTATCAGGCCTGCGAGCCGAATCTATAAGCCTGAATGTTTTTGGCTGATTGTAATCAAAATTTCTGTTAATAAGATTTTTTTTATCTACATTTTCCTCCATATTTTGTGTTGCTTCTATTGTGTGACTCTTGCTATGTGATCCAGACCGTTCTCTTTGAGGACCCTCCTACCATGACTACACCACTAGCTTTGCATTGCATTGCATTTTGCATTGTTTACTTTGCATTCTAGGGTTCTAAAATTTGCATTAGTGAAAGTGCATATAGGTTGCATTTTTGCGTCATAAATCATTACACAATTTCTAAAATTCTGCATTTTCATCTTAGGTCTACATCATACAACCTAGACACCATCAAAATCAAACAAAAAAATCTAAAAATTCTAAAAAAATCCCTAGGAGGACTATGTCACCACCCTGGGTGACCTAGTCCCTTTAAGCCCTTGAAACTGCCCTTTACAAAGCTGAAAACCTTGTTTTTAAGCTTCTTTTTTGTGTCATTATCTATAGATGTATCAATGGGTTGTCTTTTTGCTACATGATTTTAACTCAATCTAGCTTAAATTGGTCCATTTCATGCATTACTTAAATTCCATTTTGCATTGACAACATTTTATTTCTAGCATAATCAGTAAATTACATTGTTTGGAATCTGAAAGTTGTATTTCATCCTATGTCTTTACATTGCATTTTAGTTCGCATAGCTTCTATTACATTTCATAGAATTCATGGCACTTATGGATAGTATTAGAATTTTGCAATTTTCATTTTCAACATTAGTTCATAGTGCATTTAGATCAAATTCATTACAAAACAAAACCAACACTTTAACAACATCACAAGAACCCACTCACACAATTCTTAAGCCCTTTAGTAGTGATGACTTAGACATGCTAGATGAAGCTCTTGATGACTTCATCTCTTCTAGCTCACCCACTAAAACTTTGACCCAAGAGGATGAAAACATCGATAATCATGGCAATCAACATTGTTCTTCTCTTAATATCGCTCCCATTGGTGACGAAGGTATCTTGTAAAAAGAAGACACAATCATTGAATATCATGATGGTCTTGCTTGTCTTCCTCTTCCTCCCTCTTGCAAAGACCTTATAACACATTATGGTAAAATCATGGTTACTACCTTACCTAGTCTTCAATCAACTCCCAACACCTCCCCTATTTGTTCTCATGCTTTAATAACTATGGATATGTTGGTATCAAGCACTCCAATGATTGAGAGTTATAGAATTATTTCTCCCCTTCCTAATATTCCTCACATTTGGAAGGTTCTATTTGAACAAAACCATCCAATCATTGGTAACCATCTAATTCCTTGTTATCCTTCTCTTAATACCTCTCCTATGAGTGATGAAGCTACTTTACCAAATCCAATCATGACATGTGATGAACCTATTGTTTGTCACTTTCCAAAATGCTCTCCTCCTAGGATAGATACTATGGCACAAGAGAATGACACCTTAGAGGAAAATAATGCATTCATCAATAATCACAACAATCAACTTTCCCGTTGTCCTAATATCTCTCCTATTTGTGAAGAAGATATTATTGGTGAGAATCGTGAGAATATTATGACACAAGACACTTCAACTATCAATCCTTCCCTTACTTGTGATGAAGTCAATAGTGTAGACCCAAACAATGAACATCCTGAACATCTTGTTTGTAGTTCTCCTAAAAACTCTCCTACTAGGGAAGCTATCATGGTGCAAGAAAACAACAACATGGTTTCCCTCCTTTCAAGCAATAGCAATGTGTCTTCCTTTGGTAATACTAAAATGATGATAAGTTCAATTGACATTTCTTGGAGATACATCAACCCAAGCCTGCTAATATTATGCATACACAAGTGTCCATTAGATCCCCATCTACTATTGGACCTCCTAAGAATCCTCTAATCCTTTCCCCACCTAAGAACAACATCTCACATCACCTCAATTACCATGACATTGCTCACATATATGACAAAGTCTATACCATCAATGATAACTTTGTCAAAACCTTGTTTCCTTCCCCACATAAATAAAATTAGTTGCTAACTCCTTGTTGTGTAATAGTTTTAGGATCATAGAATACTTGCTATTGCATGTTTTACATCCATCATGAAGAGCAGCATACCATCATCCATTCCTAGCTCACCTTTGTCCTGCACTAAGTGGGGGAAATGGGTTTAGTAACCTTGTCCTCATATGTCACTTGTCATTGTCTCTCTTGACTAATTGTTAACCTTTCATACACTTATAAGAGCAATTTTGGGACATGGATGATGTGACTTAAGTTGACTCATATGTTACATACTACCCCTCTTCATGATGTAGCCTAATTCAAAAACATATGACTTGGCATAGGGCTTTCCAAGTTGGCTCTCATGTCTTCCCTCCTCTATCCTCGGCTACTTTAAAGAAATTTCTCACAGTGATGGTGTAGCAACCGCTTTAAAGTGGGGGCATTCATAGATGAATTTTTTTAGACAATTCCATGGTGTGATTTCTCTTTTCTTGTGACGTGTTCTCTTCTTGGTGGTGTCATTAGGTTTGATGCCTTCCAAGAGTGTATGATTAACTGAAGTGGCCTGATGCGAATGAGGCATCCCATGGATAATGATCTGACACCCTAACTTGTCCTCTCTTGGAGTCATTAGGCACAATGCTCCCTAAGAAGAAGACCTCGCATGAACTAAGAAAAATCCCCTTCAACAAAATCTTCACATAATATTTCAAAAGCATTTACACAAGCATTGTGGTGCCTTATCAAAGTTATCAAGTGAGGTAACTTTGGTATGGTTAGTATAATGGGAAGCTAACACACTAGCATGAATTTCTCATTATACAGTGGGAAGCCGACACACTGGCATGAATTTCTTGTTGGATGTTGTGGTTAAGTTGCTGATATGTGGTTGTCATTGATGTCAACACTATTAGCATTGGTGTCCTGAAGGCTATATATGTTAAGGATATTGAGAAAATTATAATAAATATGTTGAAGGTTGTCTATGAAGTTGTTAACTTCAGTATGTTGGTATTTAGAAGTTGCGCATTAAAGGGTTTGTTTCTAAGCCTATCTAGTTTATCCTCTAGAAGTTTAAGAGGTGCGCATCAATATTTGAGCAACTTGTGAGTTCCTATGTTTCTACAGTTATTATGTTACTGTAGCTGGTGGTTCTAGAAGAAGAGAATGTAATTCTGGTTATTTGATTTGTTGTGTATGCTCCTACGATGTTCATTGATGTTTATTGATCGTGCTCTATCCTTGTTGCACCTCCGCATTGATCGGTGTGATTGTGATCGGAGATTTTTTCCTTTGCATGTTTAGGTTTTCATGTTCTTAGCTGACATGGTGGTTGTAGTATGTTGTGGGTCATCATGGATTAAATTTTGAATGTTTGGCACATTCAAGGATGTTGTTTTTGGTCTTCATTATGTTGTAACCGAATTCGGTTGGTGCGCATTAAGATTTGTTCATGAATTGGGCTGACAGTTTGTATTCATTTATTCTTTTATTTTTGGCCAAATTTTTGGTCGATGTAATTCCATGTAGCGGATATATAAGAGCGATTGTTTCTTCATTTTGAAGTATGTGTGAGAAGTGTGTATGCGAAATGTGTGAATAAAGATCAGATCATTCGATTGTAGAGCATAGTGTGAAATTTTTTGAGCAAAGTGTGAAGAAGTGTCTATGTGCCTAACTGGAACTATCATTAGGCTTTTGAAGAAGCTACTTTCTCAGTCCAACCTCTTCAGATGGATTTAATCTGAAAGTTTTATGTAAGACAGTGTGTCTTCTTTGAGTAGTGAGCTCTAGGTAGTGTGCCTAAATGCATGTGCATTCCTTCTTCATTTTCCTTATACTTTTAACAGGGTATAACTTTTGGATTAACCTCCATTGTGGTTTTTCCCCTAACAAGGTTTCCACACAAAAATCTTTGTGTTATGTGTGTTTTTGATGTGTTGTTGGTTCATGCTTTCACTATTATTTATCAGATCTAATAATAAGTTAAGTAAGGTTTAATAAGTTTGAATAATCTATGATAATTGATTCACTCCCCCTCTCAGTTGTCTATCCTTATTTTGCCAACATTTCTCACTAAACCACCTACTCTTTTTGGAAAAACAACCTAGATCTGATCCACAACTAGTTGGACAAATGGTCGAAGCTTGATCCAACCTTTTCACTTTCATTCTTCTATTCCTTCTAGACTTTGTCATTACATGATCATGTATCCTATTTTTCTGCAAATCATTCACCCTTGAATGTGTCTTCTTGCATGTATGTCTTTTTGACTTAGGATCTCGAATCTAGGGGGCTTGACCAGCTTCTTCATCTTCGTCATTCTTCACCATCTCCATTGGGCTACTTTAGTGTGAGTTTGAAGCAAGTTTATCCTCTCACTTTAAAGTGGGGGCTAAATGTGTTGCCAAAAAGTCCACCCTTGACACTTTTTCACTCATTTGGACCCTTGCCTATGGATTTTGGACCTCTTTCAACCTCTTTTTACCCCTTTCCAATCATTATTTCAAAGTTTTGTAAGGTGTTGTAAAACATTTTCACACTTTCCTAGGCTTGTCATCACTAAATTAACCCTTTCTTATGGCATAATGACCCCTTAATGTACTTTTAGGCCTGACTTAAGTGTGTTTCAGGAGGCAAGCCTGTTAAACATTATTAATCCCCTCTTAATTCCTGACAACCACTCAAAAATTCCCAAGTGGACTAGGTTGCCACCTTGGGCGACCTAGTCCGATGTGGTATAAAATTTAAAATAAACTTTAAAATCTTGTGGGAATTCACTTCCAAAACCCTAAGGTCAGCCTATCATGTGCTCTTTTCAGGGAATTAGGGCATAACATGTATAAATAAGGGTTTTTCCCCTCATTTTGCACCTCCTAAGTCTCATTTTTCTCCTCACTCAATCTTCTCAAGAACTCATCTCTCGCTCTTCTCAAGCAAGCCAAGGTTTACATCCTAGCTCACCAAGACACATTTTTGTTGCATTCAATGGATGAAACCACAACCATTGTTGTAGCAACTCTAGATCTCTCATCATGGAAAGGTAATAATTCCATTAATTTTCATTTCATGCTTTCTTATCTTGTTTCATTATTTGATTTAATTATCTAAAAGGGGCTTGACCAAGGCAAGCCCCCATGCCCTAACAATCAACATTCTCTTCTCCCTCTTTGTGTGTTTGTAGATTTAGGTATTTTGGAAGGCTTGAAGAGTGGATTGAAGAATTTTTGAAGACACCTCCTTGTTAGCTAGGAAAAAAAATCCATCAAAAGACACCTACAAGCTGAAAATCAAGGTTTCTAGTCTGAACACTTGGAGGAATAGAAAGTGCAGATCAAGAGCCTTCATTTCCACCTTCATATTTTCAGAAAAGGAAAAAGGGACACTCCCGCTAGTTGTGGTGAACTAGTCCCACTATGCATATTTTTCAAAGATTTCTGGGGATCCGGATACCCATCTGGCTAAAACAGGCCCTAGAGCAGTTTTCTGAAATCACCCTGAAAAAGGACTAGGTTGCCCAGCTTGGCACAAGTGTCCCGCCAGACATAAAAATCAGTATTTCCAGAATTTCAAAGTTGCTTCAAGTCTTTTATACATTTCTAGGTGCACCTCTTTCATTTCCAACTTTCTGTTTTGTTAAAGTTTACATTTTTAGGTCATTTTGTAAATGTTTGCATACAACACTGTGTTTTCCAGAATTTCACATTCTTTAGATTTAGCATTAATAAGTCATCTTTCCTTAAGTTTTCTACACTTAGACATCATAGTTAGACACATTCATACCCCCCATTAACACATAATATTTGAATGTAACATTAGAATTTTTGCCCATCTTTCTCCTTTTAGGTGAAAAACCCTTGAAGTGTAAGAAAGCATTAAGGTGTGAAAATTTATGTTACAAAAGGATATAAAATAAAAGACTTAAGAATGGGATCTGATGTGATACATCTCAAGTTCAATTAGTATTCAATGTCTCCTCAAAATCATGAACCACACTAGAAGTCTGATAAATAATGGAAGGAACAAAGTCATCATCAAAATAAAAAACTGTAAAGGTATACAATCGATATGTATGATCAACCATCCCACTCGCAATTATTTCTCTATTATCCATGTTTCTAATGATAACTAAATCAGGAGTGAATCCATAGTCTTCCCACTCCACCATGGGTAATTAGATAGATGGAAAGAAGATTGTTTTATAAATGAGGTACGCACAAAACATTATTGAAAGTTCCCTCACCAATGTCAATAGGTCCGTTCCCAATCTCATCAAAATAAGCGACATAATACAAGTTTCAAAAGAAGATAAAATAGATTACAAATATAATGTTGAATTACACAAGACAACTAAGACGGGGGTTCAATCAGTTGTATCAAGTTGCATCCACTTCTGATCTTAATCAATTCCACATTCACTTTAATCTATTATTGTATAGGAGTGAATTTTCACCCCTTAAGAAAATTCCCCTTTTACCCTTCCTCACTTTAGAAAACCAAATCCGAAGGAGAAAATCCACATAAGCCCACTACCTTCATTCCACTTGGCACTTGTTTTGAGCATCGGTATAAGAATAATTGTCAAGGACGCCCACGTAGGGTGTAGACGTTCGTGAAACACACTTATGTCCCTAGTAGATTCTCATGGCTAGAGCTTGCAGAGGCGTTACATTTCTCATTAGATGTCAAATTTCAATGCCCCCTTAGACTGACCGACCCGAATATGGCCATTTTCTTCACTCTTTCCTTCAAATCCACTATTCATTCATTCATTTTTGAGGTTGGATGATCTCTCTTGGAAACACACAAGCTCTTAGCATTCACTTAAAGCATTCAAGCAACACTCTTTCACTCCATAACAGCAATCCCATCACTTCGTCAACTTAGTAGAGCAAGTGTAGAACAACACAATTATTGCAGAGGCTTGAGTTCCTCTATTATCTCCCCCATTAGCCTTGAGGACTCTTGGTGGAGGTGGTAAGCTTTTTAATCCTCTCCTCTATTATTTGGTTGAGTAAGCACATTACTGTTTTGTAGTGTTTTAGTGTTCCTTTTATTTATTCCCTTCCTTATCATATCATTTCTCCATCATTGCAAGCTTGGCTATCCATGGAGGTGGAAACACCAAAATGGGGGTTTGACTAAGGCAGACCCCTATACATCCCCCCAACAATTTTCCTCTTTATTGTGTGTAGGTGGACATGCTTTTTGGAGCTAGCTGGCGAACAATCTTTTCAGTGAGATCATTCTTGTCAACCTAGCATTGATCTACTTACTTTATCATATTCGCACATACTTTATTCATGTCTTAGTGCTATTTTGGCCTCTCGAACATAGTTAGCTAGGTCGTTAGTCCATTTTTTAGGGATTAAACCTTTTCTTTTTGGTTCTCTGGTTGTATGGATGCCAACGTCGCATGCTGTCGTTCGAGAACCGCTCTTTTTTCCTCTAATAGAGAGCTATCTAAAATACAGTGTTGAATATGAAAATTGGCTTGCCTCGCCCCCTTTGAAGTCTCAGGTCTACAAAGTGTTCGAAGGACCTTATAGTCCTCATCATTCTTGTCTTGTATTTCCTAATACTCCCTTAAACTGAGGTAAGTTAGGGTAGCCTGCTACTCTTAGCCCTCCATGACCTAGGGCCTTGACATGGTTGGTCCCCCTCTCTTACATTTTTGGTGAACCCAACGTGAACCATTTTGGTTTTGTTTTGCGATACTGAAAGTTCCTTTCCTCGTATCCTAGGAGCGTTGTAGGTGTGAGTGTTGTGAGGCTTTTTCCTTACAACCCAACCTATTACCCCTAGTATGCATAGTTGACAGGTTCCAAAAGTGTTGCATAACAAAACCTGAATTGGATAACTGCCTTATCCCGTAACCCTTAGGAGGCTCTTTGGAAGTGTTGTTTAGTGTGTGTGATGGCCTCTTTCTTAAATCAACCTATTCCCCCCGTGCAACCTATGAGCAGTAGTAAGGATATAACCTCCACTTCACAAGACTTGTCAATGGGATTTAATAGGGAACCATATCTTCTCTACATTCCTCCAAGGATAAACGAGAATACCGTAGCAAGTGTTCTCATTGATCTGATGTCTCAAATAAACATTATAATTGTACACACTGAAAATTGTCCTAATCAATGTCATGCACCCGGAATAGATTTATTAACATCATTTTCTCTGAAATCCATCCTCTTTTCACTTAATTAATTCAATTGTCCTAGCTAATTAATTAATTATGTCATTTTCATATATTAATCCAATTTATAAAATTGGGTTAATTCACCCCCTTTCATGCTAACATTTCATCTAATTAAATTAAATAAATCAACATATTTAATTTAATTCCCTAAGTCTTCTAATTTAATTAAATAACCCTAAGTTATTTAATTAAATGTTATCTCCCCCCTTCCCATTCATTAAATCATTTAATTTAATGAAAATCATTTAATTCCTTCAAAATCCCCTAATTGTGTGTTTAAACATTGTTTAATTCACAATTAAACTAACTTTACTCTAATCAAAGGGAATATTCTAATGGAATATTGCAAGAGAATTTTCTTATTTGAAAAAGGGATATTTACTTGGCTTCAAACACAAGTTACCTTGTAACTTGAGTTACAAGTTATCTTTTAACCTTTTGAACAAGTTACCTTTGACCTGTGTGTGTAGATCAAAAGTGTGTTTGTTTGAGGCAAATGTAAACCCTTGATCATTTTGGATCTTGCATTCTCATCCATTGATGAGAATCCTTGATCCATGCCTCCTCTTCCTTTCATCCTCAACCATTGATTAAGCTTTTCGATCTCAACCCTTCATCTTTCATTTTCTCTCCTATAAATAGGTCACTATTTGAAGGCAAATGGATCCATCTTTCAATTGAAATCTTATGTTGTTTAATTCACTCACATCCATACTCTCAATTTGCACACATTTAGCTTAATTTCATATTATTTTAGTTGCATAATAGCTTCCATGCATTCATCTTAGTTTGTAAATAAATTAGGGTTTCATCTTTTAGCATCATTTTAGCTTAAATTAGCTTATATTAGTTTAGAATTAACGTGGAAATTGCATAATTAGATCATTTATAGTATAAAATCATGGTAACCTAGCTTGCATCATGTTCATTTTTAGCATAATTTAGGTTTTCACACATCAAACATCATGGTTTCATCGATTCTCTTCCATACAATCAACTGAAACAAGCTCACTATCATGGGATTGGGAAAGGGTCATCGGTCCACATCAATGTGACACCAATTCCACAACAAGATAAATTTCAATAGATTAGAGTAGATTTTTTCTTTAAAGCGTTCATAGATTTAACATGTTAGGTTTTTTGATAAAATGTTTACTTTCAAATCTGATTGATTGATCTTGTTGAGATTCGAGTACCCATGGCTCCATTATGCTTCGATTCTTCATGGATCAAGTGTGATTAGGCCCATACTGGTATTCTCGCATTGAAATTTTGGTGCTATAAGGAAGGAAAAGCATTCATTTAACCAAGCTCGAAATCCACGTTCATGTTGTTTGGCAGGTTGTAGTGACGCTAAAAATGCAAACAATGACACTATTGCAATAGCATTACCATATAGTGACGCCCAAGCAATTTGATATAGTGACACATATTTAATTGGTTGATGCCAATTTAAATATAGCAATGCGTATTTAAAATTCAACTATCATAGAACAAAAATGACAACGCTCAAACTCACCAATCCGATGCTTTTAAATTTCAAACTATGATGCACTTAACTACAATGACACCCATCAAAATAGTGACATAATTGTGCTCACTGGTCTCTTTTTAGAGCAATGCTCAAATTCACCAGAGTGATACCCAAATGTCAAATTGTGACGCCATCATGTGCAACGATGCTCAACCAAGGTAAGAAATTGAACGTTTATTTTTTGACATGTGACTTAATTTATTTTGATTATCTAATCGGTGATCAATGTCTGACTATGTTTTGATTGTTAGACTAATAGGTTTTTTCAAGTTTAAAGGCATGGAACAAAATTGAAGAACTTCTCTTCTATCTAAACATTCTATAATTGTAACTAGCGTTCAACGGTTTGGGGCAATTATAACCCAATTTCATGTTTGTTTACTTTCAGTTTTAGGCAATGCACAAATTTTCCATTATGTTGAAAATGAATGTTCAAAGTTGGATAAAAATGAACCCTCACATCACATCTTTCAATTGGGCTTAAAATTGAACAAGGAAAACTCATCCTTCAATTGGTGCTTAAAATTAACTCATTATTGCTTTGAAGGATAAAATTGACAACTGTTTGTTTTGTTTTGTGGTTTTTAACTTTGCTAGTGAATGTGTATAAAATTCTCTTGTGTGATTAGGCAATGTTAAGAAACAAAACATTCTCTATCATGTTGTAAAATCACCTCCATCTTTAAATTTGGGTTTAAAATTGAACAACCATGCTAGTGTGAGAAAAGGCATAGCGTGTTTTCTCTCTTTGTGCATGCAAACAAAGATGATCAAACTATTGATGTACTTACTCACTATTGTTCACCTTTAGAGGTATTGCCTTGGTGGGAAAAAGTACTCACCCCAAGGGAACGACCCAAGTGGTAATGAGCATAATCCAAGCTGTTTCGAACCACTATATAAATTTGTGGTTGCAAAGAAATTTTGCAATCAACAGGGTTATACATGATAGCTCTCCCTCAGTATCTTTATGATGTGTAAAGTCCTTGTTCTAAGGGTTGGGAGACCTCTTGAGGGAGTTTATCATTGTGTCCTATGAACCGAACGCCCTTATTATGAACCCTTGTGTAGTAGCCAAAAATACCTTAATATTTGTCGATGTCAGGAGGTCGGACCTCCAAAGTCGTCCCACATATTTGTGATTCTTAGTAGAGATGAAAATTTTGTCATGGGAGATTCATGAGAACTTGAAGCTTTTTTGACTCATAGAAGTGAGTGTCATGGAGGGAAGCCAATGTGGTCAAGCTTCTAATCATCCGCTTTGAATAAGCGCAGTTGGAGAAATCCAAGTGGGAATTCAACAAATATAAGCCATTTCTTTCCTAGGGTTGTAATTCTTGTGAGTCAGTTTAACACTTTTCTTGGATTCAAAAAAATCCAAAAAACAAATGTTCACCATTTTCAAAATTTCAAACACTTTGGTTTAAATATGGGTGTCCCTTGATTTAGCTTTGATATTGTTACTTGTCCTAGGGGTTTCTATCCTTAGCAACTTCTAAATATCTTGACTTAATCATAAAGACAACATAGGAAATTGTGGCTCTAATCTCATGATTGTCATGAAATGGACTATGTGAAAGTTATGATGTTTTTGACATAAAAATTTGAGTTTGGAAACTTAATCAAGAAGAGTGTTTGTAAAATCAATTCACTAAAACAAGATAAAATTGACACAAATTGAACCCCACATGACCATTTGGAGACCGGACGCTCCCATTTTACAACCCGACCTTTTAGGTGCTATCATTCAACCAAACTTTGAGTATATTGAGGGAGAACAAACAAATATTATCAGTAATTTGAGAACCTTTACTTATGAAACTAAAGAAACATCTAACCAATGGAGAATTGTTGCAACTATCTTGGATAAAGAAGAATGAAGAGCAGATATTTTGGTGAGAAGGCCCATATTACCACCTCCCACATGACAATGATTATCCTCTTCTTCTTTAATGATCTCACGCAAGATTAAAATCCCAAAAGAAAGATCTACATTTCATCATTCTAAGCTCAAACATCTAAACCAAAATTTAAAAACAAACACCTTTCGATATTTCACAATAATTATATGCTTTCTTTTGGAGTCAAAATCCTAGTCTCTTTCATGATACTAAGCTTCTCTCATACAATCTAGGTCTATAAAGTGAAAACTACCTTGGTCTTATCAAAATAAAATCTCACTTTACCAAATGATCTCAGACAAAGTAAATATCCTCAAACGAAAGTCAATTGGTCATCACCATAAGCTTAGGCATTGTAGTGCAAAAGCAATTGAAAACCGCATTGAGGCACTCTACGAAAATAAAAACAAATTTTTGATAAAATTTTATAAAAACTGACGAGCCTAGCTTTCCGTTTTAATTTGGGTAGAATCCATAGTTTATTTGCTGAAGTTGACATGGACTTTGACAATTAAATGTTGGTATTTCTATAATGTTTCCCTCAAACCATAGACATTGGGTTTAATTCTATTTCTGCTAGTTTTAATGACATTAACTATTATGTGGACTATCTATATTAATTTTGCACATGTGTGGTTGATGAATGTTCTTTAAGGTGGTTATAAATGAGCAATTATTATGCGTACTAACATTGCCATGCAAACACACTTGAGGATACTAATTTGAGGAATGCAGTCGTTAGTTGGTCATTACTAAGGAGGAATTCGAAGATCAAATAAAGGATGATGATGGAGATTCCCCATGTCAGCCGCATGTAACCGCCTTATAATGATCTTTCACGATGTTGAGAAGCCGCACGTGTTACTGCAGTGTTGAGACTGTGTTTGGACTTGCATGTCTGACTAGATTCCCTATATGTGTAGCCGCCCTCCATTCTTTTCTCTGTTTTCCCTAAATGGCGTCCTCCTAGTTAGTGGGAGTTGACTGCCTTGTTTATTGGGTAGGATAAATAAGGTTCAGATTCTCCTTCTTCAAGAGTTCAAGAGTTTGTAGGTCACCAAGTTGTTGATCATTGATGTTGTATCTGATAGTTTACTAAGCATTTCTAGACATGCTACTCTTTTGTAATTGAATTTCCGAATGAATAAGATGAAATTATGAGTTGAGCATTTGAGTTTACATTAGTTTTAGAGGATACTCATCCAAGGGGGCCCACTTGGTGAGTAATTTGTTCCGTAGTTAAGTTAGATTAGTTATTAGTTTATGTTTAGTAATTAGTTCAGAATCTGGCACTAACTATTCCTGCAGCCACTAGAATTCCATTCTGTGACTGTTCCTATAGCCAAAGCAGACAGAGTAGCTCCTTGTTTGTTGTTCAAATTTTCATTCATGCCATGCATATTTAGCTTAGTTTAATTGTTGAGTGATGTTCATCATTTTCTTTGTTCATTTCCATGCAATTTACTTTCAATATTGAATCTTTCTTAGTTGTAGAATGAAGATGACTACTTTGAAGTTCCTAGTGCACATACTGTGCTGACCCATTTCAAGGTCATGTCCCTAGGTTGAAAATTTAAATGTACCTTTATGATGGTTAAAATGACTATTCAAGTTAGATGTCCAATCTTTGAATCATGGTTGTAAAGGCTTAGTTATTAAGATCATTGTAGGAGGTCGACATTTTTTGGCATTGTTGCCAGGGATGGTGTCAAACTAGGGAGTTCTTTGGAGCCATTGTTATTTTTTCATTTTGTTGTAGTATTTTCTAGAGTTTTCTCTTAGTGTTTAGAAGTTATGATCCACTATTCTTTCACCACTTCTTTATGTGAGTTGACTGATGCTGAGTGATACCACATGCATAGAAGAAGAAGAGATTCTTATGGGAGATTCCTTCCTAATAATCCAAAACCATTTCAGCTATTAGAGCTTCCAAATCTACCCAGAAACAAAGAAGAAGAAGAGCCACACCCCTTTGTTGATACATTTTCTGACTTAACCAATTTTGAAGTTTCCCTTGAAGATCAAAATCCAGTTGAAGAACCCTTTACTTTGGAACTTCATCAAGTAGGCATGGCTGATGCAAATGGAAACAGGCCTAATAGGTAGAACCAACCAACTTTTCCTTTTCCCATTCCTCAACAGAATGAAGTAAACAACCTAAAAAATATCCCTGCTTCAGTACTTCCTAAATTCTATGGGCTTGTCACAAAAGATCCTGATACATTCTTGTTTGAGTTTGATATACTCTACATAAGCTATGATTATACCACTGATGCCCACATGCTTAAGCTATTTTGTACCACTTTGAAATAAGCTACATTGAGAAGGTTTATGAGCCTTGGCATAGATACTATGGGGACATGGGAGGACATGAAGACTAAGTTCCTTGAGAAATACAAAGAGTATTGCAGGGGCAATGATATGAGAGGAGGTGACATTTTTCAGAATGCAGTAAAAGGAAGATGAAATCTTGGAAGATTTCATTTCAAGGTTTATGTTTTGTTTGTAGAAATCTCCACACCATACACTCAATGAAGACTCACAAAAGCTACTTTTCTTGAGAGGAATTAATGAAAGCTACACTGATGCCTTGGATCTGATGGCAGGAGGAGATGTCACTCAAGTTCCTTGGGAGGATATTAAGAAGATATGCCATAATTATTCTAGGACAGCCTCAAAGAAAGGGAGAGCTTACCAATCCTCTATGGGTAAGTCATCTACTAGTGGAGTTTCAAGGATAGAGATTACTCATTTGCTGGTAGATTTCAAGCAGGATATCATAAACAATCTAGCTACTTAGCTAGATACACTTCAGGCCAAGAAGAAACATGAGGAGGAAGAGACAATGCTGATAAAATATTGCCCTAATTGCAAACAAAAGAAGAAGGACTGCAGATACAAGATGGTAGCTAACATTGATAGCAAGAAGATTGTACCCAAGCTCAAACCAATTCAGATTGAGGAAGATCAAGTATACTTTGTTGCACAGAAAAGGTCATGGGCTCTAATACAAGATATGCCACCAAATTCACTATCTTTTGTTGGCCATATTTTAATTCCTATTCATCTGGTAACCAGTGGCAACCCCCATGTCCATCCAGCTATGGAGGATATCCCCCATAGTCTTGGGGTAATCCTCCAAATTCTTGGCCCAATTATCAAAATGCTTCACCTCAGTGGCAACAACCTCAAGGGAATTGGCAGCAGTTTCAAGGACCTTGGTAGCCACTTCCAGGAAATTGGCAACAAGCATCCCAATGGAGAGGTTGACAACAGTGGGCAAACCATTCAATCAGTTACATACATCCACCTTATCAACCCCAACAATCTGCTATCATGCCCCCCCCTGCAAATCCTAGCCCAAATGTGCCTAAACCCACTCAATTACCAACTCATCCCACACCTAACCCAAATAATAAACCACAACAACAGCCTATATACTCTACTGATCCAAATCATTTTCCTGAATATGTTGTGAGTTTAAGTAACATACATTTGCATTCAGGAACTACTTTTCCCACTCCTTCCACACCTATCATCACTGAGCTTCCTGTGGAAGAAGAAGAACGTCTGCATGCTATCATTCAGCCTGGTGAACCTACAAATCTTGAACCAGTTCTAGCCAAACAAACGACACAAGAACCACCATTCCCCCAGAGATTGGAAGTTGCCAAATAAAAGGAAGACAAGGAGGACACCACTTTTGACATTCTAGACCAGTTGAAGCATATATGTGTCTAGATACCCCTATTCCAAGCCATAAAATATGTTCCTATATATGGCAAAGCAATCAAAGAAACATGCCTCAAGAAGTTAGGCAAGAAAAAGAAAGACCCAACTATAGTTCATGTAGTGGGATAGCTGGCTGACATCATGCTTGGAAAAATAACTTTCCCCAAGTACAATGATCCAAGTAGTCTTGTGGTTGAAGTTATTATCAATGGGACACACATAAAGAATGCTTTGATGGACTTGGGTGCAGTAATAAATGTGATGACTAAGGACATCCTGCAACAACTAAACATTGTGAGTATGAGATCCACTCCTATTGTCCTAGAACTTGCTAATAGTTCCATTGTTAAGCTTGATGGCATAGTAGAGGGCCTTTTGGTGATTCTAGATTCTTGGAGTATCTAGTCGACTTCATGATTCTTTCTCCTAAAGATACACTAGGCGGGTATCCTATCATACTTGGAAGGCCATGGTTAGCAACAATAGATGCTTATATTGGATGTCAATTAGGTGACATGAACATTTCTGATGGCATGAGCACCAAAGATCTTGTTCTTTATCCTCCTGCTTCACCATCCCATGGTGAGGATAGTCTTGTATGGCCACATGTAGGTGATGAAACAAAAAAAGATAACTCTGTGCTGCAGTTTATGATGTTAGGTAGAAGCCCATTCCTGCAGCTTCAAAATGATGATGAAGTGTTATCAAATATAATTTAGAATCATTGTGAGATAGAGGAGGTGCCATCCTCTCATGCATGTAGTGTTGTTGATCCCGTAAAGACACTTTTGTCTACTCTACCTAATCTTCTTGCAACCACTATTTCTATAGATAGACTTCCTGCAGCCACTCTTCCTGCAGAAATAGGTATGTTCCACACAATGTTGTTATATGAACTTAAGGTACCATGTATTAATGAAAGACTATGATAGAGTTAACTACATAAGTACAATTGTCTGAGGGAAAATGTTTGAATATTAACAACAAATTGGGAGAAAAACAATAGTTGTCTTTGATAAATTTGCTGAAGTCCCACCAAAATGAATTTGCATGGGATTATCATGATATGAAAGGCCTAGACCCCAAGCTTTTCACTCATAGGATACATTTCAAAGATTATTGTCAACTGGTTAGACAACCACAAAGAAGAATTAACCCTGCATTGAGGGAGATTGTCAAAACAGAGCTACAAAAGTTGATAGATATAGGATTTATCTATCCTATCTCAGATAGCCAGTGGGTGTCTTCATTGGTGATTGTGCCCAAGAAGGGAGGAAAATGGTGAGTCTATATTGATTATAGGGAACTCAATGCTGCTACTAAGAAAGACCATTTTCCCTTGCCTTTTGTTGATCAAGTGCTAGACTCACCTGTAAGAAAGCAGTACTTTTCTTTCCTTGATGGATTCAGTGGCTACAATCAGATTCAAATTGCACCTGAGGACCAAAAGAAAACAACCTTCACATATCCATGGGGGACATATTCCTATTCAATACTTCTCTTTTGTTTATGCAACACACGTGCAACCTTTTAGAGAGCAGTCATCAACATATTTTCAGACATCTCTCTTGACTGCATGGAAATCTATATGGATGATTTTACCACCTACGGTGTTGATTTTGATGAATCATTGGAGAATCTCAGGAAAGTCTTATAGAGATGTGAAGACCAAAATCTCTCTTTGAACAGTGAGAAGTGATTCATGATGATGTACAAAGGTGCAGTTCTTGGCCACCACATTTCCCACAAAGGAATTTAGGTAGACCCTACAAAAATTGAGGTAATTACTAATATTCCTACTCCTGCAAAACAAAAGGATGTTAGGAGTTTCTTGGGACATATAGGATATTATAGACATTTCATCAAAGACTTTAGTAAAATAACAGCACCCTTATATAATCGCTTAACCAAAGATGTTGAATTTCAATGGATAGAAGATTGTGCCACAACATTTTCTAACTTGAAGGCAACCTTGAATCATGCTCCTCTACTTAAGGGACCTAATTGGGAAATTCATTTTCACATCCACATTGATGCATCAGATTATGCTATAGGAGTAGTCTTAGGACAGAAAGAAGGAGCCACTGAAAATGCCAATTATTTTGTAGGCAAAAATTTACAAGGAGTTGAATTCAATTATACAGTAATAGAAAAAGAAATGTTGGTAGTAATCTATGCCCTGAAGAAATTCAAGCACTACATAATAGGCTACCAAATATTTGTGCACAATGATCATGCATCCATCAAATATCTCATGAACAAACCCTTGATCTCAGGAAGGTTAGCCAGATGGTTATTGCTGATGCAAGAATTTGACATAACCATTGTGGACAAACCAGGGAAGGCCAATGTTGTTGTAGATTTTCTTTCAAGGCTAACCTCATCAAAAGACAAACAGGCCATAGATGAATCCTTTCCTGATGAGAATCTATTTTCTATTACTGTACACACACCCTAGTATGCTAACATAGCTAATTACCTTGTGACAGGAAGATTTCCTCCTCCATTGTCTCCAAAAGAGAGAAGAGTGCTCATTGAAAAGTCTTTCCCTTTTACATGGATTGTTGGATGCTTGTTTTATACTGGCCTAGATCATGTTATGAGAATATGCACGAGGGAAGATGAGACATATGACATCTTGCATGCATGTCATGATGAACCCTGTGGAGGGAATTTTGTAGCCAAAAGGACAACAATGAAGATTTTGAACACAAGATAATATTGGCCTACACTCCACAAGGATGTAGGAAGATATACAAGAAAATGTGATAGGCACCAAAGAATGGGCTAGAAAAACAAATAAGATGA
Organism: Sequoiadendron giganteum; assembly: GCA_007115665.2. NCBI lineage: Eukaryota > Viridiplantae > Streptophyta > Pinopsida > Cupressales > Cupressaceae > Sequoiadendron > Sequoiadendron giganteum. The sequence goes on from CM021106.1 coordinate 49,515,401, forward strand.
GATGACACTCTACCCCCAGGTAGTAGTCACTCCCTTTAACAAGTGGGGATTGGATTTTATGGGACCCATTGATCCCCCATCCAATGGTAAGTCTTATATCTTGGTATGCACTGATTATGTAACTAAATGGGTAGAAGACAAGGCCATGAAACATGCAAGAGACAACAAAGTTAAAATATTTCTTTGTGAAGAAATTTTCACATGATATGGAGTGCCAAGAGAAATAGTAACTGATCAAGGAGCTCAGTTTACCTCAACACTTGTCACAACACTAGTTAATGAATATAATATAAGGCATAAGAAATCTGCTCCTTATCACCCTCAGGAAAATGGACAATTTGAGGTGACCAACAGAGAGATTGAAGCCATCCTAACCAAAACAATAGCTATTCACAGGATGGATTGGGCAAAAAAATTATCAAAAGTAGTTTGAGCCTACAGAACCACCTGGAAAACTACTACAGGCTTCAATCCATTTGAGCTACTATATGGGAAGACAGCTATGATGCCTATTGAATTCAAACACAAAACTATTAGAACTGTAGTAGAGTTAGAGATAAGTATTTTTTAGGCACAAAAATAAAGAATCATGTAGTTGAGCGCTTTAGATGAGATGAGGAAGACAACTTTGCACCACACTAAAGTCGTGCAGAATCAAAGAATCAAATGGTATGCCAAATTTATCAAAGAGAAGAAATTTTAGCTAGCTGACTTGGCATTGCTTTATGACTCACGATATCAGGACAATGCAGCAAAATTGTAGACAAGGTGGCTAGGGCCATATGAATTTGCTAAGGTCTTTTGCAATGGAGTTGTTCAGCTCACCACCATTGATCTTGTTAGATTCAAATTACTAGTCAATGGTCATCGTCTCAGATTGTATCACAAGCCAGCTTCCAAAGAAGAGTTCCTACAACAATTCAACCAACCTACAACACCTGAGCTTCTTGTAGCCAAAAGTAGTGGACCTAGTGTCCCTCCTTCTGGTTAATTAAGGTACATACTTGTCATAATAAAGACTTCTACTTTTGTAGAAGTCCATTTCTTCACCCATCCACCCATCTGCCCATCTATACCACCTTCCTCTCTCTTCCATCACTTCATTTCACTTCACAACATCCCATTTCATCATTATTGATTGCTCAATTTATTTCCTAAAATGGAGAATGACACTTTCTCCACGATCTTTGCAGTGTATCCTCCAAAAATTTAGGTATGTGCGCATTAATTTCTCTCTTAATTATCTTTTTAGTTCATTCATTTAATCGTTGTACGATTAGTATGGATGTTCACATAATTTTCATACTCCCTATCAAATCGCTACTTCCATCCCACATGTGTGGACACATGTCCAAATTTAGGTTGGGGGGGAAAGGAAAGATGTAGGTACATTTCCCACATGTTTGTCCATGATTCGTCTACATTAGTAAATCTAGCTGAGCCGATTTAAAATTTGAAATGAGGGACGACTCGTATCTATGTTGTGACACTAAATTGCTGCTGCCATTCCTTTTCATCATAAATCCTTTTATCACCTCATATTTTCCATTATTGACCCTATCATAATCTTGAATTTTAAAAGGTAGAAGAAAATAGAGAAGGAAAATTCAGTCGACATTGGTGCAGGACAATTTCAGCTAACAAGTGCTGCAGAAGGAATTTATTCTTAGACAAGAATTACAAGAAAATAATTTCGCATAGTGACAGTTATTAAAAATGGGAGGTGAACTAATTTGAAATGATCCTTCAGCTCATGATACCTTATTACAGGATGCACAGTGTCTGACTGAATTTAGAAGCGATGGCTAGTTGGACTACTTCCTAAAGCTAGATGGTTTCAATGAAGGCATTGCACTTCAGTTCGCCTAGATATTTTCAGAGGGAAAAGCCAAAGTAAAAGTACTGGAGGTTGTGGCAACTGAAAGGAGAATTGCCAAAGTTACAGGGTTACCTGCTGACGGTGAGCATTACCCTATTTCTAGAGATGCCAGGTCAGCAAGGGCCATATTTATAATACATGGTGACCCTCCAATCAGCATAGACAAGCAGGGTTCCAAAAGAACCTCTCTGCCTAAGCCATGGAAGTAGGAAGCCATCTACATTATCAAGTACCTTAGTTGTGAAGGTCGATTGTCAAATTTACATTCAGTACATTTCAAACTTTTGAGTCACATGAGGCACGGAAGAAGGATGAATGTGCGTAATGTCTTATACAACCTTCTATCCATCATGGCAGCTAAAATAGAGAAAGGTAGGGACAACTCTATCTCACACCATTTCCTCATTAAATTTTTGGTTGAAAAATCTTTGCATGATGTAGCACCCGAGATGAATTGGGAGGAATTTTTAAATGTTAATCAATTTAGACCTAAGCAACTGCAATCTAGGGCTTTGCCTCAGACACGTAGGTCTAGCAGGAGATTAAGCATGGTTGAAGCCACCCCTGGTGCTTCAATCTCTGGTGCTAGTATGAATTCTCCTACAACAAAGGGGCCATAGACATTAGTTCCTCTAAAACAAGGCACTCTGAAAAAAAAAATTCTTCATCAAACTTCGATGATGATATTCTACTTGAAACCCTAGTAAGAACTAGGGAACATAAGAAGAAGGCAGAGGCATGAAAAGGAAAAGCCAAAACATAGCCTGTGGAAAGAGGGGTGCTGAGCCCTAAGAAGAGAAAGGCTGACACTATTCATCCTGCAGCCAAAGGAAAACATGAGAGCCCTCTTAAGAAATAAAAACCAGCAGTTGATATGCCTTCACGAAAAAACCTTAAGCATGGAAGGACATTGCATGAGAACACAAAAGCCCCAATGGGGTAGGAAAATGCCAAAGAAAAAGATGTATTTGAAGAGGCAACAGAAATGACCCTAGCGGATCTTGCTATCATTGCTGAGGAAGTTAAAATTCGAGAACATGAGGAAAATCAGGAGTTCCTGCAACAACTACAGGAAAAGAAGAAGAGGCCATGCAGCAAGAAGTGGGAGAATAAATTGTACCTCCCCAGCTTGAGCCAATAAGACAGTCTGAATCTATGCAAATAGTGCGATATGGGGCGTAGCCATCAACAAAAACCCTGGTAGGAATTCATAATCCTCCTGATTTTTTAGTGCATACAATAATTTTAAATTTGTGGAAAGAAATACAAAGGTGAGAGGAAGAATGGAAAAAGGAGAAGCGAAGACTGAAAAAGGAAATTGAAGTGAGGGATGAAATTATTGAAGAAAATAATGAGGATATTGCCTCTCTAAAAGAGAGGGTGGAAAGCATTGAAACCTTGGTGCCACATATATTAGAATGTAGAACACCTCTTAGAGTTTATGCTTTGCACCTAAAGTAAAAATATCTTCCTTTTTAGTTGCCAAGACACATCTCAAGTTTGAATCTCTCAATTGAAACCCCCACTAAATTTTTCAATACTTATAGGATTACCTCCCTTGAAATGAAGAATTTGTTATGTGATTTTTATTTACATAATTTTGTTGTAACTCAAGACCAAGACTAGAACCCATTGCTATATGTTGGAGATATCCAACTAAGAGAATTCATGTCTTGTGTGCAAAATGAGATTAGCTGGGGAGAGCAATATAATGCTTATAGGAAGATGGAATCCAATATCCATTTGGCCATTAGAGAAGAATCAAGAAACCCCAAGGATATTTATAGAGATTGGAACAAAATGCTTTTCAGGCCTAGTTATGGTAACAAAATTATGCCTTGGATTGAAGCAGTTTATAGTGAATATGAGGTAAAGAAAACAGCTAAAGAAGATGCCATGAAAGGATATCTATCACAAAGATGGAACACCTTGATTAATGAGCTGAAACTGGCTGAACCTCATTCCATCAAGAACTATCATGCAACAATAAAGAGGATTGAAAAGTACATCCACCTTGGGAGAGCAAATGGTCGAGAGTGGCTTCCCTTGACTTTTTAGCCACCTACCCTCTTGTGGCCTGTTCCAAATTTTAGATTCTACCGTTATGACATTGCTAAAGAAAGGAAAAGATGGAAAAGACTTGACATAGTGGGAGGATTCTACTGGGACCCTGACTCGCACTTAGCAGACACTGATATTGGACAACTATCAGTTGCTAATTTCAGAGCTTTGACTAGGCAGAAAAATAGATCTTCCTCTACTGGAGGACCAAAAAAATGTTAAGTTGGAGGGAGTGATGAGCCTAGATTTTGGTCTTAATTTGGGTAGAATCCATAGTTTATTTGTTGAGGTTGACATGGTCTTTGATAATTAAATGTTGGTATTTCTATAATGTTTCCCTCAAACCATAGACATTGGGTTTAATTCCATTTCTACCAGTTTTAATGACATTAACTATTATGTGGACTATCTATATTAATTTTGCATGTGGTTGATGAATGTTATTTAAGGTGGTTATAAATGTGCAATTATTATGTGTACTAACATTGCCATGTAGACACACTTGATGATACTAATTTGAGGAATGCAGCTGCCAGCTGGTCATTACTGAGGAGGCGTTTGAAGGTCAACTAAAGGATGATGGTGGAGATTCCCCATGTCTACCATATGTAACCACCTTATAATGATCTTTCAGCATGTTGAGCAGCTGCGGGTGTTACTACAGTGTTGAGTCTACATTTGAACTTGCATGTCTAACCGGATTCCCTACATGTGTAGCCACCCTCCATTCTTTTCTCTATTTTCCCTAAATGGCATCCTCCTAGTTAGTGGGAGTTGACTACCTTGTTTAGTGGGTAGGATAATTAAGGATTAGATTCTCCTTCTTTGAGAGTTTGAGAGTTCAGAGGTTATGAAGTTGTTGATCATTGATGTTGAGTCTGATAGTTTACTAAGCATTTATAGACATGTTACTCTTTTGTAATTGCATTTTTTGAATGAATAAGATGAAGTTCTGAGTTGAGCATTTGTGTTTACATTAGTTTTAGAGGATACTCATCCAAGGGGGACAACTTGGTGAGAAATCCATTCCTTAGTTTAGTTAGATTAGTTATTAGTTGATATTTAGTACTTAGTTCAGAATCTGGCACTGACTGTTCCTGCAGCCACTAGAATTCCATTATGATTGTTCCTGTAGACAATGCAGATAGAGTAGCTCCTTGTTTGTTGTTCATAATTTCATTCCTGTCATGCATGTTCAGCTTAGTTTAATTGTTGAGTGATGTTCAACATTTACTTTGTTCTTTTCCATGCAATTTACTTTCAGTATTGAATCTTTCTTAGTTGTAGAATGAAGATGACTACTTTGAAGTTCCTAGTGCACATACTGTGCTAACCCATTTCAAGTTCACGTCCCTAGGTTGACAATTTAAATGTACCTTTATGATGGTTAAAATGGCTATTCAGGTGAGATGTCCAATCTCTGAATCATGACTGTAAAGGCTTAGTTATTAATATCATTGTAGGAGGCCAACAAACACATTGTAAGAATAAATCTCGATCTATACACATTCTTCATGAGCCAAGACATTCAACTTTTTGAAGATCAACAAGTTTTCTAAAAAAAAATCATTGATTCTTTAGGATTTGAGAATTTTAGAGGTATATCATGTTTCTCACTACCATGGTCTTGGAAAACATAGGTTCATTCTAATTTAACATTGTTTTAAGCATCTCATCCACCCCTTCATCAAAATTTCATTCTTCACCTCATCTATCTTTGCAAAAATTTTAAATATACCAACATATTTTGACTTGAAACGTCAACATCAAACCAACTTGCTACCTTAGCTACTTTGTATGTGAAATGAATCCTTTTCCATGCACTTAGTTGAGATAGTTATCATCCTTGAACTAGTTTATCTTTAGGGTCATGAGTCTAGCCTAAAGGTTTCCAAGTTCATAAACATCCTTTATCTAACATCAAAACATCAAACTCAAAGTCAAAAGTGTTGTGCTAAAACAATTGCAAAGATCCTTCTCCGTATCACCCATATTTTCATCCCCCATTATCATCATTGCTCCAAAAGACTTAGATCTTCCCTCTTGCCTAAATTTGAGTCAACTAGAGAGTTCAAACATTATAAATTTCAACATAATTCTCCAATCAGTGACCCCAAATTTATGATAAAAATGAGATCACAATACAAGAGAATCATGGAGAAAACCAAAGTCACATTACCTCAAGTGATCGAAATCCTTAATATTTTGAACCAAGAAGCAAATTTTTTCCATCACAACAACCATCATCTTTGACAAGACCATATGAGATTGAAGACATCACAAAAAATCCCCTTCAACTCACTAAGGAAGAACTCATGGAGCATCAAACCTTTGAAAACATAGCTCATATTTCCCCACCATTTATGGCCCAAAATTTGGCACAAGGATTCATGACTTCACCACCAGGGATAAAGAAAACATCTACTCCTAATCTTACAATTAGCCTTGCTAATGACTTTGGTATGACTCTTCCATTTGAAAGCAATACACTTGTGGGTACTCTTGATACCAATCCTCCACCTCCAACAACCACTTGGACACATACCTTTGGTGCTCCTCCCATCCTTGAAAATTTTAAACAACTACATAAACCACTTGACATTCATTACTCCACCACAACCTCCACTTATTGGGGACATCCATCTTCATCCACATCCATGAGTACCACAAGTATGTCGACCATCACACAAAGTAGTATAGACCAAGTAACTCAAGGTAATACACAAAGACATGTTGATACTATGTCACAGAGAAAACCCTCAATGCAAATAGGGACATCTATACCCAATCCTTTTATGGGTTCATCCATACCATCATCATCACATGGCATATCCTATTCATCTACCATTGATACAAATCAAACCAACAACTTGGGTATGAACCCTATCAATCAAGGAAGTACTTTGGTCACATCTCAAGCATAAGGAAATCCCTCAAACCTTGGTCAAGGGAATCCTTTCAATCAATGGACTCAAGGTCCTAGTATGTCAGCACCCTTGCAAAATATAATGATAACATCCATGGTCCCCTTTACCATGCAAAATCAAATGGGATCTCAAACTTAAGTTCCTCCATCCCAATCCACCATTCTTCAAGGAATGTTGAACCAAGGAAACTCTCAATCTCTAATCACCAACTCACAACCCATACAAAATGTCAACACCCACAATCCATCGCTGATGTCCCAACAACTCACTGGGCCTCTATTGAAAAATCATACCACAACCTTACAAAAAGAACAACAAACTTATCAAGGAGCCTTAGCTGCACAACAACATCAAGTAGCCTTATCCATCGCTGATGTCCCAACAACTCACTTGGCCTCTATTGAAAAATCATACCACAACCTTACAAAAAGAACAACAAGCTTATCAAGGAGCCTTAGCTGTACAACAACAACAAGTAGCCTTAGCCACATAATAGCAACAACAACACCAATAGGTAGGCTTATTAGCACAACAACATCAGTCCCAATAGCAAGACATCATAGCACATCAACAATAGTAGGACCAACAACAAGCCATCGTGGCATAGCAACAACATCAGGCCCAACAAAAAGCCATCACAGAATAGCAACAACAACCCCTTGTGTCTAAACAACAACAACAAGCCTTACTAGCTCAACAATATGCCCAATATCAACAACAACAACAACGACAAAGTTCCTACTATAATCCTCAACATAACATCGTCAATCCAAACACACTAGGAACATATAAATCAACATCGTAATCACCTTCATATAATCTCACTCCACCATGCACCCCATATGACAAACCATCATATCAAAATCCCATAAACAACTCATCTCTCATCCCATCATATGTTCCGCCACCAAATCCACAAGACGATATAGCTTTGCAACTTAAGGTGATATCCCAAGAAGTGCAGGACCTTTGAATGGGAAAGACAAAGAATTCCCATACATAGAACCTATGTCCTTAACCCTTTGATCATAACATTGCAATGGTACCATTCCCTCCCATATTTGAGATCCCCAAATTTGATAAATATAAAGGGAGGGGAAGTCCCGTGGACCATGTCAAAGAATTCAACATCATATGTATGGAGGTGGCATATAATGATTCATATCTAATGTGCCTCTTCCCTCAAAGCTTAATAGGTCCTTCTATGGATTGGTTCTCTAATCTATCTCTTGGCATCAAAAAATTTCAAGAAATCACTGATGAATTCATCGACCACTTCTCATTTAATCTTGACATGGACATAAGCCTAGAAGAGTTGTACAGTCTCAAATAAACCAAAGGAGAATCTTTTACCAATTTCTTACAATGATGGAGACAAAAAGCTTGTAAGAGCAAGTGGAATCTCCCTAATGAACAACAAGTGGGAATCATCATAGCTAATCTGGATCTCAATCTCTCATTCCACTTGAAAAGGCAATGCATCACATCTTATGATAAGCTTTTCCCTCGAGCCCTTAACATTGAACGAGCTCTAATCTCACAAGGAAATAATCAAGCTTATAATCGTCCATCGACAAGTTCAAATGAAAAACCTCGTGTCTGGGCTAAAAACAAAAATGTGACAAATGATGGTGTGGTAGATGCTAAAGTGGTCCTATGTTCTCCTAGACCTAACAAAAATCAAGTTGCAAACATTCAACCAACTATGCAACAAACAACACTCCCTCAGAACAATCAAATCAATAGCACTCAGATGCAACAAAGGAAAACTACCAATAGGAAAAACTATCCCAAGCGCAAGTACACACAATTATCTAATCCTATTGAAACCATCATGAAAAAGTTGGTAGAATCAAATCTGATAACATTTCATAACTTTGAAAACTACCAAGAATCATTAGAGAACCCATCCCAGTACAACGAGAATGATCTTTGTGACTTCCATAAAATCAAAGGACACAAAACCACAAATTGCACATGAAACTTAAGAACATCATCCAAGATCTCATAGAGAATGACACCATCATGGTTGAAGTATGCACTGGGAATCAAGATCTCAAGATATACAAGAACCCTATGCAAGATCATAATAAAGGGAACAACAACGAAAAAGCTAAGGATTACAAAAATGTGTAGCATAGCTATTCAAATGTATTCACCTATGATAGCATCATTACAGGCATCACCATCAAAGGACCTAGTGCTGAGTTTAGAGTCGCCATACAACATGGAAGGGTCACTATCCAAGTAGTCCCATCTCAGTCTAGGGCACAACCTAGTTTTCTAACATGAAATCCCAGTAAGTACAATCTCTTAGACCAGCTTAAGAAGACCCTCGCATAGATTTCAATTTTGGAACTATTAAGGCTATCCACCACACATAAAGAAATCTTAGAGAAAGCCCTATCGGATTCATCTATCCCTGAGGATATTGATACAGATCAGTTTCAAGCTATGGTAGTGAACATTACCGATCATCTTCTTACCTTTTTCGAGCAAGACCTACCATCACAACCATCTCATAATAATTTTTTACACCTTGAGGTCTACATTCATAAGAACAAGATCAAAAAATTCTTAGTAGATGGAGGTACTGGTCTGAATATTTATACCCTTAAGCTGATCAAAGACTTGGGCTACTCAGAAGCTACCATTGAGAAAATGAGGAGTACGACCATCAGGGCCTATGATTACCAAGAGTGAGTTTCATAAGGAATCATTACATTACCCATTCAAGTTGGACCCATCATTTTAGAAACTACTTGCCAAGTGTTAGATCTTGAACTCTCATATAACATCCTACTTGGTCAACCCTGGATCCATGCCTTAAAAGTTGTCACCTCGACCTACCATCAATGTGTCAAGTTTCTTTTTGAGGGTAGAGAAGTTACCATCTATGGAGATCCCGAGCCTTTCTACTACTGTAAAAATCTTGAGGCTAAGTTCTATAAGATCCCCGAAGTTCGTAAAAATCATGAAGGCCCTACATCCATGCCTACCTCATTTGTTGATCCATCATCCCTTGCATCTACATCAGCAATGACTACACCCATTGTGTAGAACATTCGTTAAATCAAAGCAGTGATCCAAGATAATGGCTATGGAAATTATAAATTCTTGAAAGATACCTTTGTCTTAGGACAATTACCTCTTTCTCCTCAATAGCATGGGAAACCCACATCTAACATCAAGGAGCCCAAAACAATTAAGATGGAAGCTACTACCTTCACCAAATAGGGGGATCTGAATCAAGAAGATGTTAATGAGGAGGATATCTCTAAACTCCTCTATCAGGATGAATGACCTATCCCTATTCTTGCCATAAAAGATAATAATAAAGGTTTGGAGCTCATGAAGGGAATGGGTTATAACAAGAATGAGAAACTAGGACAAAATGAAAATGGCTTTCTAGAACCTATTGTTCTTGAGAAACAATTAAGAAATCTTGGTTTAGGTTGTACTACTAGCAAGGTTACCCTTATTGGAAAAGGTACTTCTGTTAAACTAGGCGAGGCTTCCTCTTGGTTACCTACACTGCATGACAAAAACTTATATGACTTCCCCCTTGATATGGGTGACCTATTGGAAAATAATTCCCTCTTCATGATATCCAATACATCCTTTGTTCCAAGCAATCATCCCACTGAACTATTCGTAGTATACCCGCAACTTATTGACATGGACCAACAAGGACCATCGACTCTTGATTTATTCCAAAATGATGAAGTGATCTCAAAATTCAGGGGACTTCGTGACAACTTATCCTAGGTGGATCACAAAGTAGGTTTTAACATAAAGCTAGACATAGGGGCATACTGTGTAGAGACAATTGAATCCTTCAGTCACAAAATTGATAAAATGTAACTAACACACAGATCCTTGAGTGAAAACCACATTGTCGCACTCTCTGATCCTAAAACAGTAAGAATAAAGGATGCATCCAAGAGTGAAAACCTCTCCGAGGCACCCAAAAATGAGGGATTCAATCTCCCTCTTAGTGCAATGCATCTCGAAAAGTCAATAGTGCTAGAAAAAAAGGCTACCCTGGACAATCTAGGAACAACAAAAGCACCCCAGATCACTTTCTATTTTGAATCCTTGTTGGATGAAGAACAAAACAACCTAGCAACATTCCTAAAAGAGTGAAGAGCTAATTTTGCATGGTCATGCATAGATATTCTTGGCCTTGATCTTGAAGTAGTTGTGCATCATTTAGCAGTATATCCTGAAGCCAAACCAGTGAAGAAGGAGTTAAGAAAGATGCACCCTCAGATTGCACTCTTGGTAAAACTTGAGTTACAAAAAATTCTAGATGTTTGGTTCATAAGACCAATAGATTATCCTGAGTGGGTTTCAAACCTGGTACTAGTCTCAAAACCCACTGTGGGCATCAAAATCTGCATCGATTTCAGAGACTTAAAGGAAGCATGTCTAAAGGATGACTTTCCTCTTCCCAAAATTGACCTCATTATGGACCTAACAAGTGGGCATGAAATGTTATCACTCATGGATGGTTTTTCGAGCTATAATCAGATCATGATTTCCAAGGAGGATCAACATAAAACTACATTCACTTGTCCATGGGGGACATATTGTTGGAACGTAATTCCATTTGGGTTAAAGAATGTAGGAGCTACCTACCAAAGAGAAATGACCCTTATCTTCCATGACATGATCCACAAAACAGTTGAAGATTATGTGGATGCTATTTTGGAAAAATAAAAGAAGAGAAGTGAGCACATACTAGTCTTAGGACCTATCTTTGATAGGCTTGATGAATATAAGGTATGACTGAATCCAAAAAAGTGTGTCTTTGGGGTTACATCAGAGAAACTTCTTGGCTTCATCCTTTCACAAAGAGGGATAGAAATTGACCCAACAAAAGTAAAATCCATCCTCGACATGGAACCACCGCAAACACTGAAACAAATGAGAGGATTACAAGGAAAGTTGCAGTCCATCGAAAGGTTTATAGCCCAGCTCTCAGATAAGATCCATCCCTTCTCACATCTTCTCCATAAAAGGATAACCTACAAATGAGATGAAAAATGTGATAAAGCTTTCCAACAAATCAAAGATTATCTACTAACACCTCCAGTACTCATGCCACCAATACCAAATAAGCCATTGATCTTATATATCTCAGCAACATCAACAACAATAGAAGCTCTTTTAGCACAACATGATGAAAACAGAAAGGAAAGAGCCATAAAATACCTCAGTAGAACCTTGGTGGGCTATGAAATCAACTACTCACCTATTGAGAAAGCATTCCTAGCAGTAGTTTTTACTTCATAGAAGTTCATACACTACATGTTTTCACATCAAACCAAGCTTGTTGCAAAGATAGGCCCGCTAAAATACTTGTTAACTAAGGCAACCCTTACAAGACGAATGGCCAAATGGGTAATGATCTTAACCGAGTTTGACATAGAGTATGTGGAGCACAAGGCAATCAAAGGACAAGTAATCACAGACCAACTAGCAAAAGCACCCATTTTTGTAAAAAATCCTTTGGTATCTATGTTTCTTGATGAATCAGTATTCCTTCTCAACTTCACAGATCAATAGTAAATGTACTTTGATAGATCATTCACCCAACATGGATCTGGAGTAGGCTTTATTTTCATCACCCCTCACTGTGATTTCATTCCAAAGTCTTACAGGCTATCATTTCTATGCACCAACAACATTGTTGAGTATGAAGCTCTAATCATATGGTTAAGGATAGTGGTTCAGTGGTAGTTTCATGAAATGAAAGTCTATGGAGACTCATAGCTAGTCATCAACCAAGTGAATGATGACTATAAAACTAAATATGTCAAGCTCACCCCTTAAAAGAATATGGTAGAGAATATCAAAGATCTCTTTATAGAAATTTTTTGAGTAGATTCCTTGCTTGAACAATAGAGTAGCAGATGCCATGCCAACCATTGGATCACTACTAGATATACCAAACAATATTCTCCAATATGAATTCTTGGTAGAAAAACTTCTCATGCCAACTTTTAAAATCCATGAATCTAAATTTGTGTGTCATTGTTGGTCCTGGATCCCCATGGTATCATGAAATCTTTACCTACCTAAGTAGAGGAACCCTCCCATCTGATATTACCTTAAACTTTAAAAAGACATTTGCCAAAAAGGCATCCTGATTTATGATCCTAGGTGATATCCTTTACTATCAAAGCATCGAAGGAACATTATTACGATGCCTTAACCAAGAGGAAGCCTTAACTGCTTTAACAAAAGTACACGATGGCATATGTGGTTCCCATTCTAATGGAATGGCATTGGCTAAGAAACTATTGAGGACAGGGTACTATTGGCCAACCATGGAGAAGGAATCTCATCAGTATGTGTAGAAGTGTGTCCAATGTTAGCAACATGGAGATCTGATTCATGCCCTAGATCAGGAATTGCAGCCCATAATCACACCATGGAATTTTTCACAATGGGGACTTGACCTCATAGGAAAAATCACTCCAACCTCATCCAATGACCATAAGTTTATCATAACCACCATTGAGTTCTTTGCTAAGTGGGTTGAAGCCATTCCTATGACCTACATAACAGGGAAGCAAGTAGCCAATTTTATCCTGAATTACCTAATTTTCCATTATGGTATACCACAAACCCTCATCTCAGAAAATAGAACCCCATTCAAAAATTAGGATGTAAAAGAGTTGTGCCATAGATTTAATATCCAACACCGATTCTCTACACCATACTGTCCCCAAGGCAATGGCCAAGCAGAAGCAACGAACAAAACTATCCTGAAAATCTTGAAGAAAATAGTCAACAAAGTTGGTCGTGATTGGCATTTGTAGCTAAATCCCACTCTTTGGGCCTATCGAACTAGCATCTGCACACCAATAGGTGCAACCCCTTTCTTCTTGGTCTATGAATCATAAGCTATCTTTCTTATTGAGGTTGAGCTCCTATCATTGTGAGTCTCACTACAAAATTTGATCACCGATGAAGAATATAGAGTATGTCGGCTAAATGAGCTAGAATTTTTGGATGAGCGTCATCTTGATGCCCTTAATCATTTACAAGTGTATCAAAATAGACAAAAACAAAGCTATAACAAGAGAATCAAATGTTGGTCCTTCCAAGTAGGGGATCTTGTCCTAAAGCAGAATCAAAAGAACTTACCAGATTAAGACAATAAAGGAAAATTTGAGCCTAACTGGTTTGGTCCCTTTGTCGTCACAAAAAGCTATGGATCAGAAGCATACCAACTATCAACCCCTAAAGGTGAACCCTTGCAGGAGTCAACAAACAACTTACATCTCAAAAAAAATTATGCCTAAATATGAAGGGTGTAAATCATAAAATACAAAAAAATCAAAAAATGATCAAAATCCAAAAAAATGAGAAAAATTAAAGAAAAAAAAAATCATCCTTTAGTGAAAACCACTTCAGTGGCACTTTGGGAAAGTACCTTGGTGAAAACCTGACAAAAACCTAAAAAAAAGGCACCTCACGTAAATAAAGCACCTCCATCTATTCTTTGACTCTTTTGACTTGTTATTCTTTGGACCACCATTCATCCATCACCTATCTACATCCTTATGATAGCTTGATGATGTGAAGTATCATATCTCTTTAGTACTACTTGGAATATTTGAAAGGTCAGTTTGTCCTACCTATATCGAAGTAGTCTAACCTATCACGCTAGGGGAAATTTGTAATGGGTCATATCAGGTCCTTGTATATCTTTATTTCATTGGAAATATCATTGAAAACACCAAAAATATTCATAAAACGATCATCAGAATATCCAAAAACATTTGCAAAATCATGTATAGCTAAAATGCAAAAAAAATCATAAAATTGAAAGGCAAAATCCAGAACATCCAGAAAACATCAAAATCCCTAAAAAGGTCGAACATTGAAAATCCAAAAAATAGTGTCTCTTGTCGAACTACATTGTCTCTAAGATTGAACGTAGGAAGGCAATCATTGATGTGCCCCCAAGACACCTTAGGTCAGTCCTTTAGTAGTCCGTTGTAATTAGCTATTGTCTCTTGTATGTTCATATCTTTGTCCTATAAATAAGTCGAGTTAGTTGAACTACGTGGTCTCTACATGTATAACATAGGCAAGGCTAATCTTTGTTTAGCCCCTGAGACCCCTAGGATAGGTCTTTAGGTTAGGTTCTTGGTCGACACTCGAAAATTCTTGAAAATCCAAATACATCCAGCTATTTAGAAAACACAAAAACAATAGAAAACCTTGGAAAAACCTAAAAAGCCTCAAATATTCAAACAAGCCTAAAAAGCCTCAGAAAATCGAAAAAACCTAAACATTCATATAAACTTTTGAAAAGACCAAAAAAAGCCTCAAAACATTTCAAAATACCAAAAACATTCAAATATTCCCAAAAATCCAAAATTTCATCCATTACATCTCACTTTCACCTGTAATAAAATTTCACCCATAATAAACGATCATCACCTTCACCCTTTGGCAAAACACGTAGAAAACAAGTATAGTAGGTTGTAAAGTGTGAACCCTAATTGTCAAAATCTAAAGTCTAAATCATAGGTAAATACGTCAGTGAAGTTTGTATCAATGGCTCATTTTAGCATCATCGTCCTAACATCAAAAAACCTCTAATCAACAACATGTCCTAGGATGTATCCTTCCTACAATGGGCATCAGCATCAGATATCACCTAAGCTAAACTTAAACTAGGTAGGATCTATAGATAACATTGACTATTTATCTTTGATATTTTCTTATGATTTATCTTAATGACCCATCCCAAGGACCTCTCGATGATGTCTATCTAAAATGATTTAGAGAGAAAGGAATGGGGAATCGATCATTATCTTTCATCTATTGTGTTTGTGGATACTCTTGTAAGATAATTTTGGAGAATACTTGCTTAGTTGTGTATAGGAAGTTCATTTGGAGTATGTTGTTGACTATTGCGTATACTTTGGTCCAATATTTTCTAAACTTATAACTTACATTCCAATGACGTTTGTTTATGTCAAGGTGTGAACAAGAACTATCCTATCTGCTTGTCCAGTCAAAGTTCATTACACTAGATACAACGTTGTCTTGGTTATCAATTTCTTGATGCATCGTATCTATGTGTTATATCAAACAATAAGGAACAACATAAAATCCTAGTACCGAACTATGAAGACTCATCCTACATTTCATCTTGCATTATTTTGCATTGTCTCATCACCATCACTAATAAAGTCTCGATGGATCATAGACTTGTTGGATGTTTTGAAGTAATCATCATCGACAATGGTTATTCATTCTTTATTCTCCTATCTTCTCTTTGTGCTAACCTAGTATCATGACACTCAAAAAATATCATTAATGCATCCACCCTACATCCAAAAACCATCAACATATATATCTTATACTCATATCATAAGCATAAAACATCCATTAGCATAATCATTTGCACCTCACATCACACATTCTGCATTATCATTTAAGTTGTGATGAATAATATAGATTTGTTATTCTAGGCATCTTAAATCGTTTCATATCATAAGCATTTGCATTCATCATCGTAACATGCATAGAAAATATACAAAAAGAAATACATTCATATAATTTTCATCCATAACATTTGCATAGCATAAACATCAATCCATATCATATTGTGAAAAGATAATGGAAAACAATATAACATTGCATCCATCCATCTCATATCATCACACATCACATAGGCATAAAATTAAATGCATCCATACATAATCATGTATAAGCATCCATATCATATTCATCCATACATGAAATAAAATCAACACATAATATCATGAATCATTCATATCCATATCATATATATATCAAAAAATCTATCATGGTACAAAATCTGGATCAGTGTATGTACATCGATAATAAGTATAATATCATATCAGTAATAAGTACAATATCATATCAATAATAAGTACAATATCATATCAATAATATAGATATTAGTATAAAGAATGGGGAAAAATAAAAAAGTGTTTGTACGTCAAAAAATGCTAGCCCTGGTGGCTGCTACCCTCTCTAGCCTACCACTCAAGCTGATCCTTGACATAGGGATGCACATCACTTCACTGTGAAAAATTAGGCTATCCAAGACCTACTAGAGCATCCCTATGATAATGCATCTTGTAGTATATAGCCTTGGTAGTGGCCTCTCTATATAATTTTTCCAAAATAGTTCGACCATGTGTGGCCACTATCATGGCCTCTATCTGCTACCATCTAGCCACCTCTTGGTATCTCTTCCCAGTAATAGCCTAAACTCTCTAAAGAGCCGCATCCCTCTCGACTATCACAGTGACCGCCTTCTATCGAGCCTAGTCTCGCTCAACAATCACAACCAAGATCTGCTGGTGGGCCGGGTCCCACTCACCTATCAAAGGCTATACCTGTTGCTGAAGTTGTTGTATCTATCAATATTTGGCATCCGGTGGTGGTTGTGGTGGCACTAGCTACTATAGCACTACTAGAGGCTACTGAAGAGGTTGTTGTTCAACTAAGGATGCCCTAGGAACCCGTCCATCATGGCCATCTTGGCCTCCCTGTTCTCTACCCCTGACCACTCTGCCTCATGGCCTCCCTCTAGGAGGATCACTAGCCAGATCAATGAGTCATCATGGTGGCACAAACCATGCATCATATGCTAGCATGGTATGTGCTACTAGCTGACCTAGATCATATGCCCAAGCCTGGGCAACCAATTGGTGAAAACTCTCAATGACCTCTGGTTATGGAATTGTCGGCCCCCATGTCAGAACCTCTCTAGCTAATCTTGCAAAAATATCCTTGTATGCATCATCGGGCCTGTCATGTACATCACCAAACTGTTTGGCCACTCTGTCAGGAAGGTACCACTCAACCATGGTATGCTCTCAACCCTGCATGTATCAGGTTTGATGGGTGAAGTAAATTTTTTGTACATAATCATACCATAACACCATTTGAAGCCATGGGAGCCACCAGAACAATGTCATATCATCTATAACTAATCTCTAGTATGGGAGCCCAATCTATCCTGTGTGCCTGAGTGTGATGGAACCATGATATCTCCATATGATGGGCTCATCTGGCTCCACATTCACCATCTGCACAATCGATCAAAACACCTCAATGTGCTCCCATTCCCAGATATGAAGAAGAGTGACACCTACACCAAGGGATCTCCCATCGCAATATACAAAATCATGCAAATCATGATACATGGAAGCTAGCATCATGGGCCCCCATGCAAATAGAGTCCTCTGATACAACATCTGCTACCAAACAAAACCCCATCCTGGACTAAAGAATCATCTGTCTATCTAGATCCACAAAAACCAAAATGATGGCGACAATAATCAATCTAAAGGTAGGCACGTGGCCTTTGTATGTCTCTAAATCAATCTACGGGGTGACCAACACAATATCCTCCAACTTCATCACCTCATGGAAAGCATCCAATCCGACATCATGATCATAGATCACACAATCACCATGGATAGAAAAATGTAATATCTACCACACATCCTCTAAAGGTCACTGTCGCCTCCCCCATCAGAAGGTGGAAGGATGAGGTCTCGCTATGCCATCTCTCACACAACACTGTCATCATAGCGAGATGTGTCCTAATAACTAGAGTGTATGCAACGTACCAAAGCCCAAGCTCTCCTAGGTGCTCTTGGCACAACTTTGATAAATCATCTAATCTCTCTAGTACAGTGAGCATGTGCTCTCTCAAAATCAATGGTGGGATGACCTCCTACATTTACGAAGCACACAGTGTTAGAAAATCATCAAAATTTGAAGTTATTTGGGATTTCTAGCTCAAAAATCACAAATGTGTCACAATTTTCAAATGCATTGCTATATTTAAAATCCAAACAATGACGCTCGATGCATTTCAAAATTCAAATTGATAGATGTGTCACCATATAAGATGGCATCACAATTTAGAATTTAGCCTAACCTAACCCTAATTTCAAATTGGCAAGTGCATCACTGGACAAGAATGTGTCATAGTTTAAAATTTGAAAACCCTAATTTCAAATATAGAAAAGCATCGCCCTAGACATATGCATCGCTATATATCATTTGGGCATCGCTATATAGTAATACCCCCAAATTCTAAATTCTAACACCTAATAAATGCATCGAAGTTTTAAATTTCAAATAAGGTTTTGAATCACATATCGGTGGTCTTGCGCTTGGAAGCCGTTCGAACTCACGAACTCGATCAGAGATGTGTCGGTGAAGCTAACAATGTGCCATTTCATTGGGTCAGATCTCAAACCGCAAGAAATCTTTAAAGTGTGAATGCACAAATGAATTGAAAATGACCCCTCTTAGCCTATTCAAGCTAGAAAATTAGGGTTTTTTGCCTAATTTAACTTTATTAATGGGGTTTATTACCATTCTCACTATTTTTTCCAATCTGGACCTAGTTTTGCATCATTTTTTGTATTTTGGAATTATTCTTGTATCCTAGAACCGTTATGGACCCTTGGGGCGGCTTTTCAACCTTTATCGAGAAATCAACCCAAAAATTTGAAATTGCAGCCCGATTCCTCGAGCGAGCAGGGAGTTAGCATTATCCTTCTATTGGGGCATCTAAAAATCAAAATTTATGATTTTTTGATTTGGGCAGTAGTTTTCATATGAGGAGCATTATTATTTGAACCGAAGCAGTACATACTGTTGTGCATTTTTTGCACACACGCCCCACTGAAAGTGGGGACCCTCATTTTTCTCTTTTTGGTGTCTTGGCCCTTCTTTTTGGGGTTTTGTTTGCTTGCAGCCCATACTTTGATGTTAATCTTGCAAGTTGGAGTGGCACATTTGTGAATTTTATTGAAAATCTTGAGAGCTAGGTGCATTATGGAATTTTCACTATTTTCGAGAAAATCCGCCCTGGCCAGATTCTCCCGGTTTTCTTTCGAAGTCCGAAGGTGGTTGTCTTTCGACCTGGATCTGGGGAAATCCATCATGTCTGGATTTCTCCGAAGTCCATTGCCCTGTCGAATCTCTGAGTTTGGTCTTGGCTGTCTTATCGATAGCATTAATGGCGATTGTGCGAATTTTTGAGGCAATAATATATTGAATTTAGGGGAGTAATTGGCCATTTGAGTTTTTTTGTTTCCTTATCATTTGAGTTTGGAGTCTTGGAGCTTGTGGTGTATTTCTAGAGCATGGATTTCGAAGCTATTTCGACTGTTGCATTTTAGTTTGTGTGCGTGGCTCGTATCCCATTTGCATTTGAGAGTTGTTTTTCGGCATCACCGGTTCCATTTCTTTGCTTCCATGGTATGTAGATATGCTTTATTCTTCTGCTGTTTCAATTACTTCCTTCATTTGCTTCCTAGTTTTTCATTGCTTCGTTGTTTCTTTGGGCATGCACGCCATGACCAGGCATTTTTGGGTTTCATTTTTTTACCAGTCCCTCGGTTGATCATTGAATGTTTACTTTGGTCTTGTATTTCTACTCTTTTGGGCACTTTCTTGCATTGGTTTTAAACTTCCATCTTTTGTTCATAAGCAAGTCATCTCTAGTTCTTCCATGCTTTCATGGTGGATATTTTAGGGTTCTTGACCTAGGGCATAGCCAATCTTTCTCGAATTGTTGTGGGAAGTGTGTTAAGTTCATGTTTGATCCATTGGAGTTCTAGGTCAAGTCATTGTTGACGTGCAGGCCTTAGGTCTGTGGTCGTTTGATTTATTTTCGCAGAAAAGAGAAAAATGTGGTAGATTCAGGTTTTCGGCATCTTCACGAAATTCTGCTTCCTCTTGATTTCCCTGGCTTTTCTTGTTCCTTCTCCTTTGCTACTTAAAATCAGGCTTTTGTCTACCTCATGGAAATCTGCTTCCCTCGGATTTTCCCGGTGTCTGTGGTCAGGTCGTTTTGTCAGATTTGTGTTTCAATGGTAATTTATCTAATGCCCACTAAAATCCCCTTCCTCCGGATTTTCTTGGATGTTCCGTGCCTTCTTCGTTTTAATGGATTTCCTAGAAATATTACCGTTCTCGGGAAAATCCATCTCTAGTGGATTCTTCTAGGATTCTTCCGAAAATGTTGAATGTGAGGATTAGGAGGAATTTGTTTATTGATGATGTATTTGAATAATCAAATGAACTTATGCTAAGTATTTCTAAGGTTATCTCTTGATTGAATTGTTGATTTGAATGATATTTTGGGGATTTGTATGTTTGGTTTGCTGGAATCTGCCTGGTTCGGATTTCCCTTGAAATCGTCTCTAGTCTAGAATCCGTGAAGGGGGCTAAATCCTGAACTTTGAGATATTAACTTCTTACACTTGTTGTTTCTTGTGGATCTGACTGTGGTCATCTTTATTTGTTTGTAGGCAAGATCAGGACAAGATATTGTTGGTCGAGGCAAAGGGAAGGCAACGGTTCCTAGTGCAAAGACTTCTGCCATCTCTGATGTAGAGAAGGTAAAGTTGGACATAAAGAGCAGGATTCCTGAGAGTAAGATAACTTCTATTTGGTCAAGAATCACCGATACCAATGTGGGTATGTGGGACTATGAAGATTTTAAAGATGAGATGTTAGCATAGAGCCCTCCTTTGCTGGCTAGAAGAATGGTAGACGACAGATTGGCCCATGTAGCAGGTTTTCCCTCCACAGTGCAGTGTTATGAATTGGTACTTGAATGTGCTAGGAACTATGATAGAGGGACACAAAGGATAATTGGTCCCCAGGGAAGAATTTTGGCAGGCTTTAGCCCTGTTTCCATTGCTTCAACCTTTGATATGCCTGACAAGTCACATGTGGTGGCCTTTGATTTGGAGGGTGCAAGGAAACACTATGAGAAAAATGTAGTTAAGTCCCAACAGGTGATTAATTCTTGGTTGGAGAAGCCTAAGTCCCATTTCTCCAAGTTGCCAAAGCAACTATTCAGGCTCAAGTTTAAGAGGGAATACTACAATCTCATCACTCTTCAAAGCAGACTGGTAGGATTGAAGAGTGCAGGTGTGTTCGAGACTTGGATGTTTATTGTTATTGCTAGAATGGAATACGGTATAGATTATCACTGGACAAGTGTCATAAGTGCAGTGATCCATGAGCAGTTATGTAATGTTTTGCAAATCAAGACTTTCACTATGACCTCCTACCTAGTATTTGCATTGGCAAGACTTCACCCATACAAGGGGTTGGGCACTAGGGGCATCTTTGGACATGATGCAATATATGAGGTATATCCACAGCTGCACCTAACTGGAGGAAGCTATATAAGAGAAAATGATGCTTTCACTATGCACATCACCAGATTGCTCCAAGGTGCAGAGCATGTGAGAATTTCTGATAAAGCAAATGAATTAATAAAGAGATATGGAGGATGGTTCATCCAGTTTCCCACTTTCTCTTACATTCGGATTGATGGTTGTCAAAGGGCTCCCTATAGACTCCCGAGGTACCCTATTGATCATATCATATTGTTGGAAGTCACTAGGTAGATCTATGACTTTGATATAATAGTAAAGGGAGATAAGCATAAAGCAGGTTTTAGGAATGATTTTCCCTTGAAAATATGAATGAATGAGGTATGCCCTTCTATCCAGTTTCCTCATGCTTCCGAGGAGGAGATGAGTACTTTCAGTCTCTCTTTCCATTCCAAGAGAGCAAGGTTTGACATCACTGGTGAAGCCCAGAAGAAATCCAGTAGGGAATATAGCCATAAGGCTAATATTGAGGATTACTGGGTTAACCTAGGTGATGAACTTGAGGTAAGGAAGAAGAAGTTCTCCAGATTGCCAGTGGATTTGGTAAGGTTATACAATGTGAAGGCCATCCCTAACCAGGTGGAGGAGGATGAAAACTTAATTGAGGGTCATGTCTACGAGGCAGTGAAAGATAAGCCAATTGGACATGTTGACTGGTTAGAAGAAGAGAAGATAGACTTGGACCAAATCATGACCCCGGTGATCAAGTACACCAAGATGTGGTTGAAGCACAAAATTTTGGAATTGGAGAGTGAAGGTGTCCAATGCACCTATGATCTAATGGGAGACTTGGAGTCGATTTCTGATTCAAAGGAATCACTTGAACAAGATCCTAAAGGTAAGACAAAGGTGGATTCCCCTTTTAAAATCCAGGTTAGGGATGTTCAAGTTGAGAAGGTTGTAGAAGTAAGCAAACAAAGAAAACCTGTTGCCAAGAAGAGGAGACATGCCTCTAGGAGAGAAACTGAAAAGGACATAGAAGAAGAGGAAGTTGAGGTTGCTCCTCCATTAACAAAAAGGAGAAGGGTTGTGAAGTTATCATAGCAAAAAGAGGGGGGTCCTAAAAATGATAAGGAGGTTGAACCACCAGTGGTAGAAGTGGAAAGCTTAGGGGAAAGGACACAAGTATATATGAGGAGGTCAAGGACTCCTTCCCCAAAGGATGCTGCAATAAAGGAGGATGTTCCAGTGACTATTCCCACTACTGAACAGGAATGTGTCTCTATTCCTCAGGATAATGGTAGTATACAGGAAGAACCAAGGAAGGATGAAGATCCAAAAGATTTGGGCAAGGAGGAATTTTAGGAAGGAGATCTCTACAACACATAGGCAAAAATTGGTAAGGTGATTCAGTCTCATTTGGTAGCATGTGTAGATTCACTTGCAGAGGAACAAATGAACAAGTCTCCTCAAAAGGAGGAGATACCATCTAAGATCCCTTCACCAACATAGATTGTTGTAGAGGAACAGGTACAGGAGAAGGAGGATCCAATCATAGAAATCCCTAAGATGCCAAATGTTGAAGAGGATACCACTAATGACTAGCAGGAGCAGGACAAATAGGATACAGTGTCAACTGAGTCTACCATTCCAGGTTGGCTGGATAAAGAGTTGAAAAGTAAAATGGTGATAGTGGAGGATGCTCCTCCTAATTGGGATGTCCTTATAGCTAATATTGAAATGGAAAAAACTAAGAAGAAAGCTAGGGTTGTTTCCTGGGTTGAGAGAGATGGGTTGGGCAACAGAGTAGCTCATATTGCAACCCCTTCTCTGGATAAAGATAGAGACAATGTGACTACCAAGGATTATCATGTGCAAACTATTGACCTAGGGCATGCTTCTATGGAGCAAGATATTGAGGAGTATGAAGGTTCTAGTGCTGTAATTGTGGGCTCATTGAAGAAGGTTGTGCAAACCATGCATGAGTTGGAGAGGGAGAATGAAAAACTGAAGAAATACTTATAGGAGTTGGTGAAACCCTTGCAGGCTATTAGCTCTTCCTCCTCTGCTACAGGTTTCTTGCCTTAGGAAACAATCTCTGAGCTTGAAACGATGAAAGTCACCACACATGCTATAGTTGCTTGGTTGAAGGGTGTCTAAAGTAAAGGAGATTCTGCCATTAAGGATATTTTGTCGACTGCAGGAGATGCCATGAGATTGGTGGACTGGTTGAAGACTGTATTGGCTCAAGACAAGGAGGATACCGACCTTCTACTGCAGAAAACCACAACAATCATGGATTTCACCGAGGATAAGCTGGTAAAGAGTGGGATTCTTCCTTCTCCAAGGGTTTCTAAACCCTAGGAATGATTTGAAATCCTGAAAATGAGGCAAAAGGCCTTGAGAAAGATTCATAAAAAAGGATGGTAGATTGAAGATACTTTGATTGGTATCCATGAGAAGTGTATCTCATTCTTTGAGGTCATGACAGGAAGGAAGACGTTTGCTCCAAAACATCTTAATCTGGAGCAACTTAGGAAATGGTGGAGAGATGTTTATTCTCCAATCATTGAAGGTCCAGTCACAGAACATCAGCTAGATGATGTTGCAACATCTATTGTATTTATTGACAGATACTCAACTAATAGGGATAATTAAGATGGTACAGTTAAGCAGGCAAGAGATGACATCAAGTACCTTGAAAGAAGAGTTAGGGTTTTTCCTTTGCCACCTGTTGCTGAGTTGCACAGAGTTTTGTTGGACGTTCATGAAGAAGAAGATCGAGCTAAAGATAAGGATGGGAAGTAGCTATATAGAGCTACATTGATATTTTTGCTTCCCATTACTCATGCATTAGGCTGACCCCTTTTGATTCCTAGGCTGACTTGGATGAAATTGGTGCTAAATACACATTTCATAATATATTCAGATATCTTTGTGGCTGACCTATTGTGTGGCATGTTTTTATTGTAAGTTCTTATTTTGGGCTGACCTATCTTAGGGATTCTCTATAAAATAGGCATGTTAACTCATTTGATAGACAAATAGATAGGAAGAAAATAGATAGGTGATACTTGAAATAGAATAGAGATTTGATATTAGAGCGAATTAGGGTTTATTTTCAAGCAAGTGTTGTAATAGAAAGCTGTAATTGTTGCCATTATTGGATGACTTAATATAAGAAAGGATATTGTGATTTAGTACCTATCTTGTGGATTTTCATCTGGCATGGTTCTTGTTGTTCTATATTTCAAATTTCTTATAAGTTTATAGTTAAATTGTTTGGTGATGCTTAGGGTTTCATGCTTGGAATATTTGCAACGATCTCTAGTCCATACTTTTTGCAATTAGCTGACTGTTAGCTGCTTTGCAAAGTTAGCCTAGACTTAAAATTGTGCTTAGTTCAGTTATGAGGATTTTTTCATCTCAATTGCAATAGAATTGTTTGAATGAATGTTTGTGATTTGAAAATATTTAAATACCTTAGAAGATTGCACTATTTCTGTGAAATTGCAGATTTATCTAGGTTAAGTAGAAAGTAGTTTATGAGAGATCGGTCCATTTTGAGCATTTTATCCTTTGGCATTTTCAATCCTAGGGTTAGAAGTAGTCTTAGAATTACCTCTGTCTATTGCTATTTATTTTATTATCTGAGTTACATCAAAGATTCCAAGTATCAATTCATTGCTAGATCTGATAAATTCGAAGTCCAGTGTTTGCTTGTAGTAAGGTCCCTTTGTGATTACCAGCATTTTCACATTTATCACTGAGTTGTTTTGTTGCATTTTCAAGACTTGACATTAGAGACCTTGGGGTTATCTCTTTTCCCATAGAGATTTACCTTTCAAGAGAGATAGGATATCATATTCTTTCTGAGTTGTTTTTGTGCAGAAAACACCATCCATAGATTGTGACTAGAAGGAGGGCTTCAATAAGCAAGCTGGAGTGATTCCTAAATGCCATCTCTCCTGAGAGGCTTAGAAGAAGAACTAGATCTACCCCAAGAGGAGAAGAATTACAAGTCCCTACTAGGTCAAGAAGGACCAAAGGAGGGGAAGAATCATCATTTGCTCACCCACTCCCATCATCTCCATCATCTTCATCTTCATCTGAATTTGAGGGAAGTCCTATTCCATAGCCACAACCAGTCATAAATAAGTCATTACCACCTCCATCCCCACCAATGGCTTTTCTTACTAATAATCCATCCCCATTGATCTTCAATAATTACAATGTCATGCCCAAGAACCCTAAGCATTTTTGCTCTAAGTTTCACACTCATGACTCCAACAGAACAACAGAAGAGCATATTAGGATTTTCCAGACTTGTCTAAGGGATAGAGGAATTAACCATGAGGATGTTTCCTGTAGGATTTTCCCTTATTCCCTAGGAGAAGAGGTCTTCTATTGGTATAATCACTTACCTGCTACTTCCATCCATAATTGGACTGAATTAGAAACCACATTTCTACAAAAGTTCAAGATTCCCATTACTGCTAATGAGTTATACTTGCAGTTTACTGGAGTGAAAAGAGAGATTAATGAGCCCATAGGATCATTCAATGATAGGTTTCATCGAGCATATACCAAACTCCAGACACATTATGCTGGAAATAAAAATACTACTTTAGAAATTTACCTTGAAGCCTTGGATAGCCTTATAGCCACCTTCCTTAAACAAAGGAATAATCCTCTGAATACCTTAGTGACTGCATATGCAGAGGCTATGAAGGTCAGCATGGATTTGAGGCAACATTTATCAGGACCTTTGCCTTCTCTGGGACCTGCAACTCACCCTGGACAAATCCAAGCCCTTAATCAGGCTTTGACCAATCATGCTCCCATAATGAATCCAATACCTTCATTGCCTTTGGTCCCTCATCCAGGTCCTCCTAAAAATCAAGCTCAACCTATGACCTCTTATCCTCAGCAGAGAGCTAATCAACCCCTTCATCAACAACAGGCTGGTTTCCCCACATATTTACATAATTCTGAAGTTTTGAATCAAGCTATTGGTTTTGGAGCCATGTCTGGATACCCTTCTGGTAATATCAATCTGGCACCACCTAACAGTCTAGATAAGGAAAGATTAGATGAGTTATCTGAACAAGTAAAAAGGTTGAATACAAAGGTGACTTATTTGAGAAATCAGAATAGCCAACTTCAGGCTACTCAGAAGAATATGCAATCTAACTATGGCAGGGAGAACAAGAACTTTCAAAGAGTTTAGTACTTTGATAGAAATCAAAACTATGATAGAGGACAAGGCTCTGGTTAGAATTTTGATATAAGACAGGGCTCTGGTCAAAATTTTGATAGAAATCAACAAGGTGGACAAGGATTTGACAGAGGACAACCATCTAGGCAAAATAGGTCATGGAATACTAGGCCTAATAATGGAGGGATTCCTACTCCCCTAGATCAGCCATCTGCTCAAGAGAAGCCTCCAAATGGTGTATACTTGGCAGAAGTAGCTTTGTCTGGTTGGTGCAGACTCCATAAGACAAGTCAACATTCTGAGCTAGACTGTAATGAATTTCAGACTGTAGCTTCTATTTTTCAGTATGAAGTGGAGAATAATTCCAGTGGTCAAGACATTGTTCCCTCAAATCCCTATGATTCTCCAATGCTGGTACTTAATCATGCCCCATTCCCCAAAAGTGAGGAAAATGAACCAGAAGAAGTATTTAGTGACCAAGGGGATGAGGCGGAGCAGGTAATGAATGAAGACGAGATTTTCCAATTGTTTAATGAAGAAAATGCGAATGATAATGGCCCTT
This sequence comes from Sequoiadendron giganteum, assembly GCA_007115665.2. NCBI lineage: Eukaryota > Viridiplantae > Streptophyta > Pinopsida > Cupressales > Cupressaceae > Sequoiadendron > Sequoiadendron giganteum. The sequence goes on from CM021106.1 coordinate 49,543,212, forward strand.
TGGATGAGGAAGAAGTTAGTGTTGAAGAAGTTCAGATGTTTCACCAACCAGCGAAGAAATATGATTTCAGAAATAGACCTAATAGGGGTCCATAGGTTGGAGGTCCTTTCACTACTTCTATCCCTCCTAACAATTTTAATACTCCACCAGATCCACAGACTAGTAATAATCCACCTTATCCTCCTGTACCAACACAGTACTTGTCGAAGGGAAATAATGCTGAAGTGACAAAAGATAGGCAGGCCAGTGGCTACAAGGAAACCCATGCTGACCTAAATGTGGAGCAATTGGGTGAATATGTGACTGAGGAATTCAAGAAAGTAAAGGTAAGTCTTTTTGCTTTTGAGTTATTAAAGATTCTTTCCATTAGGAATGCAATTTTTGGATCATTTAGTTCAAATATAACACCACAAGTGGTAGTTGCCAATGAGGCTGTCACTAGATCTTCTAATTCCCAGACACCTAGAAGTCAGGTCCCACCTGTAGACAAAAATAGAGATAAGGATAAAGGTCAAGTTGCACAAGCTGACACTCATTTGAATTTGTTTCAAGGCAAGATGGAGACCCCTCCTTTCCTAATATATGTTCGTATTTTTGGAAAAAATTTGCATAATTGTCTTATGGATTTAGGAGCATCTACAAACGTCATGCCTTTTTCTATTTGCAAAGCCTTGGGTATTAACCCTATAGCCTCTCAAAAGAAATTTACTCAATTGGACAAAACAAAAGTAAGTGCAGTTGGAGAATTGAACATGATCCCTACACAGCTTGCATCAGATCCTAAGGTGCAACAAGTGATCAATATCCAGGTTGTTGATATTCCTGATACTTATGATTTGATCTTAGGCAGAGATTTCACTAAGGCATTAAATGGATATACATCTATATCCCATTCTCATATGTGGTTACCATGGAAAGGAGTTCCAAATCATATTCGAATTGAAAGAGAGCCCCGAATGAAGTATGTAATCACTGAATACCAGAATGTTTCAAATGAAGTGTTGGTATCTGAGGTTAGCATGGGGAACTATGTGTTGGCTGCATCAGTTATGGAAGATGAAGAGATTTTCATGTTGCAAAACCCCTTGGATAAATCCAAATTGAAGGACAATGGTCTTGGAACATTGATTGAACAAGTGGATGAAACAAATGATCAAGAGGAAATGTAGCTTAGTTTGTTGGATAATTTTCAAGAGTTTATCTGGAAATGTATGGAGGATCAGATACAACTAGAAGGAGGTATGAAATTTGAAGAACTATTGCTTCCCAATTGGTGCAGAGTCCATGATGCCGCTCATCCTGAGCTGGAATGTGACTTGTGTCAAACTGCTGTCCGATGGATATAGAAATGCATTAAACCATTTCCACCTACTGGACTTGATATACATGAAGAATTAGAAAATGATAAGGGTAAGAGCCCAACACTTCCTGAAGGGTCCCCCGTCCTCAACAAAGAGCAAGGTAAATTAAAACCCAAGGAACCTGATGGCTGTTGGACATTAAGATTCGATGGATCCAAATCTAAACAGGGTGTTGGAGCAGGATTTGAATTGATTAGTCCTAAAGGTAAGAATTATTTTTCTGCTCATAGACTCCAGTTCCAATGTACTAATAATGTTGCTGAGTACGAAGCTCTGATCCATGGCTTATTAATGGCATCAAGGAAGAAAGTGAAGATATTACAAGTTTTTGGAGATTCTGAATTGGTGATCAAACAAGTAAGAAAACAGTATTCATGCCATGATAGAAGAATGACCAATTACAGGCATAGAGTATGGGATCTCATTGAGGAGTTCAATGCTTTCAATATCCAATTGATCCCTCGAAACAAAAATCAAGTTGCTGATTCTCTAGCACAAGCTGCTAGCACCTTGCAGCCTTTATCACTTTCAGGATTGAAGAAATTTACCATTGAACTCACTCCAGTGCCTTCGGTGCCTGACAATGTTACTAATTTCCAGGTATTTGAAGATGATAAGCATATTCTGAACTTTATTACAAGTTGTGATGTGTTTGCTTCCCAAGTTATCGATGAGATAGAACCTCAAGAGGCAGAAATGGACTTTGGAGGAATCATTAATCTGAAGACCAATACTATTCCAAGAGGTATGGTGTAGCTTGAATGAATTTTTGATTTAGATAAGATAAGAGATCAGGAACAACAGGATAAAAGGGAGTCTCTCAATAGCCAGTGCAAAACATATGATATGGGGACACTTGGTGACATGAAGAATGTTTTTATTGGCAAGGTATGTACTCCCGGAGAAAGAAAGGGGATTATTGATGCCTTACATACATATCATGATGTAATAGCTTGGAGTTATGAATATTTGAAAACATATGATACTTCAATCATTACAAACACAATCCCTTTGAAATCTGATGTCAAACCATTTAAGCAGAGGCAAAGGCCAATCAACGCTTTGTTAGAACCCATTATTCAAAAGGAGGTGCAAAAATTGTTTTCAGCACACATTATATTTCCAATGAGACACTCTACTTGGGTTGCGAATTTGGTTCCAATAAGGAAAAAGAATGGAAAGATCAGACTATGTGTGGATTTTAGGAATCTAAATAGAGCATAAGAAAAAGATAATTATCCAGTTCCTTCGCTGGATGAGGTGCTTCAGATCATTAATGGATCTCAAATGATGTCCTTCTTGGACAAGTATTCTCGATACAACCAAGTTATGGTGTAGTATGAGGATAGGCATAAGACTTCCTTTACTACAAAATGGGGAACTTTTGCTTATAGGAGGATGTTGTTTGGGTTGATCAATGCTAGAGTTACATTCTAGAGGGCTATGGAAATTTATTTTAAAGAAATAATTGGTAAATGCATCATTATTTATATGGATGATTTGACAATTTTTTCCAAGAAACGAGGTGATCACATAACAGATTTATGCAAAGTATTCCAAAGATGCAGAGAGTTTGGAATTTCACTTAATCCAAGGAAGTGCATTTTTGGAGTCACAGAGGGAAAATTATTGGGACATATTATCTCAAAACAAGGTATTGCTATTGATCCTGAGCGAATACAGGCTATCTTGAAGATCCAACCTCCTACAAGTAAGAAAGAGATGAAGTCATTCTTTGGTAAGATTATCTTTGTTAGAAAATTTATCATTGGATTTGCAGAGATAATTAAGCCATTGAATGCTATGTTGAAACAAGAAGCAAAAATAGAATGGAATGCAGAAGCTAAGGAAGCATCTACATAAATCAAGAAATCTATTGTTGAGGCCCCTATATTGGTGAGCCCAGTTTATGCTAAGCCTTTTTACATTTACTCATTCGCTTCTGATCACTCATGTGCTGCAATGGTAACTCAAAAGTCTGATCAAGGTGATGAGCATCCTATATCCCTCATGAGTAATCCCTTAAAAGATGCAGAATTAAGGTACCATAATGTAGAAAAATAGGCCTATGCTTTGGTCAGAGAGTGAAAAAATTCAGGCACTATATTCTGACAAATAAAGTTTTCGCCATAGTGCCTGATCCTACAGTAAATCTATTGTTAATGCAGAATGAGTTGGGTGAATGAAGAGCCAAATGGGTGACTATGTTGCAAGAAGATGATATGGAAATCCAGCCCATGAAATAGTGAGAGGACAAGGACTTACAAAGACAATGGCCGAGATAGGTCCTAAGCTCATAGCTCAACATTACTACTTTCAGGAGGTGTCTCCAGGAGATTGGTATGATGAAATCATTTTCTATTTGCTGAATCAGCAGTGTCCTAATCACCTTAATACAGTTCAAAGGCGAGCCTTGTGCCTAAAGAGTGAAAGTTTTATGATGAAGGGAGCAATCTTGTACAAGAGATATCACGAGGGTATATACTTAAGATGTTTGGGAAAAGAAGAAGCTGCTAGAGTGATGATTGAATTTCATGAGAAATATGGTACAGGCCATGGTTCTGCATCATCCACTGCAAACCAGATTTTGAGGGTAGGTTACTACTGGCCCACTTTATTCAAGGATGCACACCAACATGTGAGGACTTGCCACATATGTCAGACTACAACAAGTAAGGAAAAACATGCAGCTCTCCCACTTCATCCAGTCATAGAGGTAAAACCGTTTGCTCAATGGGGTATGGACTTTATAGGTCCAATTAATCCTCCATCTTTTGTGGGCCACAGGTATATTCTTACCATAACTGATTATTTTACTAGATGGACAAAGGCTCTGGCTTGTAAACAATGTACTTCAGATGTGGTAATCAATTTCCTTGAATCAGGAATTATTAATCGTCTTGGTTGTCCACTATCTTTGGTTTGTGATAATGGTCCTGCATTTGCATCACTAAAATTTTCTAATTGGGAATTTGATCATGGGATTGTTATTAATTTTTTGTCCAATTATTATCTTCAAGGTAATGGCCTAGCCGAGTCTTCCAATAAGAACCTACTGACAGTTATCCATAAGTTGTTAGAACAAAATCCTAAGGATTGGCACACCCAGCTATGATTTTCTCTTTGGGTGGACCGTATTAGATAGAAGGCATCCATAGGAACCTCTCCTTATCACCTGGTGTATGGTTTGGAACCTGTGTTCCCTATCCAATTGAAAATCCCTACCCTATAGTTTATCAATGAATACTATAATGAGGAAGATAAGCGTGAGGCCCATTTGGCTGAATTGTTGCCCTTGGAAGAGAAAAGAGATGAAGCCCTAGAAAACTTTGCTAAATATCAAGGTGTAGTAAAAAGATGGTTTGATAGGAGAGCTAAGGTGAAGGCCTTTAGAATTTCTGACTTAGTTCTCTACTGGGATAAAGCCCATGACCGTAAGGGAGAGCATGGTAAATTTGATAAACTTTGGCTTGGTCCTTACAAGATTTCAAAAATTTTGGGAGATAATGCTTTTCGTTTGAAAACCCTTATTGGAGAAGACACCCCGCTTCCTGTCAATGGGCAGTATCTGAAGCATTATTTTCAACCTTGAACTACTTGTAGTTCATCCTGTACATAGTTAGAGTAGGGTTGTTTTCTGCTTTGTTTTGCTTTGCTAGTTTTGCTTTGGTAGTTTAGGTTTTCTTTGGTTTGTTTCGCTTTCCGTTTTGGTTTTGGCTTGCGGTTTCCTGCTTTCTTGGGGCTATTGCACCTATACAACTAGCTATTTGCTTGGGATTATTCTGGGAAATTTATTTTATAAACTCTAATTAGTTTTTTAGAGTCAAGTCATGGAATTCTTTTATCTAATGTCCCTTATACTTGGAATTGGAGTCACTTGTTTTGGATACACTTTGAAATATATTTGGGTCTCATATTTTCACACTAAAATTAAAGATTCTGGAGTTGCATAGGGTTCTTGAGTAATCTGGCCTAGAGAAAAATATTATATTCTACTTCAGTGCCACTATGTTCCTCATCCCTGAGTGTGAGTTTCATTACTTACAAAGGTGAAGGAGTAAAGTTCTATAAAATGATAAAAAGAAAAGAGAGAAAAGGAAAATATTGAAAATTTAAATAAGCTTCACCTTATTAGGAGTATCCTAGTATCTCTACCGGGGCTATAGACGCCTAATTGGCAGTAGAGCTATGCTTGGAAGGGTCACAGTGATAACCTCACCAGGGCTATGGATGCTTGACTGGTAGTGAGGCTCTATCTAGGTTGCTTTTGAAGCATGAACTCTTATGTAGCTTGGTCAGATTTGCTCTGGTTCCCATTGCACTTGTCAAGATAGGAAATAAATGCATAATACACACACTTAGACCCTGGTATAGGAAAAGGTCTTCTTGCTTGTGGTTTCTGAAACTTTTTTCATAGTGTCTTGATAAGAGGATTGAAACTAGAGATTCTGGGTCCTTGATTTTAGTTTATTCTTAAAATGCTCTGGAGCATTTCCCCAGTGGACTCACCATTTGTTGTGCAATTTTTGCACACACACCCCACTGAAAGTGGGGACCCTCATTTTTCACTCTTTGGTGTCTTGGCCCTTCTTTTTGGGGTTTTGCTTGCTTGGAGCCCATGCTTTGATGTTAATCTTGCCAGTTGGAGTGGCACATTTGTGAATTTTATTGAAAACCTTGAGAGCTAGGTGCATTCCGTACTTTTCACTGTTTTCAGGAAAATTCGCCCTGGCCGGATTCTCCTGGTTTTCTTTCGAAGTCCGAAGGTGGTTGTCTTTCGACCTGGATCTGGGGAAATCCGTCATGTCTGGATTTCTCTGAAGTCCATTGCCCTGTCGAATCTCCGGGTTTTGGTCCTGGCTGTCTTGTCGATCGCATTAATGGTGATTGTGCGAATTTTTGGGGCAATGATATATTGAATTTTGGGGAGTAATTGGCCATTTGAGTTTGGAGTCTTGGAGCTTGTTGTGTATTTCTGGATCATGGATTTCAAAGTTGTTTCGACTGTTGTATTTGATTTTGTGTGTGTGGCTCGTATACCGTTTGTGTTTGAGAGTTGTTTTTCGGCATCACCGGTTCCATTTCTTTGCTTCCATGGTATGTAGATATGCTTTATTCTTCTGCTGGTTCAATTACTTCACTTCATTTGCTTCCTGGAATTTCATTGCTTCGTTGTTTCTTTGGGCATGCATTCCATGACCAGGCATTTTTGGGTTTCATTGTTTTACCAGTCCTTTGGTTGATCATTGAATGTTTACTTTGGTCTGGTATTTCTACTCTTTTGGGCACATGCTTGCATTGGTTTTAAACTTCCATCTTTTTTTCATAAGCAAGTCATGCCTGGTTCTTCCATTCTTTCGTGGCAGATATTTTAGAGTTCTTGACCTAGGGCATAGCCAATCCTTCTCGAATTGTTGTGGGAAGTATGTTAAGTTCGTGTTTGATCCATTGGAGGTCTAGGTTAAGTTGTTGTCAAGGTGCAGGCCTTAGGTCCGTGATCATTGAATTTTTTTTGGCAAAAATGAGAAAAACATGGTAGATACAGGTTTTCGGCATCTTCGTGAAATTCTGCTTCCTCCAGATTTCCCCGACTTTTCTTGTTCCTTCTCCTTTGCTACTTAAAATCGGGCTTTTGTCTACCTCACGAAAATCTGCTTCACCCATATTTTCTTGGTGTCCATGGTCGGGTCGTTTTTCTGGATTTGTGTTTTAATGGTAATTTATCTGATGCCTGCTAAAATCCGCTTCCTCCAGATTTTCCCGGATGTTTCGTGCCTTCTTCGTTTTCCCGGATTGCTTGGAAATATTACCGTTCTCGGGAAAATCTGTCTCTGGCAGATTCTTCTGGGATTCTTGTGAAAATTTTGAATGTGAGGGTTAGGAGGAATTTGTTTAATGATGATGTATTTCAATAATCAAATGAGCTTATGCTAAGTATTTCTAAGGTTATCTATTGATTGAATTGTTGATTTTAATGATATTATGGGGATTTGTATGTTTGGTTCACTGGAATCTACCTGGTTCGAATTTCTCTAGAAATCCTCTCCAGTCTGGAATCTGTGAAGGGGGTAAATCCTAAACTTTGAGATATTAACTTCTTGCACTTGTTGTTTCTTGTGGATCTGATTGTGGTCATCTTTATTTGTTTGCAAGCAGGATCAGTTGCTGGGTGAGGCAAAGGGAAGGCAACAGTTCCTAGTGTAGAGACTTCTACCATCTCTAATGCAGAGAAGGTAAAGTTGGACATAAAGAGCAGGTTCCCAGAGAGTAAGATAACTTCTATTTGGTCAAGAAACACCGATACCAATGTGGGTATGTGGGACTATGAAGAGTTTAAGACTGAGATGTGAGCACATAGCCCTCCTTTGTTGGCTAGAAGAATGGTAGACTCTGGATTGGCCCATGTAGTAGGTTTTCCCTCCATGGTGAATTGTTATGAATTGGTACTTGAATGTGCCAGGAACTATGATAGAGGGACACAAAGGATAATTGGTCCCCAAGGAAGAAATCTAGCAGGCTTTAGCCCTATTTCCGTTGCTTCGACCTTTCATATGCCTGACCAGTCACATGTGGTGGCCTTTGATTTGGAGGGTGCAAGGAAACACTATGAGAAAAATGTAGTTAAGTCCCAACATGTGATTAATTCTTGGTTGGAGAAGCCTAAGTCCCATTTCTCCAAGTTGCCAAAGCAACTATTCAGGCTCAAGTTTAAGAGGGAATACTACAATGTCATCACTCTTCAAAGTAGACTGGTAGGATTGAAGAGTGCAGGTGTGTTCAAGACTTGGATGTTTATTGTTATTGCTAGAATTGAACAGGGTATAGATTATCACTAGACAAGTGTCACAAGTGCAGTGATCCATGAGCAGTTATGTAATGTCTTGCAAACCAAGACTTTCACTATGACCTCCTACCTAGTGTATGTGTTGGCAAGACTTCACCCATACAAGGGGTTGAGCACTAGGGGCATCTTTGGACATGATGCAATATATGAGGTATATCCACAGCTGCACCTAACTGGAGGAAGCTATATAAGAGAAAATGATGCTTTCACTATGCACATCACCAGATTGCTCCAAGGTGCAGAGCATGCGAGAATTTCTGATAAAGCAAACGAATTAATAAAGAGATATGGAGGATGGTTCATCCAGTTTCCCACTTTCTCTTACATTCGGATTGATGGTTGTCAAAGGGCTCCCTATAGACTCCCGAGGTACCCTACTGATCATATCATATTGTTGGAAGTCACTAGGTAGATCTATGACTTTGATATAATAGTAAAGGGAGACATGCATAAAGTAGGTTTTGGGAATGATTTTCCCTTGAAAATAGGAATGAATGAGGTAAGCCCTTCTATCCAATTTTCTCATGCTTCTGAGGAGGAGATGAGTACTTTTGGTCTCTCTTTCCATTCCAAGAGAGCAAGGTTATACAATGTGAAGGCCATCCCTGACCAGGTGGAGGAGGATGAAAACTTAATCGAGGGTCATGTCTATGAGGCAGTGAAAGATAAGCCAATTGGAGATGTTGACTGGTTAGAAGAAGAGAAGATAGAGTTGGACCAAATCATGACCCCGATGATCAAGTACACCAAGATGTGGCTGAGCACAAAATGCTGGAATTGGAGAGTGAAGGTGTCCAATTCACCTATGATCTGATGTGAGACTTGGAGTCTCATTCTACTTTAGAGAAATCACTTAAACAAGATCCTAAAGGTAAGACAAAGGTGGATTCCCCTTTTAAAATCTAGGTTAGGGATGTTCAAGTTGAGAAGGTGGCAGAAGTAAGCAAACAGAGAAAACCTGTTGCCAAGAAGAGGAGACATGCCTCCAGGAGAGAAACTGAAAAGGACAAAGAAGAAGAGGAAGTTGAGGTTGCTTCTCCATTAACAAAAAGGAGAAGGCTTTTGAATCTATCACAGCAGAAAGAGGGGGGTCCTAAAACTAATAAGAAGGTTGAACCACCAATGGTAGAAGTGGAAAGCTTAGGGGAAAGGACAAAAGTATATATGAGGAGGTCAAGGACTCCTTCACCAAAGGATGCTGCAATAAAGGATGATATTCTAGTGATTTTTCCCACTACTGAACAAGAAGGTGTCTTTATTCCTTAGGATACTGGTAGTATATAGGAAGAACCAAGGAAGGATGAAGATCCAAAAGATTTGGGCAAGGAGGAATTTCAAGAAGGAGATCTCTACAATGCAGAGGGAAAAATTGGTAAGGTGATTCAGTCTCCTTTGGTAGCATATGCAGATTCACCTATAGAAGAACAAATGAACAAGTCTCCTCAAAAGGAGGAGATACCAACTAAGATCCCTTCACCAGCACAGATTTTTGTAGAGGAATAGGTATAGGAGAAGGATGATCCAATCATAGAAATCCCTAAGATGCCAAATGTCGAAGAGGATACCACTAATGACCAACAAGAGCAAGACAAACAAAATACAGTGTCAACTGAGTCTAACATTCCAGGTTGGCTGGATAAAGAGTTGAAAAGTAAAATGGTGATAGTGGAGGATGCTCCTCCTAATTGGGATGTCCTTATGGCTAATGTTGAAAAGGAAAATACTAAGAAGAAAGCTAGGGTTGTGTCCCAGATTGAGAGAGACGGGTCGGGCAATAGAGTAGCTCATATTGCAACCCCTGCTCTCGATAAAGATAGAGACAATGTGACTGCCAAGGATTATCATGTGCAAACTATTGACCTAGGGCATGCTTCTGTGGAGCAAGATATTGAGGAGTATGAAGGTTCTAGTGTTGTAATTGTGGGCAGATTGAAGAAGGCTGTGCAAACTAGGCATGAGTTAGAGAGGGAGAATGAAAAACTGAAGAAATACTTGCAGGAGTTGATGAAACCCTTGTAGGCTATTAGCTCTTCCTCCTCTGTTACAGGTTTCTTGCCTTAGGAAACAATCTCTGAGCTTGAAAGGATGAAAGGCACCACACATGCCACAGTTGCTTGGTTGCAGGGTGTCCAAGCTAAAGGAAATGCTACCATTAAGGATATTTTATCGACTGTAGGAGATGCCATGAGATTGGTGGACTAGTGGAAGACTGTATTGGCTCAAGCCAAGGAGGATACCGTACTTCTACTATAGAAAACCACAAAAATCATGGAGTTCACTAAGGATAAGCTGGTAAAGAGTGGGATTCTTCCTTCTCCAAGGGTTTCTGAACCTTGGGAATGGTTTGAAATCCTACAAATGAGGTAGAAGGCCTTGAGAAAGATTCATAAACAAGGAAGGCAGATTGAGGATACTTTGACTGGTATCCATGATAAGTGTATCTCATTCTTTGAGGTCATGATATGAAGGAAGAAGTTTGCTCCGAAACATCTTAATCTGGACAACTTAGGAAATGGTGGAGAGATGTTTATTCTCCAATCAGTGAAGGTCCAGTCACAGAAAATCAGCTAGATGATGTTGCAACGTATATTGTAGTTATTGACAGGTACTCAGCTAATAAGGCTTATTGGGATGGTACAGTTAAGCAGGCAAGAGATGACATCAAGTCCCTTGAAAGAAGAGTTAGGGTTTTTCCTATGCCACCTATTGCTGAGATGGACAGAGTTTTGTTGGCCGTGCATGAAGAAGAAGATCGAGCTAAAGATAAGGATGGGAAGTAGCTATATAGGGCTACATTAATATTTGTGCTTCCCATTACTCATATGCATTGGGCTGACCCCTTTTGATGCCTAGGCCGACTTGGATGAAATTGGTGCTAATTGCACATTTCATAATATATTCGGATCTCTTTGAGGCCGACCTATTGTGTGACATGTCTTTATTGTAAATTCTTATTTTGGGCCAACCTATCTTAGGGATTCTCTATAAAATAGGCATGTTGCCTCATTTGATAGATAGGTAGATAGGAAGAAAATAGATAGGTGATACTTGAAATAGAATAGAGATTTGATATTAGAGCGAATTAGGGTTTATTTTCAAGCAAGTGTTGTAATAGAAAGCTGGAATTGTTGCCATTATTAGATGACTTAATATAAGAAAGGATATTATGATTTGGTACCTATCTTGTGGAGTTTCATTTGGCATGGTTTTTGTTGTTCTATCTTTCAAATTGCTTATAATTTTATAGTTAAATTGTTTGGTGATGCTTAGGGTTTCATGTTTTGGATGTTTGCAGCAATCTCTAGTCCATACTTTTTCCAGTTAGCTGACTGTTAGCTACTTTGCAAAGTTAGTCTGGACTTAAAATTGTGCTTAGTTCAGTTATGAGGATTTGTTCATCTCAATCGCAATAGAATTTTTTGAATGAATGTTTGTGATTTGAAAATCTTTAAATAGTTTAGAAGATTGCACTATTTCGTTGAAATTGCAGATTTATCTGGGTTAAGGAGAAAGTAGTTTATGAGAGATCGGTCCATTTTGAGTATTTTATCCTTTGGAATTTTCAATCCTAGGGTTAGAAGTAGTCTTAGAATTACCTCTAAAACCTTTATCTTTTGCTATTTATTTTATTATCTTAGTTACATCAAAGATTCCAAGTATCAATTCATTGCTAGATCTGATAAATTCGAAGTCTAGTGTTTGCTTGTAGTAAGGTCCCTTTGTGATTACCAGCATTTTCACATTTATCACTGAGTTGTTTTGTTGCATTGTCAAGACCTAACTTTAGAGACCTTGGGGTTATCTCTTTCCCCATAGATATTTACCTTTCAAGAGAGATAGGATATCATATTCTGTCTGAGTTGTTGCTGTGCGAAAAACACCATCAACACATACCTCACTTCAAAGAGGGGTAAAATATATACTAAAAAATGTGCTAATCAATGTCATGCACTCGAAACAGATTTATTAACATCATTTCCTCTGAAATCCATCATCTTTTCACTTAATTAATTCAATTGGCCTAGCTAATTAATTAATTATGTCATTTTCATCTATTAATCTAATTTATAAAATCGGGTCAATTCACCCCCTTTCATGCTAACATCTTATCTAATTAAATAAAATAAATCAACATAATTAATTTAATTCCCTAAGTCTTCTAATTTAATTAAATTTCATCTCCCCCTCTTCCCATTCATTAAATCATTTAATTCCTCCAAAATCCCCCTTATTGTGTGTTTAAACCTTGTTTAATTCACAATTAAACTAACTTTCCTCTAATCAAAGGGAATATTCCCATGGAATATTCCTTATCTCCTTTTTGCACAATTAAAACTATGTTTTAATTTGCAAAATATCCTTTTTCCTCACCCATAAGAATATTCCAAGAGAATATTCTTATTTTAAAAAGGGATATTTACTTGGCTTCAAACACAAAAGTACCTTGTAACTTGTGTTACAAGTTTATCTTTTAACCTTTTGAACAAGTTACCTTTGACCTATGTGTGTAGGTCAAAAGTGTGTTTATTTGAGGCAAATGTAAACAATTGATCATTTTGGATCTTTCATTCTCATATGTTGATGAGAATCCTTGATCCATATCTCCTCTTCCTTTCATCCTCAAAGGTTGATTAATATTTTTGATCTAAACCCTTCATCTTTCATTTTCTCTCGTATAAATAGGTCACTATTTGGAGGTAAATGGATCCATCTTTCGATTGTAAACTTATGAACTGTTGAATTCACTCACATCCATAATCTCAATTTGCACACATTTAGCTTAATTTTAGTTTATTTTAGTTGCATAATAGCTTAGAGCATCCATTAATAGCTTCCATGCATTCATCTTAGTTTGTAAATAAATTAGGGTTTCATCTTTTAGCATCATTTTAGCTTAAATTAGCTTAGATTAGTTTAGAATTAGTGTAAAAATTGCATAATTAGATAATTTATAGTATAAAATCATGGTAACCTAGCTTGCATCATGTTCATTTTTAGCATAATTTAGGTTTTCACACATCAAACATCATGGTTTCATCGATTGTCTTCCATAGAATCGATTGAAACAAGCTCACTATCATGGGATTGGGAAAGGGTCATAGGTCCACATCAACATGAAACCAATTCCACAATAAGATAAATTTAAATAGATTAGAGTAGATGTTTTCTTTAAAGCTTTCATAGATTTAGCATGTTAGGTTTTTGGATAAAATGTTTACTTTCAATTTTGATTGATTGATCTTGTTGAGATTTGAGTACCCATGGCTCCATTATTCTTCGATTCTTCATGGATCAAGCATGATTAGGCCCATACTAGTATAATCGCATCAACAATAACTAAGGAGATTATGTTAATCAACTTTCTACATAAAGATGGATATGTTGCACCTGTGAGTACCATCTACATGCACGACAAACTTTCCATACCTCCTATAGGTAGTATTGTCCTATCCCTCCTCGTTGGACCTATGTCCGTGAACCTTATGTCTGATATTATCCTAGGGTCTGAACTCTTCAAAGTGAAGTTAGGTATCCCCTGGCTGGTGGCTATGAATGTATCTCTGTCAATTGTGCATAAGTGTTTGAAATTCACTCATGGGGGTTTGGTACATGTCGTCCATCACACCAGTTATAGACCATTGATTGTGCATGGCATCTATACCTTGGATTACAATTGGCCTACACCTATTGGTCCTCTGATACCTAGGAAGGACCTCCTATATTGCACATATCAAAATTACAAGAAAGGATGTTCTAGGCCAAAAGTGAGATACCCTCCTTCGCCTTATCCTGTTTCACATAGGGCTTGCCTGAAAGCTGATAGTGATGCCACCAAGGCACGTATAAGAAAATAAGAGTAGTCTCAAGATCTTCCTTCTTCCTCTTCCATTGTTCACCCTAACACTTCCCCTCATTTTGATATGGTGCCATCCGCTTCTACCTCACATTTTAGAGAGAGTACCATGGTGCCTGCTTTGTGAAGGGCCAAGAATCCCACGTTTGAGCTTCTTGTCTTACCCACAGAGCCTAAGCCCATTCGGTATGGTAGAAAAAAATCCCCCCATGTGGAATCCTTTATGTCTCGGCCTCTACGACCTCCTATCATCCTTGCTTCTAAAGAAGTGAATGGGAAAAGGCTCACTGCTCAGGCATTGGAGCCAACTCCCCCTGCTATTTCTGAGCCTATCCCTCCTCCTTTTAGTTCAAAGATTTGCAGAAACCACCTTGTGCGTGAATGCAAGAACCGATAAAAGACTCTTTTAGTTGAGAAAACCACCTCACAAAGGAAGGAAGAGGAGATGACCGCCCCTATATCAGGACCTTCTATTGTGTCCTCCTCTCTCCTCCCCTTTGTTCAGAATAGCTCTGTATCACTTCCAACTTCCACTACTAGTGCAAATGTGCTTGACCATAGAAAGGTGTAGGTGTTCATCACTCCTTCAGTGGAGCCACCCTTTTTGACATCCATTTTGAATGTCCCACCTTTCCTAAAGCCTATAGATATGATTAACACCTCAGTCATATCTATTTTGGTTATTTCCTCCTCCTCTCCCTCTTCCCTTCTTCCCTCGTCCATGGGGAGTTTTCCTCCTCTGATGAAGAAGAAGGTAGAAAGTGGTCCTCCTAGCAATAGAGGACATAAGAGGATCCCACCTTCTCTGAAAGGTGGCCCTATGTTGATTTGTTCTATCCAAGTGATGAAACCAGTCCCAACTTCTCCTGAGTTTGTCATCGCTCCTGAATCACTCGGTGAGCCTAGCGGTGAACCTCAGACACAATATTCCCCATCAGTCAAGATGAAACATGACACTCCTATTAAGTGCATGTTTAACTTGGTGGATGAAGTTCTAACCTTGTCAGTGATCTTTGTGAAGTCATTGACCTTAGACCCACAAGAGTTGAGCGACGAAGACCTTACAAGTCCTTCTTCCTTAGCCCTTGTTGCGGGAGGGTTGGAAGCTCCTCCCATTAACATCTTACCACTGCAAGCTTGTCTAACTTCCCCCTATGATGATCTAGAGTGGGAAGCTAGTGACCTCTTGGTTGATTAGTGTTAGGGGCAGACCACTTCTTGATCTTTAGATTAGATGTGTGTGTGTTGTGATTTTTTCCCCATATAATCATGCTATGTGTGCCTGGATGACCCTCGTCACCCCTATTGGTGCTTGGATATAGGAATGGTGTTTGTGTTGTAAACCTTCTTCTATTTGTATCATCATTCTTCCATATTTGTGATTGAATTTTGACAAATTAGGGATGATACAAAGCATTGGGGGTATTTAGGCTTCCTTCCATGTTGACCCAATTTTTTATTTTTACTTTGTCTTCTCATGCATTCTTCACATGGATTGATATAGTAGGTGGTTGATGATCATTAATTTATATACTATTATTACACTTATATATATTTATGAGAAGTTCTGACCTTGAAATCTCAAGCTATCCCTATGCCCTTTTTTCATGTTCTCTTTCCTTTTAGCTTGTCTTTTATTTTTCTCTCTTCTTTGCTTGACTTGTCCCTTTCATGTGTGAAAACACCACCTTTTCATTGCTTTGATCTTGAAAAAATGAATTCATTGTCAACGAGTATTTTCTTAAGGATCTTCACACACTTCTTTGTAAGAATTATATTCTCAAATTGAAACCCTAGTGGAACATGTTTCCTTCATCACATGTTTGTCAAGAAAGAACCTGGGAACCTTCCTCTGAAGTGGGAACAAATTTTAGCTTCCCCTTGTGTGGGGGCATACTCTTCTTTTCTAATTCCTTGATGAAGTGAAAATCTTTCAAAAGGATTCCTTGATGACAAATCGATTCGAGAAAGAAGGCACCAGCTTTCAAACTACACATCCCTTGAGTGGACCCTCTCTTTTCACATCGGGTTCTCAAGGAACCCCTTTGAAAGTTTTTTATCTCAAGAAAGTTCTATTGCGTCTAGCTCAGGGGAAAACCAACTAGACCTATTTCCTATCTTTGCATCTAGCTCTGGGTTAGCCCGACTAGACTTCACATCTTTGCATCTAGCTTGGGGGCAACCCGACTAGACCTGCTTCACATCCTTGTGTCTAGCTTGAGGGCAGCTTTACTAGACCTCACTTTTCAAAAAATGCATCCCTTGAGTGGACCCCTCTACCTTTTGAAGGCTTCTCAAGGGACCCCTTTGAAATTTTCACTTACTTTCCTATGTGGTCACTTCTTGATATGTTCTATTTGTAGGTAAACATGACACTTCATGGGTACACTAGTGAAGCCACTTTTTGACTCTACGGAGTCCGCTTTTCTCAGTTTCCCTCATGTGAGATTTCTTGGGGGTATCTTCCTTGCAAGTATATGGGTCTATAAGGAACCCTTCTTGGTTTCCTTCATGTGAGAGTTCTTGGAGGATACCTTCCTTGTAGGTCTATGGGCCTGTAAGGCGCTTTCATTCTTCAAATTTATATTTCTACAGAGCTATGAAGTCCTTTGCTTCTCCTCCACTCTTAGGTTTTCCAAATCATGATCTGCTTCCTTGATGATTCACGTATACATTTCTAACCCTACTACTTGTTCAATCTACTTTACCAAAGTAATCATCAGTATTTGTGCTTGCTAAAGTGGGAAAAACGTATAGGAGCAAATTTACACCCCTTAGTAAAATTCCCCTTTTACCCTTCCTCACTTTAGAAAACCAAATCCAAAGGAAAAAATCCACATAAGCCCATTGCCTTCATTCCACTTGGCATCTATTTTGAGTGTCAATAGAAGAATAACTATCAAGGATGCCCGCACAATGTACAAAAATCGGCGTAATGTACTTATGTCCCTCGCAAATTCCCATGGCTCAAGCCTGTAGAGGCATTACACTTCTCATTAGAAGTCAAATTGTAACACCCCCTTCAGTTGACTGACCCGAATATGGCCATTTTCTTCACTCTTTCCTTCAAATACACTACTCATTCATTCATTTTCGAGGCTTTATGATCTCTCTTAGGGACACACAAGCTCTTAGCATTCACTTCAAGTATTCATGCAACACTCTTGCACTCCATAGTAGCAATCCCATCACTTTGTCAACTCAATAGAGAAAGTGTAGAACAACACCATTGCAGCAAAGGCTTGAGTTCCTCTCATTCTCTCCTCCATTAGCCTTGAGCACTCTTGGTGGAGGTGGTAAGCTTTCTACTCCTCTCCTCTATTATTTGGTTGAGTAAGCACATTACTGTTTTGTAGTGTTTTAGTGTTCTTTTTATTTATTCCCTTCTTTATCATATCATTTCTCCATCGTTGCAAGCTTGGCTATCCATGGAGGTGGAAACACCAAAATGGGGGTTTGACTAAGGCAGACCCCTATACAGCCCCCCAACAATTTTCCTCTTTATTGGGTGTAGGTGGACGTGCTTTTTGGAGTTAGCTGGCGAACAAGCTTTTCAGTGAGATCGTTCTTGTCACCCTAGCATTGATCTGTTGGAAAAACAAGAATAGACAACTGAGAGGGGGGGTGAATCAATTGTCTCAGAATTTAAAACTTATTCAACTTTATTAACCTTTAATCTCATATTTGATAATTAATAGTGAAAGAATGAATCAATAACACATCAAAAACATAAGAACACCAAGATTTTTTATGTGGAAAACCTATTAGGGGAGAAACCATGATGGAGGTTAATCCACAAGATTATACCCTATTAGAATTGTAATGAAAAATGAATAAGGAATGCACATGCATTCAGGCACACTGCCTAGAGCTCACTGCTCAAATGGGAAGGCTCACTTCCTTACAAAAACATTTAGATTAAAACCATCTGAAGAATATGAAATAAGAAATTAGCTTCTCCAAAAGCCTGATTACAGTTCCAGTTATGCACAGAGATACTTCTTCACACTCTGCTCTACAATTGAATGATCTAATCTTTATTTGCACATTTCGCATACACACTTCACACATAAACATCGAGCACACATATCAAACTTCAAAATGAAGAAACAATCGCTCGTATATATCTGATTCATGGAATTACATCAACAACCTTGTCGGCCAAGAATAAAAGAATAAATTACAACCTGTCAGCCCAATTCATGAACAAATATCAATGCGCACCAACCGAAGTCGATCACAAAATAATGAAGACCTAAATCAACTTCCTCGAACACACCAAACATTAAAAGATCAATCCATGAGGATCCACAACATGCTACAACCACCATGTCAGCCAAGAACATGAAAACCAAAACACACAACGTAAAAATATCTGATCACGATCACACCGATCAACGCGGATGTGCAACAAGGATAGAGAACAATATAGAAACATCAATGATTATCATAGGAGCATATGCAACAACTAGAATTACCAAAATTATATTCTCTTCTTCCAGAAACATCAGCTACAGCAACAGAATAACTGTAGGAACACAAAAAACACAACTTGCATAAATCTTGATGTGCACCTCTAAAGCTTCCCGAGTATAAACTAGATAGGCTTAGCAAAAATCCCTTTAAAGTGCAACTTCTGAATATAAACATATTGATTTTTACACCACACTGAACTTCAGAGCTTCATAGACTGCCTACAACATGTTTATTATAATTTTCTCAATATCCTTGACATATACAACCTTCAAATCATCAAATTCTAATAGTGTTGACATCAATGACAACCACATATAAGCAACACAACCACAACATCCAACATGATCTACTTACTTTACCATATTCACACATAATTTATTCATGTCGTAGTGTTATTTTGGACTTTCAAACATTGTTAGCTAGGTTGTTAGTCTGTTTTCTATGGATTCAACCTTTTACTTTTGGTCCTTTGGCTGTACAGATGCCAATGCACCTGAGAGATGCCAGTGCATCATGCTAGCATCCCAAAACCACACTTTTGTCCTCTCATAAAGAGCTATCTGAGATACAGTGTTGAATCCAAAAACTAGCTCACCTAGCCCCCTTTCAAGTCTTGGTTCTGTAGAGTGTTTGAAGGACCTTATAGTCCTCATCATTCTCATCTCACATTTCCTAATACTCCCTTAAACTAAGGTAATTTAGGGTAGCCTACTGCTCTTAGCTTTCTATGACGTGGGGACTTGATGTGGTTGGTCCCTCTCTTATAGTTATTAATTATAAACATGAAATGTAGATAACAAAAAGAAAATACTAGACACCATATTTACATGGAAAACCCTAAAAGGGAAAAACCACAGTGAGGATTAACTCAAAATATAATAGTAATGCAAAACTAGATAAAAAGGCTCGTTACTAGAGGGCTCACTATAGAGAAAGGACTCACTGTCTGGATACAAGGATCACTACCTACAGATAGGAATCACTATCTAGGAGGCTCACTGCCTTCAGATAAAGAAAATTAATAGAAAAAATGCACCACAACAACTTCCACACATTCACATCCTTGATCAGAGAATTGCAGACACCATCAACTCACAAATTTCAGGAGTCAAACACATTAAATTACTATTTCCTTGATTCACTTTAACACACTCTGCTACTCACACTTGTTTCACATGCTTGTCTTTATTTCTCTCTCTCAATTCACAACATCTTGACTTGTATTTATAACATCTTTAACCTTAGAATCTTTCTCTAAGGTTGGCTACATATTCTTCATTTTACAAATTTAAATTAGGTCTACGACTCAACATTCCCGTGGTGGATAAGAATGAGAGTGGATAAAATAAATACTTAACTAAGACCCAAACAACATCTTGGATCAATCGCATGCTTCCTTAATTGATACTTATCCTTCATGTAGCGTGTAGAGACAAGGTCGGCCAAACCTAATGAAAACACCAATGAACTTGGAAGTACGTGTGTTCGCAACAAGATGAAAACATGTGGATAACATAACATGCTTCACTAGATACTGGAACACCTCTTACATTCCTTTAGACTCATTTACAACAACTACAACAACTTCCATACACAGAACACTTTCCAATAGTTCAACCAGACCATGCAGGCACACATAGTAACTCTGGAACAAGTCTTTCAGAGCACTAATCCGTGAACATATTTTTCAGAACATAGATAACACCATTATAATTCTTCACCCAGAATGCAATATCTGAGACAATCCATCAGAGGACTGCAGAGCAAAAACATTTCTCCTAGTCCATAGACAAACAACTCTGCTAGACTAGTTCACAAACTGGTGAACACAACTTTCACTCTTCATCAAACCAGAAGCTATAACTCAAGATATATTACTCAAAGATGCTCATAAAAAAAACTAAAAATATGCACAATCATAGGATTAACAAAGAAGAAATGCAGATCACAATACCAGGGCACATTCAGAACACACACACAATTCTGTTTTCACTGTTTATTAATTTTCTCAAAAGAACTTGATAATTCATCATATCAGCACACCTGCAACACCATAAAGATAGCTCCATGTACTCACAACATCTCAACAATATCTCAACCATAGATGTACCACCTACAAACACTTGATTCCTTTCTTTGCAACAACCTAAACTGTGTTGACATCAATGACAACATTAATGACTACACAACCTTACTCATTCATACTTGCAACAATCTCCCCCTTTTTCATTGATGGAAACACGTGATGTGAGAAACCATCAAAGACAACATACACACTCTCTTGCTTTGTCTTCTCTTGTTTTTCTAGATTAGACAACCTACACAACCTTCCTACAAACTCTTCTCCTTACAAGATTCTCTCTCCTTTTCAGCTAGATATAGATAGGTTTTTCCACATGATTCTCTCTCCCCCTTTGACATCAATGGCAAAGAAAAGTTTTACATGATTCTTCATTCAAATTTTTTTGATCACTCCCCCTTAGGAGTGTACCAAAATCTTATACTACAACAATGATATTCTCCACTCCCCTTGAGGAGTAGACCTCAATCATCAGTCTAGATAGATGATGAGTCTGCAGATCCACTGGACTGATGCACCTCTATGTGCACCTATTTCAAATAAGGAGGGGTAGTAACCCCCAAATTTTCCTTGAGATACTCAAAAGTATCCTTAGGAAGAGCCTGCGTAAATATATCTGCAATTTGATCCTTTGTAGACACATATTCACACTTGAATTCATTCTCCAACACCTTCTCACTTAAGAAATGATATTTGATAGATATATGCTTTGTCCTTGAATACATTACTAAATTCTTTGAAATATTTAGTGCACTTCTATTGTCATAGAAGATAGGGATATGTTCATCACACATTACATCTATATCCTTCAGTGTTTGATTCATCCATAATTCTTGTGTACAATAAGATGTTGCTGCAATATACTCAGCCTCTACAGTGGATAACAAAATTGAATCATGTTTCTTGCTTAGCCATGGGACCAGCCTACATTCAAGAAAGAATGCACCACCACTTGTACTCTTCCAGTCATCTACACAACCAACCCAATATGCATCAATGTAAGAATTCAAAGTTAAATCGATATCCTTAGGATACCACAAGCCATAATTTGAAGTGACTTTCAGATATATGAATATCCTCTTTACAACTGTAACATATGTCTCCTTAGTTTTTTCTTGAAATCTGGCAACCAAACATACTACATGCATGATATCCGGTCTAGTAGCAGTAAGATATAATAGTCCACCAATCATATATCTGTACATTCTTTGATCAACTTTAGGAGAATCATCATCCTTACTTAATTTGCATCCAATCAACATAGAGGTATAAACTGGTTTGGAATAATCCATTCCAAACTTCTTCACCAATTATTTAAGATACTTTGATTGTGAAATGAATATGCCCTTATCAATTTGATTCACTTGGATTCCAAGAAAGAAGTTCAACTCACCAATCATAAACATCTCAAACTCTTTTTTCATCTTATCTGCAAATTTCTTGCACATACCTTCATTTCCTCCAAAGATAATATCATCAACATACACAACCACTATCAACAATCTATTTCCTTAAACTTTGAAATAGAGATTATTGTCCGTGGAGCCTTTACTGAACATTTGTTGTGTCAAATATCTGTCCAACCTTGCATACCATGCTCTAGGAGCCTATTTAAGTTCATATAGGTCCTTTTTCAACTTACAAACCATGTCTAGTTTATTTGATGACTAAAATCCTTTTGGTTGTTCCATGTACACTTCTTCCAATTCTCCATTCAGGAATATAGACTTAACATCCATCTGGTATACTTTGAAGTCTTTGTGAGCAAAAAATGCTAAAAAACATCTGAATGGCTTCCATTCTTGCCACCAAGGAAAATTTCTCCTCAAAGTCTATTCCTTCAACTTGTGAATAACCTTTGCACACAAGCCCTACTTTGTTTCTGAATACTTCACCATCTTCATTCGGCTTATTCTTGAGCACCCAATTTGTACCAATTACATTCTTGTTTACAGGTCTAGGAACCAATTCCCATGTTTGATTCTTCTCTATTTGCTGCAACTCTTCTTTCATTGCTCTAACCCAATTATCATCTTTCCATGCTTCACACACTGTTTTATGTTCTATCTTAGAAAGTAGACACAAATTTACCTCAGCTACTACAACTTTACTTCTTGTTCTTACACCTTTTCCTTTGTCTCCAATTATCTGTTCTTCTAGATAATTTTTTTGTACATATTTTGGAGTCTTAGGAGCAGGTTCCAGAGTCTCTTCTTCTTCCTTATCCTCTTCTTGTACTTGTCCACAAATAGGTTCATCTAGTTGAACTTCTCTTATTTAAACTAGTCTGTGCATATCTTCATCAAATTTTACATTTGCACTTTCAATTACCTTCCTCAATCTTTTGTTGTAGCATCTATATGTGTATACACCTAAATTTGTTCTGGAGAATCTGATTAATTAAATACGATTTATTTGATTAATTATCCTAAATTCCTCTACTATTAAATAAATAGAAATATTTATTTATATAGTTCACGTTTAAATTCTTATTTAAATTCTTCTAATTCTTCTATTATTCATCTGAATTAAATAAACAAAAATAAATACTTTGTTTGATTTAATTATCAATTCCTCTATTTTATTCTATCACATCATTTAAATAAATTAAACAAAGGTTAAATACTTTGTTGTTTAATTATCTATTTTAATTTAATAAACAACTTCTATAGTTTGTTTTATTAAATTATTTATTCCCCTCTTTGCTAATTTAAATAAATAAAAAATATTTAAATTAAGGCATAAAGAATATTCCTCTATTTCCTTAACTACCAGATTAGATATTATATGTCTAAATTATGTCTAAATTAATTGATTCAATCTTCACGGGAAGATTTGGAGACAAATTGGAGAAAAATTGGAAATCCATCTCTCAATCGTTTTCCATCAATCCTTCCTATCTTCTTGCTTGGTGTTTTCATGGGTAGGAACTATTCCCACAATCTTCTCAATCTCCTCCATCTCTCACCATTCAATCCTCTAGATTGAATCTAGGCCTTTGTTTGCTGCTACTGGGAAATCTATAAATACAACTTCATTCAACAAAGAAAGGATCCGAGAATCCCAAGTTTATACAATCTTACTCTATGGGAAAGCAATCAAGCATCAAGCATCAAGCATAGCATCAATAGCATCATAGCTTTAACTCATAATCATGGCTTCATTTAGTTTGCTACAACTTTCATTTATTAGTTTCATGTCAATTTAGATTAGTAATCATCATATAGGATTAGTTTCCTGCATTTAGCATCATTCTCTTTCTTCAAATTGTCATTTTAAATAGTCATAGTGCTTACACAATCTGAGAGCCACAATGATTTGATAAATCTTTGGAGATAGAGAGCAATATGATGCTTTCAAGAGTATTTTTAGTTTTTAATAGCTTAGTTTGATAAATTCTCTTTATATAATGTCCTATTAAGAAGTGTTTACTTATTCACACTTAAAATTTGGTGTCCATTGTGGGGCATAACCCCATATTTCACAAAAAAAATCTGAAAAGTGTCGCACAAGTTTTCGGCATGTTCAGTCTAGCGTGAGCAAGAGTTTTTTTGGTGCTTCCGACAAATACTATAGCGCTTTCGTGGGAAACTATAGCACTTCCATGATCTGTTTCAGTGCTTCCAGAAAACTATAGCACATCCGAGAGCTATTTTAGCGCTTTGAGGAAGTAAACTATATCGCTTCCATGAACTGTTTCAGTGCATCGACAACTCATTTTCAACACATCTGATATAGCACTTCAGTGGAAAAGTATAGCGCTTTGGATCTCTGTTTCAGCACTTTCGACTATAGCGCATCTATTTTAAACTATAGCTCTTCTATTCTTTGTTTCAGGGCTTCTATAACTGTTTATCTGGATCTGACGCGACCGAGGCCAAAATTTTATTTTGATGTATTTGGACTAAAACGAAGCAATCCTAGGGTAGTCACTTGATTTAAAATTTATCAATCCTAGGATAGGCATCACACATTTTGCTATATCAATTAAAATTGACACCATGACTTTTGTGAAGCAAAATCTTCACATAGAATAGAAAAATTTGTCTTTTTAGGTTTTAAAAATAAATCATTGATTACTGTGCTTATGTGGGGAATAGGCTTATGCTCTCCCCTTAACTGGGTGATCAAAATGCCAGAATCATCCTTTCTTTTCATGCAATTTTAAACTTTTGTTAAAACCTTTAGAAGGCCTACCGTAGTGGGAAAAAGTACTCACCCTATGGGAATGACCTAAGTGGGAACGCCTAAAGCCAAGGATTCCAACCCACTCTAAACAAATGCGAGTTGTTGATGAAAGTCCAACTCGATGGTAGTGTGCAAGATAACCATCCCTAAAATATTTGTTCTAAAGATTGGGAGGTCTCCTGAGGGATTTTATCATTTGCGGCACCGCACGGAAACCCTATCTAATAACCATAGCATAGTATCCAACTGAGTCAGTTAACTAGACACTGTAATACTCGTAGTGCAAGGGGAGGGAAGAATCTACCCCCAAGACATTCACCATATAATTTCCAAGGACCATTTTCTCAAGGGATGAGAAATCCAACTTTGAGTACACACCTGGAAATGACAAAAACACGGGCGCCCTCTAGGGGGTTTGGATAGCTGTGTGAGTCAACGCAATTTTAAGATGTGGGTTGTTGAGTATAATGATGACCTTTTTGACATTAAGAGTGAGTTTGTATGAAGTGTATTTTTATTAAAACAAACTAGTGGAAATCAATAAGGACCATTCGTGGTTCTTGAGCATACACTATCTATTCAAATTCTAGGATTAAAGACAACTATTCTACAATTTGCTTTCTATGTTTTCAAATCATTGTAACTCAGATAAAAGATCATCCTGAAAACTACAAATCAAAATCAAGTTAGAAAAATTCATGATTCGAGGTTGGAAATCCAGAAAGTTTGTCAAAAAATCCATCAAAATCAAGAAACCCAAGAGACCACTTGGTTACCAAAATATTTTGAGAAAAAGATGTTTCTTGTATCAGAGTCAAAAAATCTTGCTTCACCACAGAACCTTCATACATAGGTATCACAATTTCACTAGAGGTTATACTAGTGATTACGCCTTAGAACCTCTTTATTCACAAGCCTTTTTCCAAAGGAGAGCTCTTACACAACATCATAATTGTAGTTAACCCATATGTCATTCCATCTCGTAACCAATGATAGAATATTCCACCAGGCCAAATCAAATTATGCAATAAGGAAATCCAAAATAGCACTTCCAAGGTCTTTTTTAGCGCTTTTGAACACTATTTTAGTGCTTCCACAAAATAGCGCTTCAATCAAATATTGCAGTGCTTCTACATTATGTTTTAGTGCCTTCTGTCCAATAGCACTTTAGAGTATTGTCATAGCGCTTCCATATTTTGTTTTAGCACTTTCATCCAAATAGTGCTTCGATCAAATATCATAGCACTTGTAATTTCTGTTTTAGCGCCTTCTACAAAATAGTGCTTTCAAAAACTGTCATAGCGCTTGCAAGCTCTATTTTAGCACTTCCACAAACTAGTGCTTCTGCGCTATGTTTTAGCACTTCTAAATTCTATTTTAGCACTTCCAAAAACAACAAAAAAATAGAAAGCTTACAAACAGATCAATCAGTTTAGTTAACAACTCTAACACGGATTTCTGTCAATCAAAAGTATCCTTTCAACATAAGCACTCTCTAGAAACCATAAATAGATAGGTTCCTATAGGTTAACTATCTTTTTAACTAAAGCTCAGATCTTGCAAAACATAAAGTGTTAAGTAAATCAAAACAAAATCTTGGTTATTTAGCTAAAGTTTCATCATCATGATATTATCATCCTACTATCACGAAACGAAGCATAGTAATCAGATTTTTAACCTAGTCTTATCAATAGGATATATCATCCTATTTGACTTTGTTAAAAATTCACTTGACATTTATCTAGCATAGAAGATCAAAGTTTGGTAGGAAAAACAAAACACTTGTATTCCAATCTTCACCAGGTTACAAAAACAAAGACTCTTAGAAAAAGAACTTGAAACATCAAAAACCATGGTAGAAGAGAATCCCTGGAATAGCTTACATCAGAGTGACAAGAATGAAATAATAGTAAAAGACATACAAATAGCACAACAGGATCCAAAATTCCATAAATTTATGGAAAAGATCTTAGAGCAAGACATGGAGAAATATCTCCTAATGCTAGTTGAATCAGGTGCCAAACTTCCCAAAGATTTCGATGTCAATCACTTAAAAGAAGCACCTAGAACAAGTGAAACCAAAATACCACAACACACACAAGGTGTAGATCCGGTTGTTGCCTTAACAAACCAAATGAAGAACTTACAACAACAAATACAAGACATGTCAAAGGGAAACACGAAAAGGTATGCATTATAGGACATTTGTCCTTATTCTTTTGACCCAACAATCGACATGATACCTTTCCCTAGACATTGTGAATTTCCAAAGTATGAAAAATACAATGGTAAGATGGATCCAATCGACCATATAAGGGAATTCAAGACCATGATTTTAGAATTTGTACAAGAAGAAACTTACCTCATGAGGTTATTTCCAAGAAGTTTAGGAGGGCAATGTATGGAATGGTTTTCCAAATTGCAACCAGCTATACGAACTTTTGAAGAGCTTGTCAATAGGTTCATATCACAATATTATTTTAACGTCCAACATGACGTCACAATGAAAGATCTCTATAACATGAAGAAAAACAAAGGTGAGACATTCCTGTCCTTCTTACAACAATGGTGAAGAATATTTGCTAGGTATTCTCGCTCCATACCCGAGGAAGAAAAGATGGAGTTATTCATAGACAATTTGATGGATGAGATGAGCTATAGGCTCGAATTACAATGTCCTCCAACATTTGAAAAGTTCATTGAAAATGGCCTTAAAATTGAAGAAGCATTGGTAAAACAAGGGGTGATCAAGCACTACAATGAAAAATCAAACAACACCAACTCCTCAAATCAATATACAAACAATGATAAACTAAAATTCTAGCAAAAGAATAGAAATACTAGGATCAACGAAACCATGAGTGATTTACAAAATGAAAAAATAGTTTTTAACTTGACAACATCTACTTCAAAGATCAACCAAAAAAGTGATCAAAAGATCAAGTCAAATGTCAATCAAAACAATGAAAACTCAAAACCTCAAACATATCAAAAATCATCAAACCGACGTAGGTTCACACCGTTAGGCCAAACATTGGAATCAACAATGAGGGAACTAGTTACAAGTGGTCTTATCACTACATGAGAAGCACTATTTTGGGATCCCAAAGTTAAACCGCCATGGTGGAATGACGTCGATTATTGTAACTTCCACAACAATAAGGGACACAAGACAAATGATTGCATGGAATTAAAACACATAGTTCAAGATCTGATTGATAACAAAAATTTATACGTAGAGGGACATCAAAACAACAATGATCATACAACTTTTAAAGACCCTTTACAAAATTACGACAAGGGAACATCATCTTCTACAAACAGTAAGGGTAAAAATGTCAATCACGTTTATGATAGCATGATCTTTTGTCTTTCTGAAGTAGAAAGTGATATTGCAACTAGTAATCACATGGACAACAATAAAACCAGTGAAATTATCCCCCTAGATCTAATCCCAAGCATACAAATATCCGAAAATCAGATAAATGTTTTAAAAATCAGAGAAAAACAAGACTATCAACCGGTTAATGTGATGACAAGGGGGAAATCAAAGGTAATTTTGAAGGGAGTTGCATCTAAAAACACCACTCCACATCCAATTTGATTTGACATTGTCAACCAAATTCAGAAAATACCAGCCCAAATATCAATACTTGAACTCCTTAAAATATCACCATCCCATAAGGAGATTTTAGAACAAGCACTTGTTGCCACCACCATATCCAACAACCTAGATGTTTGTCAATTCTAGGCTATGGTGGGACATTTGACCACACCACACTGTCTATCATTCTCTAAGTAGGATGATGTGTCGCTTAATCATCCAGATAACACCGCCCTCCATATTGAAGTTTTGATCCACAAACATCGAGTTAAAAGAGTCCTAATAGATGGGGGAGCTAGTTTAAATATCTGTACTTTAAAGTTCATCTGTGCACTAGGGTATTCAGATAATGCTATTGATGCCCGAAGAAAAATGATAATAAAGGCTTATCATGAAGAAGAGAGATCTTCTAAAGGACCGATTGTGTTGCCCATTCAGGTGGGACCAATGGTGAAAACTATAGCATGCCAGGTACTAGAAAAAGTGTTAACCTACAATATACTCTTAGGGAATCCATGGATTCATGAAATGCAGGCAGTACCTTTGACCTATCACCAGTGTCTGAAATTCCCAGTTAATGGATAAGAGGTGACTATATCAGCAAATTACAACAATCCTCAACATTGTAACACACTCAAAAATTCTCAAGACACCTTTGTGCGTCACAATAGGGAAGCATGCACTTCAAATTGATCAGATGGTGAAAAACCTCCAAACATTATATCCAAGTGGGTAGAGAAAAAGGATAAATCAAAAGATACAAATGTTGTTGAAACTACATTAATAGATAATAAGGATCCCCAAAATTCTCTATCACAGAAATTCCAAGAAAAAATCCAGCTAAGAGACAAGGGCATGGGAAAATATTCTATTGATCAGGCTCTTAATCTTTCACAATTGATGCCATCTCAAAAATCCTATGGACAACCATCAATGATCAAACAACAACCATCACAGCCTGCCACGGTTCTACAGGAAAGATTTGTGAAAGCCGGTACTATAGAGGATGAATCAGAGAACAAAGCTATTCTCGATTGGTTGTACAAAGATGAAGTACCATCAACATCAAAAAACATCAACATCAACATAGATAAGTATGGAAAAGGGAAGGCTATTTTAGAAAAAATGGGTTATGAAGGACAGGGACCTGTTGGAGAAAGGAAAGAAGGCATCGTAGAACCTATTCAACCTCTCACTCTTCATTCAAAGGATAAGACGAGACTAGGATACTTAGAAGAAGAA
The DNA here is from genome assembly GCA_007115665.2 of Sequoiadendron giganteum. Classification (NCBI taxonomy): domain Eukaryota; kingdom Viridiplantae; phylum Streptophyta; class Pinopsida; order Cupressales; family Cupressaceae; genus Sequoiadendron; species Sequoiadendron giganteum. The sequence continues at coordinate 49,572,861 of CM021106.1, forward strand.
AAACAAGAAATGACAAATAAGGTTGTTGGAAGAATCCTTTAGGTTAGAGATAGCTCTGAAACAGATTCAAATGAATATGAATGGGATCTATATTTTGATATATCTTACATAGATGTCCAAATTGATTTCATAAAACAATATGCACCTACATGTGAGGAGGGACAGAGCTCTAGGACTAGACCACTCAAATTAGGATCACAACTCATCAATGACTCAAGTGAGGATGAACAAACATCGAGTGAACTAGATAATCTTGAGGAGGGTACCATCATTGATCTTGACATCCTTAATAACAACTTTGACGACATAGTTGTTCGAACCCTTACCTTCATTAACCTGAGTCAATCCGATGACTTCATGCCTTTAGTTCATCCCGAACTTATTGACTGGGAACCCATTGAACCTATAAATGTACCCATATTTGCAAACGATGATGCTATCATAAATTTCCTTTGTTGTGATGAACATGATACAAGTTCTATCCATAAATCTCATAACAACGCGATTTGACAAGAGTGTGTGAAATCTTCGAGTTACAAAAATAAAAAGAGGAATAATGGATCTAATGGTGAAACCATTCTATGGTAGCATTAGATCTTGAAAAAGGAAAAATAAAGAATGAATCGGACGGTGAAAACCTCTCTGAGGCACTAAAAGATGGGATATTTGACACTCTTCCAGAGCATTATCATGAAAGGTCATCAGTTTTGGTGGAGCCTACATAATCTGTAAACATTGGTACAGAAGAAAGAGCAAAGATTTTACATCTGGTAGAATCTATGACAGAACAAGAAAGACTGGAATTTATCAAATTCTTTGAAGAAAGAAGCATTAACTTTGCTTGGTCATACTCTGATATGCTGGGTTTGGACCCAAATATTTTAATGCATCATTTGTCTTTGCCTACTGGAATCAAACCTGTAAAACAAAAATTGAGAAAGATGCATCCACACATCGCACTAATGGTAAAGGCTGAGCTGAAGAAATTATTGGATGTCGGATTCATTAGGTCTATTGATTATGCCGAATGGATATCAAATATTGTACCTGTATCAAAGCTAGATAATAGTATCAGGATATGTACAGATTTCAGGGATCTAAATAAGGCTTACCCCAAGGATGATTTTCCCTTGCCTAATATAGACATTATCGTATACTTAACAATAGGGCATGCCATGTTGTCAATAATGGATGCTTTCTCCGAATACAACCAAATCAGGATAGCACCAGAAGATCAGGAGAAAACTGCATTTACATGTCCATGGGGAACCTTTTGCTAGAATGTCATGCCCTTTGGGTTGAAAAATGCAGGGGAAACTTATCAAAGAGCAATGACCACTATCTTCCATGATATGATGCATACCTTTATGGAGGATTATGTGGATGATATTCTAGCTAAATCTTATTCTGAAGAAGGACATCTGGATATCCTGGGCAAAATTTTCACAAGGCTAGGAAAGTTCAATGTCAGACTAAACCCTAAGAAATGTGTCTTTGGGGTTACATCAGCAGAACTCTTAGGATATATAGTCTCAGAAAAAGGTATTGAAGTAGATCCAGAAAAGGTAAAGGCAATAATGGAAATGCCACCACCCAAAAACATTAGTCAACTAAGGTCACTACAAGGCAGGTTACAATCAATCAGAAGATTTATCTCCCAGTTGGCAGAAAAAAGTCACCCATTTAATCATCTATTGCATAAGAATTTTGTGTTCAAATGGGATCAAGGGTTTGAAACAACTTTCAACCAAATAAAACAATATCTGATGTAGCCACCCATTCTCATGCTACCTACAAAAGGAAGACCTTTAATACTATACATTGCAACAATGGATATTTATTTAGGAGCACTATTGGCACAAGAAGATTATGAAGGAAGGGAACACACCATTTACTACATTAGTAGAACTTTGAATGGCTATGAAATAAATTATACCTTCATTGAGAAATCTTATTTGGTGGTGGTATTTGCTACCCAGCAGTTGCAACATTACATGTTGACTCACACAATCAGGGTCATAGCAAAAATCAATCCATTAAAATATCTACTCAATAAGGCTGCTTTAATAGGTCAACTAGCCAAATGGGTCATGCTTTTAAGTGAGTTTGATATTCAGTATGTGGAAAGAAGAGCCATTAAAGGTCAAGTGATCACTAAACAATTAGTCGAAGCTCCTTTCATAGATGATCAGCCTATGACAATGGAGTTTTCTGATGCAGACATTCTAATAGTAACACCACAACAATGGATACTTTACTCTGATGGATCATATACACAAAGAGGATCTGGTGCAGGAATTTTGTTCATAACAACCCAAGGACACACTATCCCAAAATATTATAGACTAATGTTTCAATGTACCAATAATGTGGCAGAGTATGAGGCATTAATCATTGGAGTCAAAGTGGCAATTGAATGGAAAATCATAGAGTTACAAGTATATGGGGATTCTCAACTAGTCATTTATCAAGTAAATGACGAGTATCAGACAAAAGATGAGAAGTTGATGCCCTATAAGTAGCTGATAGATGATCTCAAACAATACTTTTTCAATATCAAATTTGAGAAAATTCCAAGGGTAGAAAACAAAGCGGTAGATGCTATGGCGACAATTGCTTCTTTTACAATTACCAGAGAAACGTGATTGTTATGAGTTTATGGTAGAACAAGTATCTAATCCTTCTTATAATAGTTCAGAATCCCAATCCATATACCATTTAGATGTCGTTGAATCCTCCATTTATGAAAAGACCTATGCGTACCTAAAAGACAACATCCTTCCTCCTAATCTTTCCAGAAACCAAAAACGCAACTTCATCCGCCAATCCGCCCGACATACTTTAATCGCTGACATACTTTATCATCGAGGTCTAGATGGTACTCTTCTCTTATGTTTAGAACATAACGAATCTGAGACAACCTTATGTGAGGTTCACGAAGGTATTTGTGGCACTCATTCAACTGGTATAACTCTAGCAAAGAAACTCTTCTGTTTAGGGTATTACTGGCCAAGTATGGAGAAGGAGTCTTATTAGTTTGTCAAGAAGTGCCAAAAGTGTTAGATTCATAGTAATCTGATCCATGCACCAGCTCAAGAATTACATCCATTCACATCAACATGGCCCTTTTGTCAATGGGGACTGGACTTGATAGGAAAGATAAATCTGTCTACATCCAATGGACACAAATTCATAATCACAGCAACAAAATACTTTACAAAATGGATAGAAGCAGTTCCTCTCACAAATATCACTAGGAAATAGATCTCGTCATTCATATTGAATTACATAATCTGTCGGTATGGTATACCTCAATCTATTATCACTGATAATGGACGACCATTCAAAAACCAGGATGTCTAGGAATTGTGTGAAAATTTTTATATCCAACATCATTTCTCAACACCATATTATCCTCAGGTAAATGGTCAGCCAGAGGCCTCAAATAAGACAATTCTAAAAATACTCAAGAAAATGGTTAACGATGTTGGACGAGATTGGCATGTTCAACTCAATCCCGCACTATGGGCCTATAGAAACAGCATTAGAACACCAACAGGAGCTACACCATATGCCTTGGTATATGGATCAGAGGCCATACTACCCATTGAAGTAGAGATTCCATCACTCTGTGTGTCACTAAAAGGAATCATTTCAGATGAGGATTATAGAGTATCTAGGCTTCAAGAACTAGAACTGTTGGATGAGAATCGTCAACAAGCTATCAATCATCTTACGACATACCAAAAAAGAATATCAAGGAGCTACAATCATAGGGTAAAACCTAGAGTCTTTCAAGTTGGTGATTTGGTGCTAAAAGAGAACCCTAGAAATTAGTAGGATAGAGAAAAGAAAGGGAAGTTTGAACCTAACTGGCTAGGTCCCTTTGTCATCATATCAGTGTATGGATCAGGCACTTATTAGCTATCAACACCTAAAAGGGATTTGTTTGATGAACCTCTCAACAGTATCCATCTCAGAAGATACTACACCTGAATCACCTAGTGCACATTTCAAACTTCTAAAAAATGGTTTCCTTGATGAAAACCTAGCAAACAGGCGTCTTGGTACCGAAAAATACAATTTAACAAAAAAAATACAAAAAAATACAAAAAAAAAAAAATACAGAAAATAGAAAAATAAGAAAAGAGAAAATTAAAAAGTGCAATAAAAACATATAGTGAAAACTTGGAAAAAGGCACTATTTGTGATTTAACCAGCTTTCGCCATCTATTGGGATCCATATCCTGGTCGTAAATCTCACTATCATTTTGCATCCATTATCATTATGGTCATGTCTCACTCTGGCTTGGGGGCAACATTTGAATCTCACTAGGGGCAATAAAACATCAAGGCTTAAAAAAATGGGCAAACAAACGCAACAAGAATGACGATTGAAACACAATGCAACATGGAAACATCAATCACCATCAGAAAATTCATCAAACATCCGTATCATATTAGAAAATCCAAAAACAAGTCAAAAAGTTAGTCTCAAAAAGTCCAGCCAAAAACATGAGTCTGTGTGAGTCGAACTACGTGGTCTCTACGTGTGTAACGTAGGCATTGCTAATCTTTGATCAGCCCCCGAGACCCCTAGGATAGGTCAGTAGGTTAGGTTCAGTCCAAAATCTCGGAAAATCACAAAAATATCGCAAAATCAGGATGGATGATCTAATCTGAATAATGATTGAAACACTTTAAGTAAAAGGTAGATGCATTGCTTTCAATTTTTGGTTATCATTTTCTTTGGAGCAACTCAATGATGTATTGAACTAGAGAAGAAAGGAAGGAGAATGGTATTTTCTTTGTCTGTTGTCTATGAATTAATCACAATTACTATGCAAATTGTCGTGGGAAGTGCTCTAGAAAGTATCATGGATGACATTCCAATTCACATAGGAAACTGGTTATTTTTTGTCCTTTTTATGCAAGAAATGCTCAGGTCATCTCGGTTTAGTTATACCTCGATGCTTGTGTTTGCTTGCAATATCAAAAATCATGAAAGTAGTACTCAGGTTGTCATTGGTCTAACATATACCATTGACGCTTGTACTCACTTTCAACATTTTAAAAGCTCTATGATGATACAAAGCACAAAAGTATTGTTAAAATTCTAATAGTTTGCATAGTAAAATTAGATTGTATTCATAAAAGATTTCTACATTCTGCAGAGTGTTTTGTTATAAAAAGAATTCAAATCAATGATTATCTTTTCTATTAATAAGACTGATTATACTTGACATAAAACAAAAACATCATCATAATCATGTAGTTGCATCAATTTTTTTTTTACATTAGAAGGCATTTTCTATTCATCATTCATACATTTTAAATCAAATCATGTTGTATCCATATCATATAAAAGTTCTAAGAGAAAATTTTAAAACTAGATCATATCATTGCATTTTTCATCCATCCACCAATTATTTCGGCAATACATCAACTACATCATAAATCCATTCATCATTTTATTATTACATCATATTATTGCATTTCCATCGATTCATAATACATCATCTATTTTCACTTTGATATCAACATAGGAACATACATCTTGTTAGCATCACATCATTACATCAACATTCATCATCATATACAAAAAAAAAAAATCATGCATCAATACGTTGATAACATACATCCATACATCATTCATTAATTAGAACATCATACATCATAAGCATATCATCAACATACATGCATTCATCATAAAATCAGAATTAGAATCATCACGTGGCATATAGAACATTGAAAATAAATGCATCCATCATAGAATCATAAATAGGACCATCATAGATAGATAAAAATATATTGCATATCATATAAACCATCTAATCATCAATGTCAAGTATACAATGAAGTCTGCAATGAAAAAGATACATCATCAAAACTGGCTGAATCATAGTATACATCATATCTCAAAAGTATGTCACAAAATCATATGGCAACAGCTAGGATCTGCTACTGCCAGATGGTGCAGGCATCAAAAGACCAGTTCCTCCCCCACTAGAAGCCCCAGGATCTCTCAGATCTCTCAAATCTCTCCAATGAGGCTGCATCACACCCTTGCTAACTGTCTGGGTATGTGTCCTACCAAATCTAGAAGGGGCATAGCTCACTCTTCGCTCAACAAGAACTACATCATGATAATGGCCCCTGTAGAACTCTACCTCTCTACCGACACGGAGAACCTCCCTCATATAATCAGCAACAGATGTATCATCAGTTATTCGTTTCAAGGTCTCGGCAGTCCCTTGTACCTGCTCGGTGATCTGCCTACCACTGTCTCTCTCCACTGTCAGTGTGGCAACCTATGTCTACATAGCTGCCAACTATCCCTGAACCTATGCTAAAGACTGTGCATGAGCTTGTGCCTGGGTCTGTAACTGTGTCTGTGTCTGCATAAGTAAACCTTGTGCCTAAACAAGCTGACCCTATAGAGTCTGTATCTACACCTATAGGCTGGCAATCTATGGTTGTTGGTCTGAAGAAAGTCTCTCCATTGATCGCCTCTTACGAGGCCTACTAGAAGATGGACCCATATTGCCTGCCACAACCCCTCTGCCACCGTCATCACCATCATCTCCATCATCACTACTACTCTCCCCACTGCTACTCTCATCATTGCCACTCACCTCACTATCATCCCCACTATCCTCCTTCGTACCAATATCCTCCTCTACCTCAATGGCTATGGTCAGATCCTCTGCAATATCCTCCTCTGTGGGTAGTGGTGTTGGCTCATCCAGAATGGTAATCCGAGGACAAGGATGTAATGACAAATATTGGGCATACTCTGCAGTCACTGGTGCCTCTACAATATCCCGATACATGTCCCAAGCTAAAGGCTATAGAGCATGGTATCCCTCCACTATGGTATCATAAGATAAACATGGCCCCCATTCTGCTGTATCACTCCGACGTCGGGCATAATGTGCAACACCTTGAGGCATGCACTGAACAATACGGTACTATCTATAGACTCTCCACAGTAAAAATATCTCTATTACAAAATGGGTCCTGCCAATCAAGTACATGGAATCACACAAATAACCATGAACTACATCATCCTCCTCCCAATGCTCACAATCTAGATATGGGTGCCATGTGATAGCCTCTAAATCATCCAATATGCACCTCCAGTGCTCCAAATTACCCATCCTAAACTGGGTAAGTTGACCTCTATATCTGAAAACAGAAGGCCTGGTAGCCAGTCTATCTCATACTGGTAGTGGTCGCATGATGGAAAAATGCTCCCACACCCAAACCTGAAACAAAGTGACTCCCGCTAATAGGCCGCGTCCTCCCAAATATACAAGTAAATGTAAATCATGATAAAGTTGTGCCAGCATACACATCCCCCAAGCATATCTTGTCCTGTGAATGACCATGCTCTCAAGTACACAGCCCCAACCAACAGAGAATCCCTTTGACCTGCGATCAGGACAAAGGAAACCTCCAATGAATCTAGCAAGCACTATCAGTAAAGTAGCATAAGCATCGGCCATCGTATGCCACTGAACCGACAATCCTGCAATATGATTATCCTAAAAAACTCTATGAAGAGCATCCCTCCCACTAGCCTCATGTGAATCATATGCTACAATCTCCCCAACAAACGGTATCCATAATATCCCCCACATGTCCTCTGGAGTGACTGTCATCTCACCAGTAGGTAGGTGGAAGGTATTATGGTCACTGTTCCACCGCTCGACTAAAGCTGTGAGGAGACCCCGATTAATCCTAATCTGGGGCATGTCAAGAAGAGAGGAAAGACCACATCGAGTAATAATCTGAATCTCATTTGCTGTCAACTGCGAAATCAAATCAAATGTCCATGGAAAATTCTCTCGCATTTGGAGGTTATCCAAATGCTCCTATCATCATGAAATGTTTTAAAATCAGTAAACTATGTCCCAAATCACATGTCAATTATCCTATCAAATCTAATCAAGCCTCATTTATCATGAGGTCATCATTATCAATCTAAATTTTACTTCGCCTACATGAGGTCGATTTATTTAAAATCAACCTCGCCTATCATGAGGTTCATCAAAATTGATTTTATTCCTCACCTATCATGAGGATAATCAAATTCTTATCTATCATCAGAATCAATCATCAGGGTTATTTAGATCATCAAATCATATCAAACAGAAGAGTGGTCATAATCAAAATTGACAAAATCAAGTTTAAAATTTGACATATTTTGCAAATCTAACTTGGATGCGCTAAAACACCCATTCAAAGCGCTAAAAAATCAGAAGCACTATTTCATGACTTGGATGCACTAGAACAGGCATTCAAAGCGCTCAAAAATCCGAAGCACTATTTCATCACACGGAGGCGCTAGAATAGACTTTCGAAGCACTAAAAAACTAGAAGTGCTCTTTTATCACTCAGAAGCGCTATAGTACGCTATCAAAGCACCACGTCAATCAAAGTGCTATTTCAGATGGTCGAAGCGCTGAAACAATATCTCGAAGCACTAAACCCTCAAGGCACTAATTTAAACTACAAACACACTATTCTATCCTATCAAAGTGCTACTAGTTGCAAAGCGCTAATTTATCCTATCAAAGTGCTAACAAATCTAACGGAAGTGCTAATTCTCAAAGCACTACAATAGGTCCTAAGAGTGCTACACCAGAGTGCAAAGTGCTAAAGCGTGTACTTGAAGCGCTAAAACTACTTAAATTTTCAAATGCGAAAAAGGGCACAAAAATCAAAATTGCACAAAGTACGAGGAGGATTATATGTACATATCGGAGGTCCGTAGGTGGCCGGGCACTGGTGACATTGTACATGCTCAAACTAGTGGGTGTGGTAAGGAATCGACATCCTGCTTCAAGTGGCTCAGATATGTCTCTCTCACAAGGATTTCAAAAAGTCAATTGCACAAATGATTATGAAAATGACCTTTTAACCTTTTATTAAGTTTATTCAAGGTGGAATTTTGTGGGATTTTCAACATTTTTAATTAATTTTATTGGAATATTAATTGGAATTCATCCGAGGGCCAAATTTCCTTCATCAATATTGGGAGATAAATTATTTTATCATCAAATCTTCATCAAATCAGCATCACATCATTGAAAAATCATGAGAAAATTATAAAATTCCAAAAAAAATAAAAATGAAAACATCATAAATTTATCTCCCGAGGGGGCATATTATCATCAATCACTTGAAAATCAATATTTGGGGCATGTCTAGGGCACATTGAAAATTTTTCGTCGATACTGGCAGTAGTAGCAAAATTTTCTTTGAAGCAATGCATAAACACATCACTTCAAAGAGGGGTAAAATGTATACACCTAAATTTGGTTTGGAGAATTTGATTAATTAAATACGATTTATTTGATTAATTATCCTAAATTCCTCTACTATTAATAAATAGAAATATTTATTTATATAGTTCACGTTTAAATTCTTATTTAAATTCTTTTAATTCTTCTATTATTTCATCTTAATTAAATAAATAAAAATAAATACTTTGTTTGATTTAATTATCAATTCCTCTATTTTATTCTATCACATCATTTAAATAAATTAAACAATGGTTAAACACTTTGTTTTTTAATTATCATATTTCTTCTATTTTAATTTAATAAATAACTTCTATAGTTTGTTTTATTAAATTATTTATTCCCCTCTTTGCTAATTTAAATAAATCAAAAATATTTAAATTAAGGCATAAAGAATATTCCTCTATTTCCTCAACTACCAAATTAGATATTATATGTCTAAATTATGTCTAAATTAATTGATTCAATCTTCATGGGAAGATTTGGAGAAAAATTGGAAATCCATCTCTCAATCCTCTTCCATCAATCCTTCCTATCTTCATGCCTGGTGTTTTCATGGGTAGGAACCATTCTCACAATCTTCTCAATCTCCTCCAGATTGAATCCAGGCCTTTGTTTGCTGCCCCTATGCAAAGCTGCTATCGGGAAATCTATAAATACAGCTTCATTCAACAAAGAAAGGATTCGAGAATTCCAAGTTTATGCAATCTTACTCTACAGGAAAGAAATCAAGCATCAAGAATAGCATCAATAGCATCATAGCTTTAATTCATAGTCATGGCTGCATTTAGTTTGCTGTAACTTTCATTTATCAGTTTCTTGTCAATTTAGATTAGTAATCATCATATAGGATTAGTTTCTTGCATTTAGCATCATTCTCATTCTTCAAATTGTCATTTTAAACTGTCATAGTGCTTACACGATCTGAGAACCACAATGATTTAATAAATCTTTGGAGATAGAGAGCAATATGATGCTTTCAAGAGTCTTTTTAGTTTTTAATAGCTTAGTTTGATTAATTCTCTTGATATAATGTCATATTAAGAAGTGTTTACTTATTGTTTACTTATTCACACTTACAATATGCATTCTTGTTAGTTGAAAATCCAATGAAAATACCTTCATCACATATTGCATCAAGCTTTCTATGGTTCTCATCATCTCTTTTAATATAAAATTTTCTTCCAAATACCTTAAAGTACTTAACAGTAGGAATCTTTCCAATCCATAGTTCATAAGGGGTCTTTGTGTTGTTGCCTCTGATATGAACTTTGTTAAGAATATAAATAGTAGTGTCGATTGATTCTCTCCAATATACATCAAGAAAATTTTCCTCTTTCATCATAGTTCTTGCAGCCTCTTGAATAGTTCGGTTCTTCCTCTCTACAACTCCATTATGTTGAGGAGTTCTAGGAGAAAAAAAATGTCTCTTTATACCACACTCTTTACAAAATGTATTAAACTCACCAAAAGTGAATTCTCCACCTCTATCAGACCTTAAACATTTTATTCTTGGGTTCACTTCATACTCTACCCTTGCCTTGAACACTTTGAATCTGTCTAGAGCATGAAATTTCTCGCTAAGAAAAGTGACCCATGTCATTCCAGAATAATCATCAATCAAAAGAATAAAATACTTGTCACCATTAAGACTTCTTATTCTTGTGGGACCAAAAAGGTATCTATGAATCAATTCCAACATTCTGGTAGATGATTTTTCTTTTCCTTTAAAACTACATCGTGTTTGTTTTCCCAATTGACAACTTCTATAAATAGTATTGGTAGGCTTTGTGATTCTAGCTAGATCCCCAAAAAATTATCTTGAACTAATCCTGATCAGATTATCAAAGTTTACATGTCCCATCCTCTAGTGCCATAACCAAGTTTCATTAACTTGAGACACAAAACACTGACCATCACCACTCTTAAGCTGCTAGATGTTTCCATGTTTTCTTCTTCCAGGAGCTACCACAGTTCCAGACCCTTTTATGATCTCATAGGTATTATCCTAAAACACAAGCTTAAATCCTTTGCTACACATTTGTTCAACACTCAAAAGATTATTCCTTAAGCCTTAACATAATAGACATCATCAGTATTGTTTTTTCCATCAAAACTAATTATTCATTTTCTAGAATCATCTCCAAACATCACTAATCCTCCATCATAGTTTTCAAGTTTAGTAAACTTACTTTTGTCTTCGATCATATGATTTGAGCATCCACTGTCAATTACCCAATAATCTTCATCTTGCCTAGCATGAAAGGTAGTAACCAGATTACATTTTTCGTGGTTAGTAGACATAGATTTATTCTCCAAGGCTAGAAAAAAGTATTCATCTTTATCATCCTCAAAATCAGACTCATCATCAAAAAATCCAGCATCTTCTCTAACATAATACAATATCTTGAACTTTCTATCATTTTTGTCTTTATTATCTCTATTATTTTTGTGTATGGATCTATTTGGAAATATTGGAGCATAGTTACCAATATTTCCACAACTGAAACATTTAAAAGGTAGCATACCTTTGTACTTACCAGTACCTTTCTTCAACTTCCTTGTAAAGCTTTCTTCTAATTCCTCTGAACCATCACTATCTAGATCATCTTCCATCTCAGTGGATTTGAAGGTTGTTTATGTTTTCTCCTTTTCTTTTCCAAACTTCCTCATCTCAAATGTAGTCAAGGTGCAAAATAGTTGTTCTTTAGTGAATTTATTTGGGTCATACACTTCCTCAATAGCTAAGACCTTATCACTATAAATCTTCGGTAGGGTCATCAAAATATTCTCTATTACATCTTCATATATCAAAGTACTACCTTGATTTTTGACTTCATTTGCTGCAATATCAACCCTCTGAAAGTAGCTTGCAATGTCTTCACCTTCTTCCATTTTCAAGTTCTCATATCTGCACTTTTCTATTAACTTCTTTGATAATTTGACTCTATCTTTTCATTCATATATATCTTTCAACTTTCCCCATACTTCATAAATAATTTGCCTAATGAAATAACTTTTGTCTGCTCAGTGTTAGATAAAGCACTATAGATTGTAAACCTTGATTTTTCATCTTCCTTGTAGGCAAAAATAGCATCTACAGAAGGACCACTTGCTAGCTCAACATATTTTGTCTCAACAACTTTCCAAGTTTTGAAACCAAGAGAGATCAGTTAACCTCTCATCTGCACTTTCCAATCACTATAGTTAGCTCCATCAAACATAGGAATTGAAAACTTGTGCGCCATTAGATCTACCTCAAGAGGTTAAGCTCTTCTTCGAGGAACCAAAGCTCTTATGCCAATTGTTGAATTGCACAAGACAACTGAGAGGGGGGGTGAATCAGTTGTATCAAATCACATTCACTTCTAATATTAATCAATTCCATGCTCAATTTAATGTGTTATTAATTATAAACATGAAATACAGATAATAGGAAGAAAATACAAGAGACACCAAATTTACGTGGAAAACCCTATAAGGGAAAAACCACGGTGAGGATTAACTCACAATATAATAGTAATGCAAAACCAAATAAAAAGGCTCATTGCTAAAGGGATCACTACCTAGAAAGGACTAATTGTTCGGATACAAGGCTCACTGCCTACAAATAGGACTCACTATCTAGGAGGAGGCTCACTACCTACAGATAAAGAAAGATAATATAAAATATCCACCACAACAACTTCCACACATTCACAGCCTTGATCAGAGAATTGAAAACACCATCAGCTCACTGCTTTTAGCAGTCAAACACATAAAAGTATTGTTGCCTTGATTCACTTTCACACACTCCTCTACTCACACTTGTTTCACACTCCTGTCTTTATTTCTCTCTCTCAATTCAGAACATCTTGACTTGTATTTATACCATCTTTAACCTTAGAAACTTTCTCCAAGGTCGGCTACACATTCTTTATTTTACAAATTCAGATTAGGTCAATGACTCAATATTCCCATGGTGAATAAGAATGAGAGTGGGACAAATACATACTTAACCAAGACCCAAACAACATCTAGGATTAATCATATGCTTCCTTAATTGATACTTATCCTTCATGTAACGTGTAGACATCAAGTCAGCTAAACCTATTGAAAACACCAATTAACTTTGAAGTACGCATGTTCGTAACAAGATGAAAACATGTGGATCACACAACACACTTCAATGGACACTGTAACACCTCTTAGATTCCTTCAAACTCATCCACAACAACCTCAACAACTTCCATACACAGAACACTTTCCAACAGTCCAACCAAACTGTGCAGGCACACATTGTAACTCTGGAACAAGTCTTTCAGAGCACCAATCCATGAATATCTTTTCCAGAACATAGATAACACCATTATAATGTTAGAAAAACAAGGATAGACAACTAAGAAGGGGGGGATGAATTAGATACATTACAGAATTCAAACTTATTTAACCTTAATCAATACTTTAATCTCAGATCTAATAATTAATAGTGAAAGCATGAATCAACAACACATCAGAAACACATGAACACCAAGATTTTATATGTGGAAACCCTGTTAGGGGAAAAACCATGGTGGATGTTAGTCCACAAGATTAAACCTTGTTAGAAGTATAATGAAAAATGAATAAGGAATGCACATGCATTCAGGCACACTACCTAGAGCTCACTTCTCAAGGAAGGCTCACTACCTTACATAAAAACAATCAGATTAAATCCATCTGATGAGTTTGAACTGAGAAATTAGCTTCTTCAAAAACTTGATGACAATTCCAATTAGGCACAAAAATACTTCTTCACACTTCGCTCAATCTTCTTCACACTCTTCTATGAAATTGAATAATCTGATATTTATTCACACATTTCGCATTCACACTTCGCATACATTCACCAAGAATATTTCAAAATGATGAAACAATCGCTCTTATATATCTACTACATGAATTTTCATCAAAAACTCTGTCAGCCACAAATAAAAGAATAATTTACAAACTTTTGGCCCAATTCAAGAGCAAATCTCAATGTGCACCAACCTAAGTCAATCACAACATAGTGAGGAACTAAATAAAAATCCTTGAACATGCCAAACATTAAAAGAATAATTCACAAGGATCTGCAACATGCTACAACCACCATGTCGGCCAAGAACATAGAAACAAGAACACAAAATAAAAAATATTCAATCACGAACACACCGATCAACACGGATGTACCACAATGAGAGAACACGATCTAGAAACATCACTAAACATCACAAGAGCATACACAACAACTTGACTTACTAGAAATGCATTCTCTTCTTCCAGAAACACTTGCTGTAGTAACATAATAACTGTAGGAACTCAGAAACTCATAACTCACTCCAATCTTGATGTGTACCACTGAAACTTCTAGAAAACATACTAGATAAGCTTAGAAACAAACCCTTTAATGTGTTATTTCTGATTATCAACTTACCAAACTCTCCACCGTTCTGATCTTCACAACTTCACAAACTGCCTACAAAATATTTATTCTAATTTTCTCAATATCCTCAACATATACGACCTTCAGAATCCTCAATGACAACCACATATCAGCAACACAACCACAACATCCAATAATCTCCCCCTTTGGCATTGATGGCAACACATGATGTGAAAAATACCATCAACATAACTAACTCTTCACATAGTACTCTTCTCCTCCTTTGTTCTACACTTCTCCTCCTTTTGATTTTGCAAGGTTTTTCACATTAAACTTCACCCCCTTTGAAATCAATAGCAAAGGTACATAATCTCTAAACCACATATCTAAATCATCTGACTAGTCCCCCTGAGTAGCAACCACCACAACATCAATCCAAAATAAGAGATTACTATGAATGCACAGATTGATGCAAAGACTTGCATCTTAGTTTAGATTAGGAGGGGAAATCACCCCTAAAATTCCTTTGAGATACTCAAAAGTATCTTTAGGCAACGGTTTAGTAAATATATCTGCAATTTGTTCCTTAGTGGGCACATACTCCAATCTGACTTCTTTATCACTCACCTTGTCTCTCAAAAAGTGATAATTGATAGATATATGTTTTGTCTTTGAATATAGCACCAGATTCTTGGAAATGTTTATGGAACTTGTGTTATCACAAAATATAGAAATAGGCTCATCATACTCAATTTTGATATCTCTTAGCATCTTCTTCATCCATAATACTTAAGTACAGTTGTTTGCAGCAACAATATATTCTACCTCAACAATAGATAAAGAAATGGAATTATGAGTTTTACTTAGCCAAGACACCAACTTCTTCCCTAAGAAGAATGCACCACCACTTGTACTTTTTCTATCATCGACATCTCCTACCCAATTATCTGCATCTATAAAAGCAATCAGAGTAAGATCATCATCCTTAGGATACCAAAGAACAAAATCAACTATTCCTTTCAGGTACCTGAAAATTCTCTTTATTGCAATCACATGTGATTCATTTGGATCAATTTGATATCTAGCAACCATACATACATCATTCATAATGTCTGGTCTGGTCTGAGTCAAATAGAGCAGTCCACCAATCATTGACATGTACCTTGTTTGATTAGCCTTAGGAGAATCATCATTCTATGTTAACTTGCATTCGGTTACCATTGGTGTACCAACTGGTTTTGAGTCTTCCATGCCAAACTTTTTTAGTAACTCTCTTACATATTTGGATTGAGATATGAAGATTCCATCATCTAACTAAGTAATTTGCAATCCTAAAAATAATTTCAGCTCTCCTATCATTGAAATTTAAAATTCACTTTTCATTTCATCAGCAAACTTCATGCATAAGTCATCATCACCTTAAAAAATAACGTCATGAACAAAGACTTCAATAATCAACTCTTTATCCTGATCCATCTTGAAATACATATTGTTGTTAGCAGTACCTTTATTGAATCCAAGCTTCAACAATTATTTATCTAGTCTAGCATACCAGGCTCTAGGGGCTTGTTTGATTCCATACAGAGC
The DNA here is from genome assembly GCA_007115665.2 of Sequoiadendron giganteum. Classification (NCBI taxonomy): domain Eukaryota; kingdom Viridiplantae; phylum Streptophyta; class Pinopsida; order Cupressales; family Cupressaceae; genus Sequoiadendron; species Sequoiadendron giganteum. The sequence goes on from CM021106.1 coordinate 49,589,139, forward strand.
TTTATTCAATTGACATACCATATATTTTTCATCATTCAGTTGAAATCCATCTAGTTGCTCAGCATAAACTTCTTCTTCAAATTCACCATTCAGAAATGCTGACTTCACATCCATTTGATAGACTTTGTAGTTCTTGAAAGTAGCATAAGTAAGAAACAACCTTAGAGCTTCAATTCTAGCAACAAGGGGTAAAATTTTATTCAAAATCAATACCTTCCATCTATGAGTACCCTTTACATACTAGTCTTGCTTTATTTCTGACCACTTCACCTTGTTAATTCAGCTTATTCCGAAAGACCCATTTGGTTCCAATCACATTTTTATCCCGAGGTCTTGGAACAAGAGTCCATGTATCATTTTTCTCTATCTGCATCAGTTCCTCCTTCATTGCTTCCATCCAATATTCATCTTTACATGCTTCATTTACATTGCTAGGCTCAGTTTTAGAAATCAGGCAATACTCTTCCGCAATTCTTCTTCTAGTCTGCACACCTTTGTTCTTGTCTCCTATTTAGAATGATTTAGCTTTACATACCTTGGAACTTTGGGATTCTCTCTAACTTATGGTTCTTCTATTCTTTGTTTTGTACTTCCACTAGCTTCTACTTCTTGATTCTCTTGATTCATCGAAACAATTTGAACTTGATTTTGTGTTTGCACATCCTTTCCATTATCAGTATTGTCATGTTGGTCATCTGAATCATATCCACAACATCAAGATGATCTAATAGTGTCTTCATCAAAATTGACATTTGCACTTTCAACCATTTTCTTCAATCTTCTATTGTAGCACCGGTAAGCTTTTCTCTTAGTAGAGTAACCCAGAAAGATACCTTCATCACTTCTAGTATCAAACTTGCCAATATCTTCATCTCTCTTGATATAACATCTACTTCCAAAGGTTTTAAAATACTTAACAGTAGGCTTATAACCAAACCACAACTCAAAAGGAGTCTTACCAAAATTTCCATTAACATTTACCCAATTGATAGTGTATACAATAGTGCTTAAAAATTCTCTCCAATAGATATGAGGGACATTACCTTCCAACATAATAGTTCTAGAAGCATCTAGAATTTTTTTGTTCTTTCTTTGAACAACTCCATTCTGTTGAGGGGTCCAAGGAGTAGATAACTATCTTTTGATTCCATGCTCTTCACAAAATGAATTGAACTCCCAGAAAGTGAATTCACCACCTCTGTCTGATCTTAAGCATTTAACCTTTAAACCTATCTCATTCTCTGCCATAGCCTTGAAACATTTGAACTTTTCTTGAGCTTCATGCTTTTCTCTCAAAAAATCAACCCATATCATCCTAGAATAATCATCAATAAGCAACATAAAGTACCTTTCTCCTTATAGACTTCTGATTCTGGATGGACCACATAGATCAGTATGTACCAGCTCTAATACTCTATTTGAATGATGTTGTTTTCTCCAAAAAGAAATTCTTGTTTTCTTTCCCATCTAACATTCCTTGCATATAGTGTTAGTAGGCTTCACTAAATTAGGTAGATCTCTGACTACTTGAGTGGAGCTTACTTTGACAATGTTATCAAAATTCACATGATACAGCCTCCTATGCCATAACCAACTTACATCAACTTGAGCAATTAAACAACTTTCACTAGCAGCACTTAGGTGAAAAATGTTACCTCTTGTCTTTGTACCTAAAGCAATTACATTTCCAGAGCTTCCCAATATCCTACACTTACCATCTTTGAACTAAATATTGTACCCCTTGTCTACCATCTATCCAACATTCAATAAGTTATTCTTTAATCCTTCAACATAAAGGACATCATCAGTATTATATTTACCACCAAGAGAAATAGTGCCTCTGCCACAAATCACACCAGCATTGTTATCTCCAAATCTTACAACACCACCATCATACTTCTCCAAGCTTATAAACTTGTTTTTATCACCAGTAATATAATGTGAGCATCCGTTGTCAATCACCCATTCATCCTTTTCATCAATTCTGGCTGCAAGATCTTTCTTAGTATTTTGATTGTTAGTAGATTCAGTCGACACCTGACCATTTTCCTTGATAGAAATGAATACCCATCCATCTTCATTTCCAATTTCTTTATCAGATTCATCATAGTAACACCTTCTTCAGCATAATAACATTTCTTTTGAAATTTAGACTTGTCAGGTTTGTATTTAGAAACTCTTTTAGGATACCTTGATGCAAAATGACCTATCTTACTGCAAGAGAAACATTTAATAAGCAACTTTCCTTTATACTTACTATGTCCTCTGGATTCTCTTTTCACAATCAATGCTTCCAGCTCTTCTAGCTCTCTTTCTTCATCTTCAATCTATTTCATCTCATCCTCATATTTGAATGTCATTTTGGAAATTTCTCCTAGATCATATCTCTATTGGATTTTTCCAGATACAGTAGCTTTAAATGCAGATTTTGTTTTAAGAGAAGACTCACCAAATTCACTCAACTCAAAGGCAGCTAGTTTACCAATCATCATATCTCTTGTCACATTTGTTACTGTCTTGAGCTCTTCAATAGCATGAGCTTTCATTTTGTAAGAAGCAGGAACTGATTTGAGCACTTTAGCCACAATCTCATCTTCTTCCATAACTCCACCGACACATATAATACCCATCACTAGTTCATTTACCTTATGCATGAAAGAAATAATTTTTTCATCTTCAAGTTCTCCCACTTGCCTTTTAGACTTGTTAGCTTAGAAATCTTCACTTGTGCATCTCCTTCATACAATGGCTCCAACTTATTCTAGATCTCATGTGCTATTTTCAGACCTATCACATTTATCATCTCTGAATCTGTCAAAGCACTCAACAATGCTTCTATAGGCCTGATATTGGTTTCAAATTTCTTTGATCTCATTAGGAGTAGAGGGACCATTCTGGGGAATATTATATATGTTCTTTGTAATCTTCCAAAAGGATTTACCAATGCACTTTAAATGACACTCCACTTTGATCTTCCACAAAGAGTAATTTTTACCATCGAATCTAGGACTATCCTTCTTGTAAGATGCCATCTCGGATCACCTCAAGCTGTTAAACTTCTTTAGAGGAACCTGCTCTAATACCAATTGTTAGCAAACCAAGGATAGACAACTGAGAGGGGGGCGTGAATCAGTTTTTACAAAATTCAAACTTATTTAACCTTAATCAATCCTTTAATCCTAGATCTGATAATTAATAGTGAAAGCATGAATCAACAACACATCAAAAGCACATGAACACCAAGATTTTATATATGGAAACCCTGTTAGGGGAAAAACCACAGTGGATGTTAGTCCACAAGATTATACCCTGTTAGAAGTATAATGAAAAATGAATAAGGAATGCACATGCATTCATGCACACTTCCTAGAGCTCACTGCTCAAAGGAAGGCTCACTACCTTACATAAAAACAATCAGATTAGATCCATTTGATGAGGTTGAACTAAGAAATCAGCTTCTTCAAAAGCTTGATGACAGTTTCAGTTAGGCATAAAAATACTTCCTCACACTTTGCTCAATCTTCTTCACACTCTGCTTTGAAATCGAATGATCTGATCTTTATTCACACATTTCGCATTCACACTTCGCATACATTCACCGAGCATACTTCAAAATGAGGAAAAAATCGCTCTTATATATCTGCTACATGAATTTTCATCAACAACTCTGTCAGCCACAAATAAAAGAATAAATTACAAACTCTTGACCCAATTCAAGAGAAAATCTCAATGCTCACCAACCTAAGTCAATCACAACATAGTGAGGACCTAAATAAACATCCTCAAACATGAAAAACATTAAAATATTAATTCACAAGGATCCGTAACATGCTACAACCACCATGTCAGCCAAGAACATAGAAACTCGAACACACAAGAAAAAATATTCAATCACGAACACACCAATGAATGCGGATGTACCACAATGATATAAATTTATCTAGAAACATCACTAAATGTCACAAGTGCATACACAACAACTTGATTTACCAGAAATGTGTTCTCTTCTTCTAGAAATACTTGTTGCTATAACAGAATAACAATAGGAACTCATAAACTCATAACTCACTCCAATCTTGATGCGCATCTCTAAAAATTATGGACAACATACTAGATAGGCTCAGAAACAAACCCTTTAATGCACAATTTCTGATTATCAACTTACATAACTTTCCACCATTTTGATCTTCACAGCTTCATAGACTGCCTGCTATATATTTATTCTAATTTTCTCAATATCCTCGACATATACAACCTTCAGAATCATCAATGCTAGTAGTGTTGACATCAATAAAAACCACATATCAGGAACACAACCATAACATCCAACATATAAATCTTCCTCCAGATCCACGAGATCTGAGACAATCCATCAGAGGAATGTAAAGAAGAAACATTTCTCCCAGTCCATAGACTAACAACTCTGCCAGACTAGTTCACAAACCGGTGAACACAACTTTCACTCTTCATCAAACCAGAAGCTATAGCTCATGATATATTACTCAAATATGCTCATAAAAACACTACAGATCTGCACAAGCATAGGATAAACATAGAAGAAATGCAAAGCACAATACCGGAGCACATTCAGAACACATAGACAACTTTGTCTTCACTATTTATTAATTTTCTGAAAAGCACTTGATAATTCATCATATTAGCACACCTACAACACCATAAAGATAGCTCCATGTACTCATAACATCTCAATATTATCTCAACCATACATGTACCACCTGCAAACACTTGATTCCTTTCTTTGCAACAACCTGAACTGTGTTGACATCAATGACAACATTAATGACAACACCACCTTACTCATTCATAATTGCAGTAGATACCATATGATGAGATGCTCTTGAATCTAGAAGCCATCTCCTTAATCTAATACTTGTAGAAGAACAAAGAGATTTTTATTTTCTTCTTGATGTAGTAACTATAGGAGCTCATGACCTTTGTCCTCATTCGACAATTGTGAAGAAGAAGAAGTTGACATAGAAATTTTGGAAGGTAGATCATTATGATTCTTCTTGAGAAGATTTTTCAATTCATCAAGGTCCTTATAACAAGAATGTTCATCATGTCCACACTTCTTTCAATATGAACAAGTAGGCCTCTCATTGTTAGATTAATTATATTTGAAAGAGGATTTATTCTTTGGTTGATCTAAATGTGGACTATTATTTGATTTCTTTTGATTCATATCATAATGTTATGACTCTGTCACCTTACTAACCAAGTGCCTAAGATTTGGGTGACATTATAAGACCCATAAAAATAATTTTATGTTTCTCATCTATTAACATCCCATAAAAATATATAAATGAAGTTGTAGTATATGCATACCCCACAATAAACTTATCAGTATGAAAGCTAGAAACAAAAGCTACATAATCATGAACAAGTTTTTCAATGCATTATAGATTAATTGAATGTCCTTCTTATCAATTTCATATTCTTTACATTTATCTCTTAGATCAATAACCTTAATGATGTAGTCATGAATTTTGTCAAATTTCTTATGATTAAGGATCATCAATTAATTATTAATTTGATAGCATTTTACTTCATCTCTAATACCATACAATGTTCAATTTGTTCCAAGCTCATGATAATCCTTACATGATTCAATTTGAAATAACAGATCTTGAGAAACTAAGATACAGAGACATCCAAGATCTTTCATATGTTTAATCATCCATTTTATTTCTCTCTTCATTTTTTGGTTCAAGTACCTTATTATCAACATATTGAGAGTGACCTTGAGTCATTAGAGCACTCCATGTATGTTTATTCCAATTTGAATAGTTGTATGAGGTTAGAAAAGGAACCTATGAATGATCCATAGAAAATAAGAGCACAAGAAAGTAGATAAAACAAATTCACCAAGAGACCCCTGCAAATCACTCAATCAAGAATTGCCCTAATAATATGATTTGGTACTTTATATATAGCGTGATTACAATGCCAAAATTCTTTTCTAGATTTTACAATGTCAAGATGGATCAAAGATGGAAAAGTACAAAAATATCTTAGAATGAGATCCTCAATTGAAAGTTACACTTTCTCAATATGATCTAGATTGAAAATAAAGCCACCCTGAATTGACAAAGCTTCTCCAAGTGTTAGTATGTCCAAGTTATCAACTAGAATGAAAATATGCACAAATATGAAATAAAGATACCTGGGATACATTTGGAAAAAAAATGTAGATATAATTTTAGAGCTCTTCAATACCTTTCCAATACCCCAAGAATCAGAAAAATTGGATAAACGAGCACAAAGTTATGAGCTTGGAAGTCCAAATGGGAGATATGATTTCAAATAGCAGTAAATTGGACCAAAAGTTAGATCTAATAATGAAATATACACCACTAAAATGTACACAAAACTAGCTTTCCAATTATATCTTTTTTGTAAAAATCTAATTTTTGAATCAAAAATTATGATTTTTGAGAAAAATGTTTAATTTAGCTTGTAGTGACAACCATCTTAGCAAAATAAATTTTAGACACATAAAAATGACCTAGGCCCCTGAGCTTCATTTTTCTATGTCAAACGTCCTCCTCACATAATTCAATTATTTAATCATGTCCTAATGTCATAATTCCTAATTATTCCTCCATGATTATTTAAATAAATAAATTCCATTTATTTATTTAAATACATCACTAATCAATCCTTATTCCCTCCAATAATTAAATAAATTTCTAATTACCATTAATTATTTAATAACATTACCATTTATTCTCTAATTAAATAAAATTATCCATTTAACCCACTTTTCATCCCACAAGTAAATAATTAAAACAATTATTTATTGCCTTTTATTTTCTTCACATTTATGAATTAAACCATTATTTAATTCATAAGTCAACTTTCCTTCATAAATCAAATAATTGCTATTATTGTTTGATTTTCGAACTACCCCTTTTTCTCCACCATTGATTTAATTGCTTTCAATTAAATCTCAACCCTTCATTTCAAAGCTTTCCCTAAATTTGACCTAATGTTTCCCTAACTCTAATGCTCCTCATCACATTGAATCCCAACCTTTGATCTTAGGTTTTTGTAAAATTTTAATCCTGGCCATCCATTCTCGATTTGAAATTCTTTAAAAGGCTCTCTCTCAAGTCATTTTAGACATAGATTTATTTTCAACAACATACACACATAGCATGCTTTAGTGCTTTGAGTACTTGAGCATACAATACTTCAATATCTTTCTTGTCTTAGGCATAGGTTATAGTTGCACTTCAATCTAAGGGCAATCATAAAATTTGCAGCAAGATGGAGAAGGCCAATGGAGGTCATTCAATGGAGGCTTGAAGGCTAGGTGATATTCTTTCAAAAAAAATATGCTTCTTTCTTTCATTGTTCTCTATTGTTGATTTGGGTTTGATTTATTATGCTATTTGCAATTAAACTGGAAAATTCCTCCCTAGTTATATTTGGTGAACCTGAGTGGGGATCTAGCGAGTGGTATCTATTGAGAAGCCTAGGTTATGCAAAGTGTTTTCAAAGTGTTTGTAAGGATCAAACTCAAAAACACATTATGTATACTTGTGTTTTATGTGTGTGTCTTTCAAATAAACAAGCAAATAAACCTTACACTTGAAAATTTCAACACATCACAACATTACACCTAGCAACATTTTCAAACCAAACAGTCAAAATCAAGTCAAACTTTTGCCAAAATTAGATTCAAAATTAGGTAAAACTCTTTCCAAAATCAAATTCAAACCTTTGAGAACCATTTTCAGACCAATTTCTTGTTGTGATTCCTGTTTAAAATAAGAAACTTGCTCAATTCACCTTGCATATCATCATTCCATTATTAGGTCACCATTTTAGGTACCTTAGCATCCTCATTACTTGCATATCCTAACATCAAATTAAGTTACCTTTTTCCAACTTTTAAGCTTGACACCTTGTGGATTTTAGGATAGAAAAGCTATCTATACCTTGGCATGAATCATTGCTTCAACAAAATATTGTCACTTGACCAAGTCAATTTTTAACTTAGTCCTTTGTCATTTCAGTGATAATTTCCTACTCACAAGTCTAGTTGGGAACCTCACCTTGTCACTCTTTTCACTTGTCCTAGAAAAAGGCCACTTGACAATCCTAGTTGACATTGGTTTACCCTTGGATAGTTAGTAATCCTATTCTTCAATTTTTGAAAAGTGTTTAAGCCCTCAAGTTCACTAAAGGTATCCATCACCTCTTAGTCCTTTGCATCCTTCATACTACAACATTCTCATACACTTTAGACTTCATAACATCCAACATTATCCTTATAACTTTTAGTCTTGTTGTATACATTAGACATCTTTTATCCTAAAAATACCAAAAAAAATAGTTGCAATACATTTAGGCATACCTTATTCCAAAATACCAAAAAGATAGTCTTAGTCTCATACCCCCCACCTTCATTTTGAGCAAGTCTTATATGGTTGAAACTAGATTGCAAAAGAAACATCGAGTAATGGATCTCTTTCATGATGATGATGACCTTTATAATTACACTAGCACCCTCAAATTTGACAATACCACTAATGATCCTCACAACAATACCACTAATGAATCTAAAAACAATACCCACCTTGAAAGTCATGACCATGTCAACTTGTGGACTACATCTTATCAGCAACCAAAGACACAAAATCCTTTCTAACAATTCCTTGTTAGAGACAAAGATGAAAATATGTTCATCAAAGAAGTAGAGGCTGCCACACAAAATACCAAAGTAGCCTCTCTTGTGTATGAAATTGTCATGTTGGACCCTCAACGATATTTAGACAAACTATTACATGGAGGATTTAAACTACCTCAAGGATTTGATGCCAATACCTTATGCGCAACAACGTCAGCCAAGGACAACACACAAACAAGACAAGGAAAATCTACACCACATCTTACAATTTCCATACCCATTGGCACAACGAGCCCAAATACTACCACTACCAATACTTCATCCATATTTGAGACACAATCTATGTCACAACCCATGACACAAAGCACATCACAACCATTATTCACAATGCAACCCTTTGGCTCAACATTTACTCCCTTTGGGTCATCATCTCAGGCCATAGGGGCATCCACATCTAACATCCTTCGTAGAACTAAGGTGAGACAGGTTCTCATCCAAGGACCTCAATCAAACATAAACACTATGTCACAAGGTCCTCATTTCAATACAAACACCTTGGAAGGACAAACCATGAAAGCCCCACATAATCAAAATAAAAACACTTCACATGGTTATAATCCTTTTCAAGAAGGACAAGGATCACAAACGACACAACCTCTTAACATATCATATGGCTACACACATGGATCCCTTTTAGGAAACCAAAATATACATGGACAACACACCCACTAAATGCAACATAGCTCAACCACTTCCCACATCCCAACTTACACATCACACATTCATACTCATGGACATAATCAAAATCCACCACATATGCACAATGTTCCAAACCAAAACATGTCATCCCAACAAAACATGGGACCACACAACACAAAAATGGGACCTAATACCAATGTTGCCAACAATCCCATAATAGACACATTGACTGCCCAATTGGCTGCCCTACAAAAGCAAGTGGAAAGGATGAAAGTTTCAAACAAGAAGACATACTCATCAAATGATTTACATCCCTACCCATATGACACTAGCATATACATGCCTCCTTTCCCTCCTAGGTATGTCATCCCTACCTTCACTAAGTACAAGGGAAATAGCAATCCTCTTGAGAACATATGAGAATTCACCACTGCTTGGGTGGATGTCTCATACGATCACTCCTACCTTTTGAGACTCTTCCCTAGAAGTCTTACCAGGCCTACACTTGAATGGTTTGCACTAGTACCTAAAGGGTCTATAAAGTCATGGGATGACCTTGCTAATAAATTCATGGAGAATTATACTTATAACATTGAAAATGATGTCACAATTGCTACCTTATTCCACTTGACATAAGATGAAGGAGAAAATTTCATTACATTCTTACAAATATGGTGTAGTATGGGGAGTTGATGTCCCATCGAGATTCTTGAAAAATAAAAAGTGGACATGTTTGTAGAAAACCTCAAGCCAAAGTTGAAACACCCTTTAAAATTACATTGTTGTGCCACATTTGCAGACTTAGTCGAGAATTGCATGACACTAGAAAAGGTCCTAATCACCCAAGGTGAACTTACATATGGCAATAAAAACACACACAACCAACAAACCTCTAATGATAAAAGAAAGTTTTGGTCCCGCAATAAGAATGTAACAAATGATGGGGTCGTAAATGCAAAAGATGTGAACAAAAAAAGACACACATTTTCTCTTAAAGCACCCAACATGAATAACAACACGTGGTACAAAATAATCAAGAACGAGGACCTCCAAGACAACCAAGGAAATACCCCTGAAGACAATACACTCCTTTACCAAAACCAATTAAATCTGTCTTGAAGAAGCTAGTACAATCAAATTTCATACAACTCCAAGAGCCCAAACCATATGAACCAGGACAATTCAAACCATCTTGGTGGGATGGTAATGCATTTTGTGACTACCACCACATAAAATGGCACAAGACCTCGTCATGTCATCAATTGAAGAACATAATCCAAAACCTAATTAAAAATGGTACCATAGATGTTGAAGGACAACAACAAACTTCTAATCAAGACCATACAATCTTCAAGAATCCACTACAAGACCATGGTTCAGGAAATCCCTCCACCTCAGGTCAAAAGACAGACAATTAGTCCAATTATACCAGGAACTCCTTTGATTACTCAAAGATCATTGATCACCTCTGTGCCACAGATGACTATGTCAACACTATCACCATTAAAAAGGTTCTTGAATGTGTTTTCACTACTCACAGGGCTAAGGTTACTTTATCCGGTCCTTCTTCCAAGCAGCCATAGTCTAAAGACCAATATAATCTTGTTGACGAATTGGGAAAGACACCCGCATGAATTTCTATCCTTGAGCCATTATGCCTATCACCTAAATGCAAAGCTATCCTCGATAAGGCTTTGAAGGAAACCTTTGTTCCTACCAACCTGGATGTCAACCAATTTGAAGCCATGGTTGGATACTTGGACAATTCACTTCATGTCTCCTTTTTTGAAAAATACTACTCTACACAAAAGTCTAACCATAATGACCCATTACACCTTGAAGTATTTTTCCATCAACACAAGGTCAGACGAGTCCTAGTAGATGGCAGGGTTGGACTAAATATTTGCACCTAAAAACTGGTTAAGGCATTGGGCTATTCTGAAGCATGTGTAGACACAACCAAGAGTATTGTAATCAAGGCCTATGATGACAAAGAACAATCTACCAATGGTGTTATCACAGTCCCTGTCAGAGTTGGACCTACAGTTATGGACACCACCTTCCAGGTCTTGGATCTTGAACTTCCATACAACATTATCCTTAATAGACCCTAGATTCATTCCATGAAAGTTGTGCCTTCCACCTATCATCAATGCTTGAAATTTCCTTATAATGGCACCGAAGTCACAATCATTAGCAACCTTGATCCCTTCCAATATTGCACTAATTTAAGGGGAGTTCCTGAACGGCAAGTGCCTATCAACCGAGAAGCTTCCACATCCACTTTTGCATCCTCTTCATCTAGTTATGTTGATCCCTCCACCCTCATTACATCATCCACATCCAAAACCCCATTCGTCGACCCCAAAATCAAGATCCAAGATAAAGGTTGTGGCGAGTATAAACTGAATACTACCTATTACATCAAAAAGTTACCTACGTCTCCCTAGTCTTATGGTAGGCCTTGCTTCAAGATAGAACCCAAAGTTATCATTAAAGTTCCTCCCACAACCACCTTCATAAGCTAGGGAGAGTTAAACAAAGAAGACATTAAGGGTATTTCAACATAGATTTACAAAGATAAGAAGATCTGTTGCTGCTACCAATAGAACAGTATGACAAAGGTTTTGAGCTCATGATAAAAAAGGGTTATGATGGAATCGGTGGAATTGGTATACATAAAAATGGAATGAGAGAACCTATGATGCGTCTTAAGCAGCCAAAGCACTTAGGGTTAGGGTTCGTACCAATTAATATTGACGCTCCAAGTACTAAGGTGATTTCAAATAAGGATGGGAGTGCTTTAGAAGACATTGAGACATCTGAGGATCTTACCAACGTCTATTATTATGACATCGACTCTAACAAATATGAGTGGGACTCTTGCACCACCAGTGACTATGAGCTTGATCATGTCTTTCACGAGTTTGACATACCTCATCCATCCTTTACCAACCTCATGGATATCAATATCCACATTGAATCCTTTTATGAACCTGACCCAACAAAGACTTTAGATAGAAGAGCATAGATAGAATCATTTTGGGACCCTAATAGTACCTCTGTCTTTACCCTATTAGTTGCTTCCCCATCCTTCACTAACCCTGATGATGGCATCTCCCTCATTTACCCATAATTGATCAATTGGGACCAACAAGATCCATCTACCTTGGACATATTTGAAAATTATGAGGCAATTGGTGAATTTATGGGACTATGAGAGGGCATACCACATGGGGATCATAAGGTTGGCTTCACTATAGATCTTGATGCTGCAACATATTCGATGAGACTGTCCCACCCTCTAGTTGCAAAAATGACAAAAATAAAATAAAAATGAACGTTCTTTAGGTGAAAACCACAAGGTGCCTTCTAACCAAGAAAAAGCAAAAAGAAAGGACGTATCTGAGGGTGAAAACCTCTCTGAGGCACCCAAGGATGGAGGGTTGGAATTTCTCCCTATCAATCAAGAGAGATCCCTGATACTAATTGAAGATATAATAGAATTCAACATTGGTATTGTAGATAATTATAAGACTATTCTCTTTGCAACATCCCTGATAGAAGAGGAAAAGTCAGAATTTCAAGCATTCTTTACAAAATTCCAAATCAATTTTGCATAGTCTTATGCTGATATGCTAGGGTTGGACCCCGGGTTGGTCCTGCATCATCTACCCTTGCATCCAAACACAAATTCTATTCAAAAGATCAGAAAAGTGCACCCTCAAATAGCTATGCTAGTAAAAGTTGAACTCAGAAGTTACTAGATGTTAGTTTCATAAGACCTATTGACTATGTAGACTGGATCTCAAACCTTGTACCAGTGACCAAACAAAATGTACAAATTTGTATTTGTACCAATTTTTGGGACTTGAACAAAGCATGTCTGAAGGATAACATCCCTCTCCCACATATAGAAATCATCGTAGACCTAACAACATGTTACGAGATGTTATCCCTCACAGATGGCTTCTCAGGATATGATTAGATTTGTATTGCCCCTAAAGACCAACATAATACAACATTCAATTTCCCATGGGGTACATACTGTTGGAATGTCATGCCCTTGGGACTAAAGAAAACAAGCGCAACTTATCAAAGAGCTCTGATCACCATGTCTCATGATCTCATGCACACATTGATGGAAGACTATATTGATGATCTTTTGGAAAAATCCTTGACATTTGGTGATCACTTAAGAGTCCTAGAAAATATCTTCAAACAAATAGAAGAATATAAGGTCCACCTAAATCTCAAGAAATGTGTCTTCGATGTGACATCAAGAAATCTTTTGGGATACATTGTTTCCCATCGAGGCATTGAAGTAGACCCGACAAAAGTAAAAGCAATATTAGACATGCCTCCACCTAAAGGAATCAGTCAACTATGAACGCTACAAGGTTGAATCCAGTCTATCAGGCACTTCATTGCACAACTTACAAATAAATGTCAACCTTTTCAGTATTTGTTACATAAGGGAGTCCCTTTTATTTGGACAGACAAATGTGAGGTAGCTTTTCTATAGATTAAAGAGTATCTCTTGACAGCTCCCGTTCTAATGTTGCCTATCAATGGAAAACCCCTAATTTTGTACATCTCAACTACTATAGCCACACTGGGGGCATTGTTGGCTCAAAATGATCCTGAGGAAAAGGAACAAGTAATCTATTATATTAGTTTCACTTTAGTGGGATACGAGCTTAAATATAGTCTAATCAACCATGCTTGTCTTGTGGCAGTTTTTACCACTCAAAAGTTGACACTACATGTTAAACCATTAGACTAAGCTTGTAGCATAGATAGATCCCCTGAAATATCTACTCAGTAATGATGATTGGCTAAATGGGTCATGATACTTAGTGAATATGACATTCAAGATGTGGAATGTAAGGCAATACAAGGACAAGTCATCACTAACCAACTAGCAAATGCACCCACACAAGCTGATCACCCTTTGGTTTCAGATTTCCTGGACGAGTCAATATTCACACTAGACACAAGAGTAACATGGAGATTTTATTTTGATGGCTTGCATACTAATCATGGATCAGATGCATGTATATTATTTGTTACCCTCCAAGGTGATAAAATCCCTAAATATTTCAGGATAGCCTTCCCATGAACGAATAACATTACAGAGTATGAAGCCTTGTTGACAGGATTATGTATGGCAATAAAATGGAAAATCAAGAGTCTACAGGTCTGCGGTGATTCACAATTGGTCATTCGATAGGTCAACGATGACTATGATACTAAGGATGAGAAATTGACCCCATACAAATGAATGGTTGATAGTTTCAGGAAAAAAATTGCAGACATCTCCTTTTTCCAAGTGCCACATGTCCAAAATAAAGCAGCAAGTGCCATGGCCACTATTGGGTGTCTTTTGGATATTCCTAACAATATGTCATAGTATGAGTTCTTAGTGGAACAACTGTTCATCCCTACCTTTGATGTCCCTAATTCTGAGATGGTATGTGAGCTTGTTGGCCATAATTCCCCCTGGTACCAGGATATCTATGACTACTTACATTCCTAGACCCTACCACCTGACCTCTCCAATAATCAGCGCAAGTCCTTCATCCACAAAGTCGCTTGTTATGCCATCATCGATGATACCTTATATCAACGTAGCTTTGACAACACCTTACTCAGATGTCTCAACACTAACAAAGCACAAACTAACTTACACAAAGTACACAAACGTATATGTGGATCCCATTCTAGTGGTCTGACCCTAGCTAAAAAGATCATGTGGTTGGGATACTACTGGCCTACAATGCAGCATGATGCCTATCACTTTATGCAAAAATTTCGATAGTTCCAGATACACATCGACCTCATTCATGTACTTGCACAGGAGTTACAACCTATCACTTCACTATGGCCCTTTGCCCAATGGGGGATTGACCTCATATGCAAACTTCATCCCACCTCACAATATGACCATAAGTTCATAATCATTGCCATTGAATACTTCACCAAATGGGTTGAAGCCATCCCTATGACATACAGTACTGATAAAAAAATCTCTAAATTCATCCTCAATTATATCATATACTGGTATGTTGTCCCCCAAACCATCATCACTGACAATAATCGTCCCTTCAAAAATCAGGATTTCTATGAGTTATGTGAGAAATTCCATATTCAACATTTCTTTTCCACACCATATTACCCGCAAGGCAATGACCAAGCTGAGGCATCCAATAAGACCATAATAAAAATTCTTAAAAATACTGTCAATGACATTGGCTATGACTGGCACATACAACTTAACCCTGCATTGTGGGTGTATCACATGAGCATCCGCACACCCATTGGTGCCACTCCATTTTCCCTAGTCTTCAATTTAGAGGCTATCCTTCTTATCGAGGTCAAAGTCCCGTCCCTATGAGTCTCCATGAAAGGGCTTGTTGACAATGAGGAATATCGTATATCTCAGTTGCATGAGTTAGAATTGCTTGGTGAATGGAGATAGAGGGCCTTGACTCATCTACAAGCATATCAAAACTGCCTTTATCGTAGTTATAAAAAATGGGTTTTGATTAGACACTTTGACATCAGTGACTTAGTGTTGATGGAGAATTTGAAAAATCAAGCAGATTGTGAGAAACCTAGCAAATTTGAGCACAACTGGATGGGTCCATATGTCATAACAACATCTTTTGGTTCTGGTGCTTATCACTTTTCCAAACTTGAAGGGGAACCTTTAATAGCCTATCAACAACTTGCATTTGCACAAATTCTATACATAGCTTCAAAGAGAGATGCTAAAAAAATAAAAATACAAAAATAAATTGAAAAATAAAAAAAATCGTTACCTTGATGAAAACCTAGAAAATAGGCATCTTGATGACAACAAAAAAATCATAAAATTAGTAAAGAGAAATCATTTGTCCAATAGTGAAAACCACTTTGATGGCACTTTGGATAAGTACCATGGTGAAAACCTAGAAAATAGGCACCATGTGTAGTCAATTTCTACTCTGTCATTTACTATCTCTCTACCTGGTCTTCCACCCTCATCCATCATAATGCCTTTACTCTCTATCATCTCCCATTTGAAATTCATCACAAGGCCTAGTCATCTTTATCATGACTTTCAAAAGGTTGACATCTTGTGTCCTTTCTCCTCCATCTTTCATCCATAATAAACCCGTATCACATCCCCTTCTTAATGGTTAGTCCTAGACCTAGCTGGGGGCACATTTCCTAACACCGGGCTTCCTTGGATTCTACATTGGTCACTAGTAGTTCAATATTCACAAAAATCCAATAAAATCAAATAGTTGAAAAAGACAAAAAAAAAATTCCCAAAAAGACAAAAAAAAATCAAGTATTCGAAAAAGACAAAAAATCATAAAACTTCAAAAATCCAAAAAAATCAAAACATGCAAAAGACACAAAAATTCCAAATAACTTTCAAAATCCCAAAAACAGAGTCAGAGTCAGTCAGGTTAGTCTTTGTCATTGTCGAATTACGTTGCCTCTATGACTAGACATAGGCAAGGCCATTTGTCAATGAGCCCCTGAGGCATTAGGTCTGTCCCTTAGGGTGTTGTCAAATAAAATCATGATTCAGTCCTTTGTCATTGAAACAAAGTCAATAGTCATGTTGAACTACGAGGTCATTGATTGCATGACATAGACAAGGCCATCAGTCGATGAGCCCCCAAGGCCACCTAGGTCAGTCCTTTAGGGTTCATCGTGTCAGTCAAATAAGTTAGACATAGTCAAAATCGGACACAGGATAGTCATCAGAATGCCAACATTCAAATCGTGGACCAACATACAGCATATTCCAATCAGTCATCAAGTCAAAAATTAGTCAAATTACCAAAACAATGTCAACTTAGTCACATTATGGTCCCGTACAAGATGTGTCCTTGGAATTGGAACCCGTCAAAATTTCATTTTCCTTTTTAGGGTATGTCTTTCCTGACGATAGGCTCCATCACATAGTCATTGGCCTTTTCAAGTTGTCCCCTTCCTGATGACAAGCATCGTACAACTGTCAAAATTGTCAGACTATCGAATCATCAAACTGTCAAACTGTCAAACAATCAACCTTCGACAAACAAATATTGGCAAACATAATGAATGGCTATTGATTTTACTATTCTATTTTGTCTTATCCTTTTATTTTTTGGTCTCTTTTTCATGTTACTAGCTACCTCAATGATGTCCCATGAAGAATTTAGAGGTGCAATGATGTCTCATGACCTAATTTTCCTTGATTGTTGTCTTTGGTGTGTCTTGACAAAAAGACTAGGACAACTTAGCCCTTAGTATGAGTTAGGACATTCCTTGTCTGTGACTATCTATTTTTCACAAATGGAGGACCTTGCACACCTTGGTCTATATCATACTATTAGGTTTATTGTCTATTTGTCACATTTTACTACCCAATGATGATTCTGCAGAGCCTATTATGTTATTTAGAAAAATATTGAAGTATTCCTTTTTTGTCCTAACATCAATGTCTTTTGCACTAACATTTCTTCTATTCCTTCATCCTCTAGTCTTCTCATCCATTTTGAGAGCACACTCGTGTTCTTTGACCCTTCTTGTCCTCTTGAGGGGGCATACCACTACCTCCTCATCATCCTTCCTCTCCCTACTTTCACATTGGGGCATATTTTTGGCTTGTTTTCTTTGACACAACACGATAAAATGCATTATGTCAAAGAGGGGCAAAATGTACATACATAAAAATGACCTAGGCCCTAGAGCTGCATTTTTCTATGTCAAACATCTTCCTCACATAATTCAATTATTTAATCATGTCCTAATGTCATAATTCCTAATTATTCCTCCATGATTATTTAAATAAATAAATTACATTTATTTATTTAAATATGTCACTAATCAATCCTTATTCCCTCCAATAATTAAATAAATTTCTAATTACCATTAATTATTTAATAACATTACCATTTATCCTTCAATTAAATAAAATTATCCATTTAACCCACTTTTCATCCCACAAGTAAATAATTAAAACAATTATTTATTACCTTTTGTCTTCCTCACATTTATGAATTAAACCATTATTTAATTCATAAGTCAACTTTCCTCCATAAATCAAATAATTTCTATTATTGTTTGATTTTCCAACTACCTCTTTTTCTCCACCATTGATTTAAATGTTTTCAATTAAATCTCAACCCTTCATTTTAAAGCTTTCCCTAACTTTGACATAATGTTGCCCTAACCCTAATGCTCCTCATCACATTGAATCCTGACATTTGATCTTAGGTTTTTGTAAACTTTTAATCTTGGCCATCCATTCTCAATTTGGCATTCTTTAAAAGGCTCTCTCTCAAGTCATTTTAGACAGAGTTATTTTCAACAACATACACGCATGGCATGCTTGAGAGCTTTGGGTAGTTGAGCATACAATACTTCAATATCTTGCTTGTTTTAGGCATAGGTTATAGTTGCACTTCAATCTAAGGGCAATCATAGAATTTACAGTAGGATGGAGAAGGCCAATGGAGGTCATTCAATGGAGGCCTAAAGATCAGGTGATATTATTTAAATATTTCTATGCTTCTTGCTTTCATTGTTCTCTATTGTTGATTGGGGTTTGATTTATTATACTATTTGCAATTAAACTGGAAAATTCCTCTATAATTACATAAACATTTTCCAAAAATCAAATTCATCTAAAATGGATAAGTTTTATATGAAAATAGAGGTTTTTAGGCAATATAAATGCAACGTAAGCATCCATTTGGGCTATAAGTGCTCCAATAAAAAATTATTGACTAGATCTAAGCTTCAAACCATAATTTGCAACTATATCAAGCAATGGCTAAATTGAGTGAAATAAAAGCTTGATCTCAATTTCTTGGACATTATAAACCAAATTGTGAGCTTATATTTGTGCCAATATGCTCCAAAAAGAACCTACAATATAAATCTACAAAGAAAAAATACCAAATCTGGTGTTTCTATCAAGTTTTTATGATTCTCCAGAGCATCATATGATGTAAGATTAGAGCATACTCAAATTTTCAAGATCCACCAAGAGTTTTAGCTTTTCAATAGCTCAAAATCAAATC
The DNA here is from genome assembly GCA_007115665.2 of Sequoiadendron giganteum. Classification (NCBI taxonomy): domain Eukaryota; kingdom Viridiplantae; phylum Streptophyta; class Pinopsida; order Cupressales; family Cupressaceae; genus Sequoiadendron; species Sequoiadendron giganteum. The sequence goes on from CM021106.1 coordinate 49,608,564, forward strand.
ACCCTCTATTTTGAGAAGGGGTTTCAAAAATCTGAAGCTCTGATACCATGTTAGATTCATTTAAAGACTCAAGCCTCTAGGATCACCTACAAAACCAAAAACAACCTTCTATAAGAGAGAAAAGCAAGAGCATAAATTTTCAATAATGGAAGCAAGATAATATGACCAATATAGAATACTCAAGATTGTAATGGTGTTGGATTGGAATTAAATCTAATGTAATTGCATTACATATGAGAACCCCTTGGTTATATAGCCAAGGTGAAACATAGGATTAGACAAGATCATGAAAAGTGTCTTAATCCTATGTTATGAGACAACTAACTTGACATAAAAGTAAAAAAAAAAAGATCTAGACAAGGCAACTAATTCTTTTAGAGGGAATCTTAGGACTTAAGTAAAATTAACAAGTGAATAAGTCATCTAGTAGGAATTATCTAGGTACAAGACTTTTATTCACACAAATAGTGCAATGCATACAACAAATGGGAGAATGTTAGGTAAAAGGATGTTGTAAACCTTTCATAAGAAACAAGTATTTATCTATTATAGATCTTTTGAGACATGTTTAGCCACATTAAATTTTAATGGTGTCTACCTCTAAATTTATATTTTAACAATGGTTATATATTTATGTATGGGATACACATTGGAAAATTATTTATTATTAGGAAAACCTAGTAGAAAAAATTAAACATTAAGGTCAATGGTTTTGTTCTCTCATTGTTTCGAGACATGTGTTTTATACAATACCACTTGTTGGTTTTATGTAAGATATATTCTATAAAATAAATCACATGTTTAGTGGTTTTGTTGGCTATCATGACCTTTGAGGTTGGTTGTCATTTGTATTGAGCTCTCCTAAAGAGTTCATATGTGAATCAAGGTATGGGATGTGTGGTTGGATGTTTACCTATCATGCTTGGAGACATGGAGGATTCATCAAATAATTAGATAATATTGATTTCTTGTAAGTATTCATTGATACTCTATAAATGGATAGTAATATTTCTATTGTTGAATAATGCATTGAGTGTGGGTACTCTTAGAGTTTAGGTTTTTATCACATTAAGATTTTCCCATGATTTACCTTGTGTATTCTTGTGATATGTATTTAATCTTTGGATTAAGGTTATTCTATAATATTTTAATCATGATTTTTTCTCATAAGGTTATATAAAAAGTGGTTTGTTCAACCTAAAAATTTCCAAGGCCATGTAGGTCAAGTACAATCCTACCGAATTTTCCTAAAAATAATTATTGGGCACCTTTTGGTAATGACACAAATATATCAAGAAAAAATATCAAGCACCTTTAAAATCCTTCCATTATAATTTATATTAATATGTATATGGTTTTTACTCAGGGGATTCACTATTAGAGTTAGTGTGGTAAGTATTTAGGGTTTTGGATATATAAGTTATTTTAAATTAAAGGTTTTGGTACGATGGAATATTTTCAAAGGATAGGTAGATGTAGCCAAAAACTAGGTATATAGTATACTTTGTGTGGAGAGAGAGATATTTTATTAACACTAGTCTATCTAGTTTGGGTATTTAAAACATAAATTTGAGGGGTGAAAATTAAACTAGGGGGTGTTTATCAGTACCTAGAAATGTTGGTGCTATTCCATTAGCTTATTAAGTGAATCTCCTAGGTATAATAATCTCATGTAGGTAGTTTATTATGGCTACTAACATAGTAGTAATAGTTAATTATGCATTTATTTTATCTAGTAGCCATAGATTTTTATTGCTTAATAGTGTTGTTTACTATTCTTCATCCTAGGTTCCCTACAAACCAAGTCATACTGCAAAATTGAGAAGTTGTGAGATTTTTTAAGGACCAACTCAAATCATAAAAAATGATTTCATAAGGAGGCTTAAAATTTGTGATGTTTCCATATAGATTGTTGTGGCCTAAAGCTTATAAATATTCATAGATAAAATTTCACTCTATGTCAGGTGCATTGTCTTTTCTACTGAAGGAAATGGAACTTAGAATGTCTTTCTATTTTTTTTAATCTCTTTAGGTGTTCCTTATGAGAGATCTTCTTGGAAGAATATAGGATTTCACTACTTGGTCATCTTTCGTAATCTTATAAAAATGATGGGATTTTTTCTGGCTAAGAGAATTTGAAAGGCTTTGGCATTCAGAACAACAATGGGTTTAAAACTAGCTACTTGATATAACTAACAATCTATTTGATAGTCTCCTATCATCACATTCAAAGATAAACTATTCACAAAAATTTCTTAGATTCATACTATTTAACATTTTCTATGAGGGATAGATCCAAATAGGATTTTTATTGCAAGTCTACCTTCGCTTGGCTTTCATAGATATAAATGAAGGCTAAATTCAACCTAAACAACATAGATAGAAAATATTTTGATGCAATATTGACAAGTATGCCATTTTAGTATTGTCATAAATCTTTGTTAGATTGATGAAACCTTGGTGAAAAGATATGAAGTGGTATGTTGGTAGCCCTTTCCATGGCTATAGTCTTAGAAAAGAATGCAATTGTCTCTCTCCACATTTATGTATGATACAAAAGCTTATTGCTTGATGGAATCTTCAAACTCCTCTTTCATCTAGAATAAAAGATTAAAAACTATTTAGAAAGCTATTATGAATCCCAAGTTATCATATTTGACTTGGTGTTATTGTACCATGGCCTTCCCTTAGACAAACACTTAGTTCATCCAACTATTTCAAATCCTAGATTACATTTTTTACATTCACTTTAACATGATCAAACATAAATACTTTGACTTGGTGTTATTGTAGCATGCCTTCCCTTAGACAAACACTAAGCTCACCTAGCTATTTCAAATCTTAGATGGCATTTTTACATTCACTTTAACATGATCAAGCATAAATACTTTGACATTACACTTATGTGCAGGATACATGGTCCTGATACATTATTAATTAAAACCCTCCAAACTTGAACCTTTTACTTACCATAATGTGTTGCTAAGTGATGGAGTTTGATTCCTTGCCAAGCCCATCCTTAACATGCATTAAGATTGGAGATTTTATTTCTTATTTGAAAATATAAGAATTTATCTATCTTAAAAATGTATATCATTAAAAAAATGTATACGTACAACAAATTCTGTCATTAGAAAAGCTATTTAAATAAAATAAAGCAGTACGTACGGCCAAACGTGCATAAGAAGAAATTCTTCACATTATTGCCCATTCATGTTTTTTCTTAGCCGTAGTGGAGATTTCCTACTTACTCTTGGCTTCCATCAACCAGAATTTCCGCCATCCAAATGATTACATATGTTTGGGTTTGGTAATTGTCAATACAGCAATAATCTCAAAGAAGGAAGCTACGACTTCCTCTTCGACTTCTCTGCAACTACTACGCTTTCCTGGTACCATTGGAGATCTTATTAAATATGTTCTTCAAAGCATCAAATTCACATGCTAGAAATTCTAATAAAACATCACCCCTGGAATTGCGTGTATTTCTTGTACACGTTTAATGACTTTTGTGTAGTTTGCTTACGTGTAAAATTAGTGTAATATGGTTTTTTTATTATTGCTCATACCAACTTATCAAATATAACAGAATATTTGATAGTGAACAGTATATTAACTTACAGTCACATATCAGGCCATAGGCCGACAAATTCCAGGCAAAGTTATTGGTCTTCTATTTAGATTGTTTTATGAGCTATTTAAGTTATTGATTGAGCAGATAAGAGTGGAGTGGATTAGATTAGGTAATATATGTTGAAAAGAAGGTGACGAAAAAATATTATAATATGAATTTATGTAAGTGAATTCATATTTAAAAATCAGATTATCAAACTAGATTTAAACATGTGATTGTAATATACATCACAATATAAAAATCAGCAAAGAAAATGTGATATCAGATTTATGGGAAGAAACATTTGAAAAAATACTTCACAAGAGAAAAGAAGACAAGTATATTATTAATCTTTGAATGAGAGTACACAATAATACACTCTACTATTGATCTTGATAAACTCAACAACACCTTGTTACCTACAAAAACTCAACATGAAACTACCATCTCATGGCACCTCCAATTTATAAAACTTGTGGGAGGTAAAACCACAAATGATAAACCAAAACAAGAGGTACAAAAGCACTTGCAAAAACTGACATCCGCTTTTTGGACAACCAAATGACATAATGAAATATTAAATGGAATTTACAAAGCTCCAACATGGGTATCTAGCCTATAGTCTATCTAGCTCCTAACCTTTTTTATATTCAATGACCTTTATACTCTTCGATGGAACACCAGCATACACCTTTTCTTCTTCCATATTAGGTTGTTGGTACAACCTCATGTATGGCATTGAGGCTATCATGCCTTAAAAGGTAGAAATTATATCTTTGCAAGTTTCTCTTAAAGGGTTGATTGATGATGACACTTACTATGTTGATTGTTTGTATCATCTTGATTTGCTCGATGAGTGCCAATTGCAGGCCCTTAAACATCTCCTAGCTTATCAATAACATACTTCTAAACATTACAATCAACGTGTTCTTTCTTAAACTTTCAAAGTAGGTTATCTCATTCTCTATGAGAATAAAAAGAATTTAAATGCACCCCCTGATCAAATGGGGAAGTTTTCCCCAATTGGTTAGGTCCTTACATAATCATCTTTGTGTATAGTTATGGTGCCCATGGACTATCCTCTATGGATGGAATGCTTCTAAAAGAACCAATCAATGTAATGCATCTTCATTGATACTACACGTAATGTCTATGTGGTATATGCATGCCACTAGTCCCTCAAGGAAAATAGTTCATTATGCTATGGCATTTCTTCATTCACATGTATTATATTTGTATTTTATGTTATGATGTGGACATATGTATGTAATTAATTTCTTTAATTAGGAATTATATATATACATGTGTTTATTATGTTGTGTGTCTATGCATTGTATTTAATTAACATTTTTTGGTTAGGCAGTTAGATCATAATTGTATTTAATTAAGCATACCTCTAACGTGATTTTATTAGATCATGATAGCATTTAATCTAAACATACATCCATAAACATAAATCCATCACATAGCCATACAAAAAAGTAAAATTATGTATAAGAACACCATGATATCATAAAAAATGTCATATATATATACCAAAATGTCATGTACAAGTATCGCACCACTATGTCAAAATGTAGTGACTATATATCTGCATATATCTATACATTAGAACAATCCTATACACAATAATATGATTGGGTATACAAAAATTGGCATGCAAAATGGGCCTCTAGCCCTCAGGTGCATGGCTCCCTGAGCCCTCTGGTGTTGGTGATGGTGGTGAAAGAGGATGTTGCACAGACACGAGTTAATGCAACTAATGAGATCGCGAAATAGACATGATCCATGCCCACAACCCTCAAACCTCTCCACTCAGCTCGTTGGCCTCCTCTCATAGCCTAGCCTCTAAATTTTGTTTCATTCCTTTTCTTCCCCTTTTCTTGGGCAAGAAAAATTGATAAGAAATCATTAAAAATTTTACAAGGGGATATCCTTCACAAGGGATTCACCTCTAAATAAATACCTTATAACAAGTGCATGCATCTTCTAGGTTTATAAATAATTAGGGATGTGACCCAACATATCATATTAATATTTAGGGAAAGAGATAAATTTAATCAATGAGATAAATTTAGGCATTTGGGTTGGAAAACATATGAAAAAGAGGGGTGAGGAGTTTATAAGTGGCATTCTAAATTCTCTACAAGTGATATTTTACTAGCGAATATTCTCCAATTGGCTAATTGTTGAAATTGGGGATTAAAAATTTGGCTAACAATACAAGTTGTAAAATGACTTGAATTACCACATTTTTACAAAATTCAATTTTAGTCTTTGATTAAATGGTCAAAATATTTACTTTAGTAAACTTTTAAAATAAAAAATTTACCACAATATTTGATACCTAATTAGATTAGATTCACCTAAATTTAATAATTTATAGTAGAAAATGAAATTAATTCACTAATAATATTATACAATTATTGGTTATTTGAGAGCCATATTACCATTTTTTAATCACCACCATTGATTTTATTTATAATCTAATAGATGGGGTTGTATTCTGTGGGTTAAAATGTACCCACAAACCTCCAATAGCCATTGAGCCCAAAACTGCATTTGGGTCAAATATTTCTAATCTAATTTCTTGAGTTAAATTTTGTGGGCCAAAATGTACCTCCAGAGCTTCAATTCCAATGAGGCCTAAAATTTTATTTTGGCCCCATTAGCATTGAAGTTCTGTGGGTACATTTTGGCATACAAAATACAATACAAACCATTATATTATAAATAAATTCTAACAATGATGAAAATGAATTTTAAACCAGTTTAAAATATTAAAGATGTAATTATAGACATGCGTACTACACTTTAAACTAGTCAACCACTACCACCCTAAGCTCCTTACTTCTCCATAGGATTTTTTTTAAATAAAGGATCTACCATGGTAATTAACACATTTTCCTATTTTTTGTTAAGATTTTCTAGGATTTTTGGGGTTGGGGCCCTAGCTCGGTTGGCTAAATCTTTCCTATTGCAGGAGGTTGGTCACGAGGTCTAGTCTCCCCCACCCCCGTGGTAGTGGAGGGCGTGTCACACCATTGCTGCCGGTAATGTTAAAAAGTTTTCCAGGTGCACTACAGTTTATAGGGGGTCGTGCTACCCGATTCGTGCAATCTAAAAAAAGAAAAAGATTTGTTAGGATTTTTTACAAATTTCAAATGATTTTAAAAAAAATCGCCAATGAAATTAACTATTCTTTTGGAAAAAAAACTAATAGAAATTATTATTTGTTTTTTAAAATGAAGTGTATGACAATATGGTATACCTTTTTTGGGGGGCTTCTTAAAATTATCCCTGCTACATACCACATTGCATAGTCCAATAAGAAGAAATTCTATTCACTTTGATAGTCTTGCTAAGGTCATGAAGTTATCATTCTTCAACAACACACACTCTTGTATTGTCTTAGAGGCTCATAATACCAAGAGCACCTTGTACATCCCAACTCTAATTCAATTGAAGAAAACAATGATCACACGAAATTTGTTAAAAAAAATTAGAATCCTTTCAAATTTTAAAAATTAGTTAATAGGGACTTTTTGCTAATACTATAATCCTCTGAGTTGGTCAAACATAGATGTTTTGGTACTACACATATGTTTCATATTAATTATCTACATTATTTATTCAAACCCTTCAAACATGAACCTTTTACTTAGGATAATGTATCGTTAGGGAATGGAGTTTGAACCCTTGTTGGTCCCATCCTTTCTATGCATTCAAATTAGAGATTTTATTTCTTGTTCCAAAATGTAAGAATATATCTATTTTTAATTAGAATTTATGTATTTTAAAAATATATGTCACACTAGAAGACAACGTAGAAATGTCACTACAAGTCCACCTAGGAGTAGCACTTTGAGAGGGTTGAGAGATCAAGCACCACCGAACATGTTGCAACATGCTCCTATGGCCACAATCCCATCAGCTAGTCAAGGGAGGAACCTATGGCCAAGAAACTTGATTTCCACAAGTAGAGAGACTCCTGCCTCTTCAATGCCTGCAAGGAGGCAAGCAGCCCTAGGAGGAGGAAGGTGATGGAGGAACTTTGGTCATGGTGCAAGGGGCATTTCTCTACTGGTCGAATAACTCCTAAAGATGAGCCACCTCCACAGAAACTTTGTTGGCTTGCACTGAATCTGTAACAACAGATTAAAACAAATTATTGTTTTAACAAAAATGAAACCTATGTTATGTATTTTAATTCAAGCTACAACCTTGTTTGGATTATTGAAGTGTAATTTATATCCACCCACCACTTTTTGATAAATATGTATAGTATTACTTTATAACATGTTCATAAAAAATATGTCATTTAAAAAAATACACACGTACAATAAGTTCTCTAATTAGAAAAACTATTCAAATAAAATTTTAAAAGCCTTGAGCAGCCTTGTCTTGGCATATGGTTCTACTGGGGGACCCGCATAGAATTCCGACTAAGTTCACCCAGCTTTGGCACACTTTCAGGGTGGAAATCCTCTTCAATATCTGGAAAGACAAAAATGCTTGCATATTTGCTCATTCTCATTTGGATGTTAATGTCTTTATTTATGCTAAAGTAGTTATTTGTTCTAATGTTCTCCTACAGATTCAAGTGCAAGCCAACAAGGTTGCACTGGAGGTGGCTCACTTGCAGGTTCTTCTGGACCACTGGGGCAATGCCCCTTGTACTGTGGCTCGGCTTCCAGAATCGCCCTCCTCCTCCCACGGCTGGTCGCCCTATCAGGGCCGGAAGCGGAATGATTTGGCACGTTCCCGCTCCCAGCCTCCTACTCAGCGGGATTCTCGGCCTCCCAGGTGGGCTCATTCTCCTCTACCATGACCTGGTCAAGGCTGGCCCTCTGGTGGTGCTATGGGGAGTCGTGGTGGCGGTTCAGAGTGGCCCTCTGATGCTCCGCCTGTTTCTGGCTCTGGTTGGCCTGCCACTGGTAAAAGTTTTCTGTGGCTGGCTCTTGCAATCTCGCCCCGACGCGAGAAAAAAAGAAAAAGATAGATATTACGATGATGATGGTTGGGGTGCTCCTCCTAATGTCACTCCAAACCCCGCTAATGTATGGGGGAAAAATTTGGATGACAGAGATCCCCCAGGATCCACTGGCACTGCTTTGGCCGCATGATTACCTATTTTTACTTCCTACTTTTAAACTTCTGGGCTAGGCCCATGTGATCTATTTTTTTGGCTTTTCTGGGCTCTGCCCATGTGACTCTTGGGGTGTGCCTTCTAACCACCTACCCCTTTTTTTGTGAATTTTTAATTTTATCTTTATATTAATATAGATATCTGTCTATTCATAAAAAAAATAAAAATAAATGCTTAGCCAACGAGGGAAATGCTGAGCCGAAACACAAGAGACTTCTATCATTATTGTCGATTCTTTGTTTTGTTTTAGCCGTAGTGGAGATCTCCTACCTATTCTTGGCTTCCATCAAGAAATAATTACATATGTCTGGGTTTGATAATAGTCAATACTGCAGTGATCTCAAACAGCTGGAATGGGCTCCACCCACTTCATGAAAATGATCTTATAACAAAACTTATTACGCTACTCCCAATGGCGTGGAAGTAGAGATATATAAAGACGTCTCTTAAAGGAAGCAGTGACATGTTTGAAGTCGATTTCTCTTCGACCTTTTCCTAATTGGATTGGAGTTTTAGTTATTTTCTTAAGACATCAAATTCACATGGTAGAAATTTGAATAAAACATAACGTGTATCCACAAGGCTTCTCAGCCCTGGTATAGTATGTACTTCCTGTACCTGAAATACATTTTTAATGACTTTTGCATAGTTTGCTTGCGTGTAAAGATAAGATGCTATGAATTTCTTCTTACTACTCACGAATAAGTTGTTGGAGTTGGAGGACAGCTTATTGATTTACAGTCACAAATCAGGCTGTCAACTTCCATGCAATGTTATTGATCTTCTATTTAAAATGAAATAAGAGATTCCTTTATGGGTAAACTAGGTTAACTAAGTAAATAAAGTAAATACTTTTAGATTGAATGAGTAGATAGAGTGGAATAAAGTAGATTAGGTAATATTGGACAAAAGTATTATTACATCAATATAATAATAAATGAATGAAGATATTGTTTAGTTTTCTGATCGAAGAATAAATGCAATTGATGAAGACAATGAGATATATGGGTTCTAGGATCTAAAAATGATTTAGATATTCATGTATATAAATCAAAATTTAAATACTATTATCTGATATGCATTGGATTGAGTTCACAATTCTTGATCTAGGCTGCCACTAGAATCTCACTTTACACCCAAAAACTCAATCACTAATGATCTTGCATTCCTCTTTGTAGATTCTCAAATATATAGACTACTAGACAATGGTATCATATTTCTCACTCTTAAAGATTTTCTATTAAGGTGGTAGTATTTAAAGATACTTCAATAGATACCAAACTTTAAACATGCGCAAAAGTTTTGGGATGATTATGAGATGATTCATATGCACTATGATGAGTATGAGTAGATGTGTTCAATTACTTTCTTGATTTTAGCATTTAATGGATATGTGAATGATTTTTCTTGCGATAGTTGATGATTGTTTATGTGTTTAAATGAGTGCAAGTTGTCATTTTATAAATGAATTCCAAATTATAAAGATTTGTGCATAGTTGGCTTGGGGGAAAAGTTTAGAAGGGGCTATATTGAAAAATGTATTATTTTTCTTTTGCATTTAAGTAGATCAAGATTACAATTGTGAGGATGACATTACAATGATGGACACACTTTGATTAGACAACTAGGAAGGATAAGTTCCTAGGAGAATGGGATTAATGATCAAAATTAGACAAAGTGAAATAGACTAATTATATGCACATAAGCATAGGGATTAGAGATAAGCATATGTCTAGGTTAAAGCAAAGAAAGGTATTCAAAGGGCCATAACTTAACTTAAATAACTTTCTTAATGTAATGTATTAGCCCTAAATTATATGTATATCAAGCATTCAAACATAGTCACTTTCAAATTTAAATTAATAGAAGCAAAATCAAGGAACTTATATTAGTGATTAGACTAGAGATAGGCATTTGAAAGAAAATATTTTGGAAAAGAAAGAAATGAATGAAAAATAGGACTAGAAAATAGAACAATGAAATAGAGGATCAAGATCCACTTGGACACAAAGTATGTAGGTGTGAAAAATTATTAAAATGTGCAAAATCTCTAGTTCAAACATGGAATTGTTCAACTTAGTAGACTACTTTATTCAAGAATTGTTTAATAATGAAACAAATCAATGTAGCATGATGCTTCATGTTCCCATATTTAGGTTTTTGGAATGGTCTTTTGATAGGTACTATGGATTTGCTTAGTGAGCCCCATCTTGAAATTTTGACAAAAACTCTTAAGGATATCTATTTCGCTTTTTATGATAGTGATAACACACCTATTATCACATCATCTTTGTCTTTGGAGATTGTTCTTCATGTGTCTTTACAATTTTTTGGATTGGTTTCACTTTATTGCATTAGGACATCCTTTGGTTCTAATATATGGGAACTTAAGTACTTTTTAGAAGCACACATCATGACACTTCTTCCCTCATCTTTCTTCTTGGAGTGAAAGTTTATTTCTTCCCAATAGGATATTTTTTTGTCAATTTTGGATAATCTTTTATCATTCACTATTAGTATAGGGAGTACTTCTTTGTGGAGGATACATAGTCTCCTTTTTAATTTCTTATGAGGGTGTACTGATGGAAAAAGTACTCCCTAACATGGCATTGCTTTAGTGCTATAATATGTCTAACATATTCACATTAGGTATTGGGACCTTGTGAACTAAATTAACTTAATTGTACCTTATTTTAGAGTGTTGTAAAGTTTTGTAACACACGTTCACACTTTTCTAGGGTTTTATTAAATAATTGGGCTTATTTATGATTTAATTGGCCTTATTTTGCATCCACAAGCCCCATTTAATGCATCTTTTCGAGGATGATCCTGACATAAATCAACTTGTAATCATAATTCAAGTTTTTTAAGGTTGTGCGGTCTAGATTTGGCCGTCTATGATTCATTTCTTCTTGTAGATTTTTGTTCTATTTACATGCATTTTTAGGTCATTTAGTGAAATATTGCATCATACTAGGTTTGGGCATTCTGATTTGCATTTCATAGATCTTTACAAGCCCTATCTTGGTGGTGAACCCCTCATTAGTTTACAATTAGACCCTAGGACAACTCTATTACAAGATCTATTTCTCCTTTGCATTGAGATCTCTAGGGTTTCCCTTCAATGAAATAATTGTGGAGTGGGTTTGCTCTATGTCCTAAACCATATGAAAGAAAATCACCCAATTTCGGTTATTTCATTTTGGTGAATCTATATTTAGAACATCATAATTTTGATTTGGAGTCACCATCATCCTAGATTTTAATTGTATTAACATTATATTAGGGTTTGCATTAGGTAATTGGAATTCTAGAGTTTCTAAATTTTGCATTAGTGAAAGTGCATATAGGTTACATTTTTACATCTCAACTCATTGAAAATCATATAAAATTTGCATTTGCACTTAGGTTACAGGTCATACAACATAAAAAGCATAAAAATTACTTGAAATTTTTTGAATATTTTTTTCAAAATCCTCACTAGGACTCATATACCCCTTTGGGTGATTTATTCCTAGTGTTGATTCTAAACTGCATTTTCCAAAATTGAAGACTCTATTTTTGTGCTCCTATTTTCTATGGATAACTTTATGTTTCTGTTTACAGAGATTCTGATATATTCATTTCATTGTATTTAGCTTAAATTTCATTTACATTCATTTTGCATTTAGTATCCCTTGCATGAGTATTTGGTGTCTTATTTCTAATACTATAGAGAGATGAAGTTTGAGACTCATGTCATCCCATGATAGCACAATCATCATGGATTTGGGGTTGTCTAGCTCTTTCATTCCTCGTATTGACACTAGTACACTAGGTATGGACAATACCCTTAACAATTCCTTGCCTTCAAGTAGTGTGATGCATGTTGAAACAATGCTTTCTAGTGTTCCACAAGAAAAAATAATTTAAATCCATGAAGAATTAGCAAACCTACAACATCAAGTGTAAAATGACAACATTTCAACTACTACCATCTCTACGATAGATAACATTCATCACATTCTTGAAAGTGAAGATGGACTTGACCTTGTGAGAAATATAGTTCAAATCTTTGAAAAAACTTTCCCCTCAAACACTAGTTGTCCTTTACCTACCAACAATGTCACAAGCCAAGGAGGAATTCAAATTCTTCCTCTCACAACAATTGCCTCTATTCCTACCTATACCAACCCTCAAGTCACAACAACAATGCAACCAACTAGTAATGTGATTCTTCCCTTGGGTATTTTCGCTAGCATCCCTAGTACCTTTGTGGCATTGCATTCCATCTCTCCTACCACCTTACCACCTATAAGTATTTCATTCACTTGCCCCTCAAACACATACACCCCTTCACCTTTTTCACCTCCATCTCATAATACAAGAAATGAACCTCTCATAAATCAACTTTTGCAAATTGTTTCATCCCTTCAAAAGCAAGTTTCCACCATCAACTAAAATCAAAATGGCCCACCTACATATTATGTCAAAAGTATTATCTTGTCCTCGAAGATATTGTGAACACCAATTCCACAAGGTGTAGAGGTGCCTAGATTCGAGAAATATGGAGGGAAATGAGATCCTTCTAGCCATGTTTCTGCTTATATTTCCTTATGTAGTGACTTTTTCCTTGATGATAAACTCTTGGCTAAGCTTTTCCCTAGCTCCTTAAAAGATACTGCCTTGGAATAGTTCTATTTGTTACAAAACAACTCAATTTGTTCATTCAATGAACTTGTTGAGGCATTTATAAACCATTTCCAAGTGCAAATGACTCCTAAGATGACCTTGGTCAATTTGATGAGATGCAAGCAAAAAGAAGAAGAAAAGCTTACAGATTTAATCTCACGCTATGAAACGCTTTATTTCCAAATCAATGTCAAGGTCCCTGAACCTCACCTTCAAAAGATGTTCATAGAGAATCTACAAAGTAAGATACAAGATAAAATACCATGATGAAATTCCCCTCCTTCATGCACTTATGCTCTGCTCTCCATGATTATCAAAATTCAATTAGTAGTCGAGATACAAAATCCACCTCTAGCCATACTGAGAAGTTTGAGTTTGCAAATCAAAACAATTCTCAACCTTTTAGAAAATAGAATAAAGAATTCCTCCAATTCAACCCCCCTCAACAAACAGCTCAGAACATCAGTAAACAAGTAGTTGTTGTCAAAGCCACGATACCCTTTAACTATGGGGACCTAAAGAGACAATTCACTCCCTTACCCGATACCCTTCACAACACAATGACACAACTCTTAGAATATAAGATAAGTACCTTGCCTCCCATTAAAACTCTCAATTTTTATAAACCATTACCCAGAAACTACAGAAGAAATTCTTATTGTCATTATCACCGACAAAATGGACATGACATGGAACATTTTAAGTGTGTTAAACATCTTGTGCAAGACCTCATTTATTCTAGTCATCTTTCTATTGGAGGTGTTAGTGATCAAGGAAATAATTCTATTTCCCCTCCTAACCAAAACTTACAATTTTTTACCAACCCTTTGCCTAATCATAACATTTCATTTGTCAAAGCTAGCGTAACTACAAAGAATGATGATAACAATTATATTATTCAACATGATCCTATATATAATGATCCTATGGATGATATGGTAGGATTGATAGACATTATTCCTCGTAAGGGCCAAACTAAAAATTATCTTGAGATTGGTTTCTCCTCACAAGATATACTTAAACATGCACCTAATGGTCCGTTTTACATAGCCCGTCGAATCTATGACATAACCACTAATGCAATATTAATATATCTTGTATGTGGAGAGAACATGATCACCGAATAATTCTTACTTCTACATGAACCCTATCAAGATATATATGATAAACCAAAAGCATGGATCAAGACACATAATGGTTTTGCTTGCCCTACAATGGGATCGATCACTCTTCCTTTACAAATAGGACCAAAAACATTAGATATCTCATTCTCCATCATTCCATTGTTGGACCAATTTCATGTGAAGCTAGGCTACCAATGGCTTTTCTCCATGAATGCAATCCCTTCGATTTTACATAAATGCTTAAAGTTTCCCTTTGACAATAAAATTTTCACCATCCACCATAGTGGCTTTAACCCTTTGTCTTCACATGGAAAATTTTCTTTAGATTTATTTTGGCTCGAGCCTATAGAATATATCAAACCATGAGAAGAATTATTTTTCAAGTCCTATCAAAATTTTAAGTGATTAAGAGGAAAGACATTCTTCATAAAAACAAAGCCAAATGACAAAGTGATCTTGCATGTTCCTCACTACTAATCCTATGTGCAAACTTCAAGAATGACTCCAATGAACAAAGTGAAACCATCGTGTTATGTTTCAACTCCTCAAAACTGACTTGGAGGCTTCTTTCCAAAATTCTAAAGGTCTTTCCACTAAGTATTCAATTCCTAGACTCATGTGCAAACCCAAACTTGCTTGGACATCCACCTTCCCTTATGACTATGTAATTGGACCTCTTGGGACAGTCACAACAAAACTCATTTAAGCTTTCAAGAATTCTCTACAAACACTTGTACAAACCTATAAGACCTCGCACTACACTTCCAAACCATTACTCATGACTAACCACAAGTTTTAGATCTTGTAGGAATCGCAATCCACCAATCTGTGGTTGCTGCCCCAAAGCATGTTTCAGCATGAACATTCAACCAACTCAAGAAAGGATTACAAACTTGTCCCCAGTGGTCAAAAAATCTTTGAACTGGTTTGTAAGACCTTCATACGCACTCAATAACATTCTACAATACCCATGAATCCATTCTTCTAAGATTTGCAAGCAATTTACCTTTTTGCTACCCTTTATGACTGTCCTATCACACAGTCAAGAATATATATGCTAAACAAAGACCATATCAAACCAAAATATATGGATCTAAGACTTTGGCAACATGAAATATATATATATAAAAAGAATTTCTAACAAAATTTCATGATTTTTCACGATACAGATTTCAAGATATGATCAAAACAAGTTGATTGGAAACCTTAGGCAAGGTTTTGGACAGTTTTACAAAAATCCTCTAAAATGCAAAAAACATAATGAAATCTCCTGAAATGAAATTGAAATGAAAGAGTAAAATATTCTCCATCTTCCCCAATTGGTTTCAGGTCCGTACTATACCATTCATGGCCATAATAGCACATTTTCAGACTACAAATTCTGGAAAACATTGTTAGAACAGAGTAGCCTTCACCAAAATGGCAATAACTTTTAAAATACTGAATAAAAATTGATGCTACAAAAAGAAAAATAAATTAGATTCATGTGCCAACACATCCCAATCAATTTCAAACTCTCATTTATTCCATACAGGTCGTAGACTATGATAGAAGTTTCTGCAACTTTGAGAAAATCCACAAAAAACTTGCTCTCATTCATTCAAAATTACAAAAAATCAACTTCTCCTATTTTCATTCGACCATGCACACCTTATTATTTCCTTTTTCATCAGTTACAAATTTTTCTTAACTTTTTTTTAATGTTTCCTTGATTTTTATTGCCACTTGCCAAAAGTTGAATGGCAATTTTTAGCAACTTTAATAACTTTCAGCAATTTGGACAACTTTCAAACCCATGACCCATAACTCACCAAAAATGAATTAAATACATTGAAAATGTTCATAAATGACCTTTTCGACCCTAAAACCCATTAATCACCTAAAAACCCAAAATTAAAAAATGAGAAAAATGGAGGTCCTAGTGCCCCTACACCATACAATCAAGGGGAAGAAAAGTCAAGTCCCACTTGAGTGCAGGTCTTCTTTTTCTTCCTAGTCTTCCAATTCTTCTGCCCTATTGCCTTGATGTCTTCTTGGATTTGTTTGTGTGTCTTCAAATTTTTTTCTCTAGGTTTTCTTCTCAACTCCTTCTATTCTTTCTTCCTTGCAAGGTATTCTTTTTTTGGCATCCTCCTCTGAGCCTGATCTCTTTCAAGAGCCTACTTCTCAATGATTTTGATCTCCTTGTCAAAAAAACATGCACATACATTGTCCAATGAAAGATTAGAAATAAAATATTGAGACCTTGGGGTCTCCTCCTTGTCTCCTTGCACCATACACTCCACTTCAACACCCAAGAGATCCTCCATGTGTGCTATGGTTGTCTTAGGACTGAACTTGTCCTCTAAGGGTTTCCTTTGATAAATATCATCTTCTAATATTTCCATCTCAGTTGTTAATTTCTCTTGACTTTCATACACAAATTAGTGCCCCTCTTTTTCCAAACCTACCATCTCCTTCCAAAGGATTTGATCAATCTGTGTATATGGACTAAATATTTCCTGATGCACTTCAGGGCTGCATTCATCTTTGAACTTTTAAGTTTTTCCTATTGCTTTAAACAACTTATCACTCATATCCATTCCAATAATAAAGAATCCAATTCATCATGCATTTCATCAAAAATATATTCTTTATTCATCAACCTTTCACTATCAAAAATAGAATGCAATATGCATTTACCAAGTATCTCACCTTCCTCAGAATGACACAATATTTCATATTCTTCACTTAGTATTTCTTCTTCATTTACTATTGTGCTTGCATTTACACACTCAAAGCTTTCATTAATTTCAAAAAAATGAGACTCATGTTCCTCTTTATCTCTTTCCTTGGATGGCTTGTCAAGTACTTTCAACCACCTTCTCAATCTGTTAGCTTCCTATTTCTTCGTTCTCTTTTCCATCATTTTCTTAAGAGGACACTTCACCTTTTTCTTAACCTCTATGAAGAATCCATGTGATCTTATTCCCTTTAGTAGCTCCCATATGATGTCCAAATTGTCCAAACTCTCTCTTATCTCTTTTATCTCTGCTTCAACGTCCTGTTGTGGCTTGGGCTCATTCCTTTTCCTTATCTCTTCCATAAGCTTCATCACTCTAAGCAATTTTTCTAGTTCCATCTTTCCACCTCACCTGAGTCTTTTTCACCTCAGACTTTTAGAAACTCCACCTCACTTGAGTATTTTTTCAGCTCAGTCTTTTCGCAGCTTCTCTTTTGAGCATCACTTGTACTCTTCTCCTTCCTTCAAGCCTATCTAAGCTTCTCCTACCTGAACCACCCACACAACTTTCCAAATAATGTACACCTTGAAAACTGATCAAAACAAAAAAACAATTACAGCCTCTTGTAGCATTTACTTATTTCTTCCTACAATCCAAATCTTCTATGCTTTGATACCAAAATGATGCAAAGGAAAGACATTCTTCTTAAAAATAGACCCAAATGACAAAGTGATCTTGCATGTTCCTCACTACCGCTCCTATGTGCAAACTTCAAGAATGACTCCAATGAAAAAAGGAAAATGATCATGTTATGTTTCAACTCCTCAAGACTGACTTGGAGTATTTTTTCCAACATTATAGAGGTGTTTCCACTAAGTATTCAATGCCTAGGCTCATGTGTAGACCCAAACTTGCTTGGACATCCACCTTTCCTTATGACAATGTAATTGGACCTCTTGGGACAGTGACAACAAGACTCATTTAAAATTTCAAGAATGCTCAAAAAAATCTTGTACATACCTATAAGACCTCCCACTAAACTTCCAAACCATTACCAATGACTAACCACAAGTTTTAGATCTTGTAGGAATCACAATCCACTAATTTGTGGTTGCTACCCCAAAGCATGTTTCAACATGAACATTCAACCAACTCAAGAAAAGATTACAAAATTGTCCCCAATGGTCACCAACTCTTTGAACTAGTCTGTAAGACCTTCATACACACTCAATAACATTCTATGATACCCATAAATCTATTCTTGTGAGATTTGCAAGCAATTTACCTTTTGCTACCCTTTATAATTGCCATGTCACATAGTCAAGAATAGATCTACTAAACAAAAACCATATCAAACCAAAAGATAGGGATATGAAACTTTGGGAAAATGATTCATATATATAAAAAATAATTTCTAAAAACAATTCATGATTTTTCACCATACGGATTTCAATATATGATTAAAACAAATTGACTAGAAACCCTAGGTAGGGTTTTGAACATTTTTTACAAAAAAAATCTCTAAAATATACAAAACGTAATGAAATATCCTAAAACCAAATGAAAATGAAATATTAAAAGATTATCCATCATTCCCAATTGGTTTTAGGTTCATACTATACAATTTATGGACATACTAGCACGTTTTCAGACTGTAAATTCTGGAAAATGTTGTTAGAACAGAGAAGCCTTCACCAAAATGGCCATAACTTTTAAAATACTTAATAAAAATTGATGATACAAAAAGAAAAATAAAGTAGATTCACGTGCCAACACATCCCAATCAATTTCAAACTCTCATTTATTTTTTACAGGTAGTACACTATGACAAAAGTTCCTGCAACTTTGAGAAAAAACCGTAAAAAACTTATTTTCATTCATTCAAAATTACAAAATTTATAAACTTCTCCTCTTTTAATTTGACCATGCACACCTTATTATTGCCTTTTCATCAGTTAGAAAAATTTATTAACTTTTTTTTAATGTTTCCTTGATTTTTATTGCCACTTGCCAAAAGTTGCATGGCAATTTTTAGCAACTTTAACAACTTTCAACAATTTTGACAACTTTGAAACCCATGACCCACAACTCACCAAAAATGAATTAAATACATTGAAAATGGTCATAAATGACCTTTTTGGACCTTAAAACCCATTAATCACCTAAAAACCCAAAATTACAAAAAATGAGCAAAATGGAGCTCCTAGTGCCCCTACAACCATTAAGGAAAAGAAAATAGCATAATTATCCCTTCGAAACATGCCTCCACCTACCATAGAGCCTACCATCATTGAAGAAACCATGATTGAACCTAAATAAATTCCAAATAACCAAGAACAACCTAAGATGGAACCTTCACCTCCTTCCTACAAAAGACTATGAGATAGTGAAAACAACCCCATCACGCCTCCTAGAATAAAACTTTACAAATTCAAAGAGAAAGTGGTTCAATAACCTCCTATGGTTCCTTCCATTCTTCTCCTCAGGGAAGAAAATAAACCTATGGTTGATCAACCCACTCCTACACAAATGTAGCTTGAAAACCAAACTAAAAGAAATAGAGGTGCTAGAGAGCATAGAAATAGATGTCGTGCCCTTGCTCATAGATTAAATGAAGAAATAAACCAAGAAAATTAAGATCCAAACTTGACTGAAGCAATGCATGATGAGTCTACCCCTTTCCCAAAAGAAAAAGATCCTATAGTGCAATTGCAACAAGAGTTGAACCCTTCTTTATACATTATCATTCAACCTCCTGTTATGATTAATTTAGATGATGATGAGGAGATTACTAAAATTGATGAGGAGGTGCATAATGAATTGAATACATTATTTTCCTCTTCCATGAGGTTAAACGACAATTCTCCTAGGAAGAGTGTTGAACTTGGTAATGACCCTAGTTCAACACTTGTTATTCTCCCTTTGGCTAGATGTCCACCTTTGGCATACAATGAACATGATTGGGATGTAGACAACATGCTTTAGGTTAACTCACATCTGCCTTACTAGGCTTTTTCATTATTTCTTTTCTTTTGTGTGATTTCATTTGCATGATGTGATCCCCCATGATGTTCTATTTGATGTTCTCTCTCTTTGTGGCATTCCTATTGTGTCGCCAAAAAGTGTATCCTTTGACACTTTTTCACTCATTTGGGCCTTTTCCCTTGGATTTTGGCCTCGTTTTGCCTTGATTTGGTCTTGAAAGCTTGCAAATCAACAACAATCTAACATTTTTTTATAAAGGTGTTGTGAAGTGTTGTAACGCATTTTCCCACCTTTCTAAGACCCTTTCAACACATCTCACTTAAAAAACTCCTCTTTACCCATTTCCAAGCCTTGTGCCAAAGTGTTGTAAGGTGTTGTAAGGCATCTTCACACTTTCCTAGGATTTCCATCAACCAATTAACCCTTTTCTTATGTTAATTTGACCCCTTAATGTACTTTTAGACCCGACTTAAGTGTGTTTCAGGAGACAAACCTGATAAACATCATTTACCATATTTTTATTCCCAACTGGACCACTTGAATTTGCTCAAGTGGACTAGGTTGCCACCTTGGGTGACCTAGTCCCTTTTGGCTTAAAATTCAAAATTAAAACACAAACCTAACAGGAATTTTCCTCCAAAACCCTAGTGTCGACCTATCAAGTGACATTTTTGGGAAATTAGGGCATATCTTGTATAAATAAGGGTTTTCATCTTCATTTTTCCTCTCTTACTCTCCCACTCCCTAAGATCATTTTTCATCTTCATAAGCACTTTTGCACCTAATCTTCACAAGCAAGCATTCAAGCACAAGGCATCTCAAGCAACCTCCATTGGAGCTGATTCTTGTATGTTGCAGACTTCAACAACAAAGGATTTGGTGAGTGTTTTTATTTTCTTAGTCATTCAATCATCTCTTCCTTTCACTCTATTTCATTTGGATTTGACTATCAAAATGGGATTTGACTAAGGAAAACCCCTATTCTCTAACCTTAACCCTTTGTCTCCTCTTTGCATGTGTGATTTGCAAGTTTTTTTATGTAGGTTTGTCAAAGAGAAATGTGCTAAAAGGTGTTGCTAACTCATCAAATTCATTCAAGTCAACAAAGCCCTTGTTGAAGCTTGGAGACCTCCTTCAACCCGTTTTCTGTAGACTCTGAACTAGACACATGTCAGGATCCGAAGTGCAAACCAAAGGCTCCAATCTCTACTTCCAGATTCTCAAAAACTTAGAAGAGGACTAGGTTGCCAACAATGGCGACCTAGTCCCTATGAACCTATTTTTTAGGGATTTTGACATTTCTGGATACCCTTTTGGCAGAAACCCACTCTGACAAATTTTCTCGGTAGAAGGACTAGGTCGCCTATTCTGGCATAAGTGTCCCTATGCAAATTTATGGCAGATTCTAGAACATTCTTGAGCTCCTCATCTATAACTTTCACTACCCAGGTACACCACTTATGTTATTTCTAGTTTCTTTCCAGTTTGCATACATTTAGGTCATTTAATTCACATTGCATGTAGTTTAGATATACATTACTTTACATTCCATAGGTAGTTTAGTTTTATTTTATTTCAGTACTTAGCCACAGTTTATCACACACAACACAACCCTATTCAACCCCTACCCTTTGAATGCAATCACAAAAAAGAGGCTATCAACAAGGTGTAAGAGTGTCATTCCTAAACGAAGTGCTCTTAGGTGGAAAACCCTAGCGACCTAGTAAAGGAGAATCCTCTTTCCCCTCTTAGAATATATCTTTATAGTCATTCATTTTGGTGAACCTAACCATACAAAACTTGTTAATCTTCTGATTTTACAGTGATATCTTAGGAAAAAGCTTGCATTGCATTAGGATTTTGCATTGTCTGCATCCTAGGGTTTATAAAATAATGCATTAGTGAAAATTTCATGTTAGCTTGCATTTTTACATATATCTTTTCATTTAAAATTTCTAGCATTCTACATTTTCACATTAGGAATGCATCATACAACCTAAAACACATCAAAACCAATCAAAAACATAAAAAAATTTGAAAAAAAATCCCTATTGGGACTAATTCGCCATTCTGGGCGACTTAGTCCCAGTTCACATTTTTAACTACCTATTACAACATCAGAAACCTTATTTTTGTGCTTCCTAGACCTCCTAGTACCATATACTATAAGTTTGGAAAGTTCTGAGAACATAGATTTTATGCTTCTAACTCAAAATCATCAATTTAGGGTGGTCATTTTTGATACACCTTCATCATTAGATTTGCAAAATGCTTACATTTATGAGATTGTGCTTAACATTGATAAAAGTACTTTTTACTTTTGGTTATACAATGTTTACATTCATAAAACTATGCATAAGTTTTCTAAAAGTACTTTTCATTCTTTCATATACATTGTTTACATTCTTAAAACAACATACATTGGATAAACATGTTCTGTATATTTGTATCTACATTGTTCATATTGTTGCAACAATGCATGAAATGGTTACATGTATTTGTCATTTTTGTTCAAACAATGCTAGTATCGTACAAATCTAGATATGATAAGAAACCTTCCCTACCTTCTCCCTATGAGAGCATTTTAGTGATAGAGAATACAACCTTGGACATTCCAAACGATCATATTAGTTCTTCTCCTAATCTCTCTCCTCTTGGTGATGAAGAGATTTTTGTGTTGGAAGAACCTATTAATGAGAGTTATGTGAATACTAGTTGTTTCTCTCCTCTTACCTTTCTTAACCAACATGATAACACAACCATAAGGGATCATGAAAATCACCTTTTCCCTTCTCCTATTATCTCTCCTAGTTCTAACAAAGATACTTTGCCGTTAGAACATACAATCGATGAAATTCATGCATCTCTTAGTTGTCCCCCTTCTCCTAGGGAACCCCTTATTAAACAAGACAATTCCACCCCTGATCGTTCTCCTACTTGCGATGGAGTCCCTTTAAAAGAACCAACCTTTGAATGTGAAGAACATCCAACTTTTAGTTCTCTTGAAAACTCTCCTCCTAGGGAGAATATCCTGGTGCAAGATCGTGTGAACCTTGACACATATCCTCCAAACACTAAACCTTCCCTAGGAAAAGATAATCAAGTAACATTAGAATCCCTTTCACTAAAAAATCATACAAATCAAGAAAAGATTCTTGAGGTTATGACGACACAAGTGGGATCTCCTTTAATTTGCAAGCCTCCAAAGTCCCCTCCCACTAGTGAATCACACAAAAAACTAAGAGATATCTTGAAATCCATGATGCAATCTAATCATAATAATGTTTTGTAGCTACTAACTTGTAACTTAGTGACTCAAACATATAGGGGATCACACATCACTCCTACACCATTACCCTTTTCTTAACTTAGAGTCCCTAGTGTTGAGGACCTTAAAAAAACTCCTGCTGATATATCTGTATGGCAACTTATTCAACTTTCACCTATAGTCAACTTTCTATTTCAAGAAATGTTGCAAATATAGATGGAGGAGATCCAATCTTACATCAAATCAAACAATATCACATCTCCCTCTCATCCCATGCAAGTAACCCAATCCGAAATCACATTCCCTAAACATGAATTACCCTCACTTGCGATTCAACACAAGAATGATCCCTTGATGATAATGGTGATCATTAATGAAACTCTAGTCAGGCACACTCTCATAGAAAATGGAGCAGAAATTAATATTTATAGCATAGACCTCCCCAACAAACTTGGCATGGACAAAAAGCTCATTCAACTTAATGATGTTCATATTTGTGGCTTTGACAATGTTAATCGACAACCACTAAGGATTATAACATTACCTATCAAGGTCGGACCTATAGTGTTTCCTACCTCTATCCATATCATCCAAGGACCCCTTCCATACAATCTTCTCCTAGGGAGGCCATGGATTCATGCTATGAAGGGAGTCCCATCTACCCTTCACCGTATAATAAAATTTGGGCACAATAACAAAATATACACAATTGATGCAAATGAATGAAGTTATGAATCAACTCATCACAACATGTCCAACTCCCCTAATCCTTTAATTCCTAGATCAAAACTTATCCAAGTTGATGCTAACCCTTCCCCTACAACAAAACTCTTTTGTGATCATTGGGGGTCATTAGATTCTACACCTCCTTTCAATAAGTTTTCCACAATCTCACCCTCTTGGTCCACAGAGTCATATACACACAATTCATTTTCAAAAGACAACCTAGAAATGTCATCACTAGAAGACAACCTAGAAATGTCACTAGAAGGCCACCTAGGAGTAGCACTTTGAGAGGGTGGAGAGATCAAGCACCACCGAACATGTTGCAACATGCTCCTATGGCCACAATCCCATCGGCTAGTCAAGGGAGAAACCTATGGCCAAGAAACTTGATTTCCACAAGTAGAGAGACTCCTGCCTCTTCAACGCCTATAAGGAGGCAAGCAGCCCTAGGAGGAGGCAAGCAGCCCTAGGAGGAGGAAGGTGATGGAGAAACTTTGGCCATGGTGCAGGGGGCATTTCTCTAATGGTCGAATAATTCCTAAAGATGAACCACCTCCACATAAACTTTGTTGGCTTGCACCTGAATCTGTAACAACAGATTAAAACAAATGATTGTTTTAGCAAAATTGAAACCTATGTTATGTATTTTAATTCAAGCTACAGCCTTGTTTGAATTATTGAAGTGTAATTTTAAATCGACCCACCACTTTTTGATAAATATGTATAATATTACTTTATAACATGTTTATAAAAAATATGTCATTTTAAAAACTGCACACGTACAATAAGTTCTTGATTAGAAAAACTATTTAAATAAAATTTAAAAATGCTTAGCCAACGAGGGAAATGCTGAGCCGAAACGCAAGAGACTTCTATCATTATTGTCGATTCTTCGTTTTGTTTTAGCCGTAGTGGAGATCTCCTACCTATTCTTGGCTTCCATCAAGAAATAATTACACATGTTTTGGGTTTGATAATAGTCAATACGGCAGTAATTTCAAACAGCTGGAATGGGGCTCCACCCGCTTCACGAAAACGATCCTATAACAAAACCTAGTACGCTGCTCCCAATGGCGTGGAAGTATAGATATATAAAGCAGTCGCTTAAAGGAAGCTGTGACATGTTCGAAGTCGATTTCTCCTCGACTTTTCCTAATTTGATTGGAGTTCTAGTTATTTTCTTAAGACATGAAAATCACATGGTAGAAATTTGAATAAAACATAACGTGTATCGTGTATCCACAAGGCTTCTCAGCCCTGGTATAGTATGTAATTTCTGTACCAGAAATACATTTTTAATGACTTTTGCATAGTTTGCTTGCGTGTAAAGATAAGATGATATGAATTTCTTCTTACTACTCATGAATAAGCTGTTGGAGGACAGCTTATTGATTTACATTCACAAATCAGGCCGTCAACTTCCAGGCAATGTTATTGATCTTCTATTTAAAATGAAATAAGAGATTCATTTATGGGTAAACTAGGTTAACTATGTAAAGAAAGTAAATAATTTTAGATTGAATAAGTAGATAGAGTGGAAGGGAGTAGATTAGGTAATATTAGACAAAAAGTACTATTGTATTAAAATAATAATAAATGAATGAAGATATTGTTTAGTTTTTTGATCGAAGAATAAGTCAATCGATGAAGACAATGAGATTTATGTGTCTTAGGATCTAGAAATAATTTAAATATTTATGTATGTGGATCAAAATTAAAATATTATTATTTTCTATGCATTGGATTGAGTTCATAATTCTAGATCTAGATTGCCACTAGAATCTCACTTTACACCCAAAAACTCGATCTCTAATGATCTTGGATTTCTCTTCGTAGATTCTCAAATAAATAGACTACTAGACAATGGTATCATATTTCTCACTCTTATGGATTTCTATTAAGGTGCTCATATTTAAAAATACTTCAATAGATACCAAACTTTAAACATGCACAAAAGTGTTAGGATGATTACTAGATGATTCATATGCAATAGGATGAGTATGAGTAGATGTGTTCAACTACTTTCTTGATTTTAGCATTTAATGTATGTCTGAATGATTCTCTTGTGATAGTTGATGATTATTTATGTGTTTAAATGAGGGCAAGTTGATGTCATTTTATAAATGAATGCCAAATTATAAAGATTTGTACATAGTTGGCTTGGGAAAAAGTTTAAAAGGGGCTAGATTGAAAAATGCTTATTTTTTCTTTTGCATTTAAGTAAATCAAGATTACAATTGTGAGGATGACCTTGCAATGATGGAAAAAAATTGAATAGCCAACTAGTATGGATAAGTTCCTAGGAGAATGGGATTAATGATCATAATTAGACATAAGTGAAATAGACTATGATTATATGTACATAAGCATAGGGATTAGATACAAGCATATGTCTCGGTTAAAGAAAGGGAAGGTATTCAAAGGGCCATAAATTAACTTAAATAACTTTCTTAATGTAATGTATTAGCCATAAATTATATGTGTATCAAGCACTCAAATAGAGTCACTTTCAGATTTAAATTAATAGAAGCAAAATAGAATACAAACCATTAGATTATAAATAAATTCAACAATTCATTGATTTAAAATATTCAATTTTTTATTTAAAATATTAAATAATTATGCAATTATAGACATGAGTACTAGAATTTAAACTAGTCAACCAATACCACCCTCAGATCGTTGCTTCTCCATAGGATTTTTTAAAATGAAGGATCTACCATGGTAATTAATGCATTTTCCTATATTTTTGTGAAGATTTTTCAAGATTTTTTACAAATTTCTAACTAGTTAAAAACGATTGCCAATGAAATTAACTATTTTTTCAAAAAGAAAATTCCAATATATATTGTTTTAAATGAAGTATTTGACAAGATTTTATACTTTTTAGGGGGGTTCTTAAAATTATCACTGCTACATACCACTTTGCACAACTCAATCAGAGGAAATTCTATTCACTTTGTTAGCCTTGCTAGGGTTGTGAAGTTATGATTCTTTAAGAACACATGCTCGTGGATTGTTTTAAAGGCTCATAATACCAAGAGCACTTTGTTAATCCCAACTCTAATTCAATTGAGAAAAAACAATGACCACACCAAATTTATTAAAAAAAATAGAATCCTACCAGAAGTTTAAAATTAGTTACTAGAGACTTAAATATGCTGATATTATAACCCCCTATGTTGATCAAACATAGATTTTTTGGTACTACACATATGTATCATATTAATGATCGACATTATTTATTCAAACCCTTCAAACATGAACCTTTTACTCAGCATAATGTATTGTTAGAGAATGGAGTTTGAATCCTTGTTGGGTCCATCCTTTGTATGCATTCAAATTAGAGATTTTATTTCTTATTTGAAAATATAAAAATTTATCTACCTTTAATTAGGATTCATGTATTTTAAAAATATATATGTCATCACCAGAAAACCACCTAAAAATGTCACTAGAAGGCCACCTAGGAGTAGCACCCTAAGAGGGTGGAGAGATCAAGCACCACCAAATAGGTGGCATCATGCTCCTATGACCACAACCCCATCGGTTAGTCAAGAGAGAAACCTAAGGCCAAGAAACTTGATTTCCACGAGTACAGAGACTATTACCTCTTTAGCGCTCACAAGGAGGCAAGCAGCCCTGAGAGGAGAAAGGTGATGGAAGAACTTTGGGCATGGTGCAAGGGACACCTGAATCTGTAACAACACATTCAAACAAACAATTGTTGTAGTAAAAAATGAGACCTATGTTATGTATTTTAATTCAAATTAGAGTCTAGTTTGGATTATTGGGTTGTGATTTTATATCCACCCATCGCTTTTTGATGAATATATATACTATTTTACTTTACAATAGATAATGTTGACACCTCTTCATCCAAAATATATGTCATTTTAAAAGATATACACTATAATAAATTCTTTGATTACAAAAACTATTTAAATAAATTAAAAAATCCTTACAGCAAATGTGCACAAGAAGAGGTAAATGCTGAACCAAAACGCATGAGACTTTATCATTATTGCCAATTCTTTGTTTTGTTTTATTCTCTTGAATCCTATAGACTGACAGGTCTCATAGACGTAATTAAAATCATTTATTCATTCATTCGTAGTGGAGATCTCGTACGTATTCTTGGCTTCCATCAAGAAATGATTACACATGTTCGGTTTGATAATAGTCAATACTGCAGTAATCTCAAACAGCTGGAATGGGCTGCACCCGCTTCATGAAAACGATCTTATAACAAAACCTACTACGCTGCTTCCAATCCGGAATAGGTTATATAATTCAGTTGTGCCAGGGCTTTATCAGTTATATAAGGACGTAAGTGAGCAGACTACTACTTTTTCATACTCTTCTCCAAAACTGGCGAGGAAGAAGAGATATATAAAGCAGTCGCTTAAAGGAAGCTGTGACATGTTTGAAGTCGATTTCTCCTTGACTTCTCCTAATTTGATTGGAGTTCTAGTTATTTTCTTGAGACATTAAATTCACATGGTAGAAATTTGAATAAAACATAACGTGTATCCACAAGGCTTCTCAGCCCTGGAAGACTGTTTATTCCTTGTACCTGAAATACATTTTTAATGACTTTTGCATAGTTTGCTTGCGTGTAAAGATAAGATGATATGATTTTTTTCTTATTACTCATACCAAACTATAAAATATAACAAAACATTTGTTGGAGGACAGCTTATTGATTTACAGTCACAAATCAGGCC
Source organism: Sequoiadendron giganteum (assembly GCA_007115665.2). Taxonomy (NCBI): domain Eukaryota; kingdom Viridiplantae; phylum Streptophyta; class Pinopsida; order Cupressales; family Cupressaceae; genus Sequoiadendron; species Sequoiadendron giganteum. Next base: position 49,637,550 of record CM021106.1, read on the forward strand.
GTCAACTTCCAGGCAATGTTATTGATCTTCTATTGAAAATGAAATAAGAGATTCCTTTATGGGTAAACTATGTTAACTAAGTAAATAAAGTAAATAATTTTACATTGAATGAGTAGATAGAAAATAATTTTACATTGAATGAGTAGATAGAGTGGAATGGAGTAGATTAGGTAATATTAGACAAAAAGTAGTATTATATTAAAATAATAATAAATGAATGAAGATGTTTACTTTTCTGATCGAGGAATAAAGGTCAATTGATGAATACAATGAGATCTATGTCTTCGAAGATCTAGAAATGATTTAGATATTTATGTATATGGATCAAAATTAAAATACTATTATTTATTATGCATTGGATTGAGTTCATAATTCTAGATCTAGATTGATGTTAGAATCTCACTTTACAGCCAAAAAATTGATCTCTAATGATCTTGGATTTCTCTTTGTAGATTCTCAAATAAATCGACTACTAGACAATGGTATCATATTTCTCACTCTTACAAATTTTCTATTGAGGTGTTAGTATTTAAAAATACTTCAATAGATACCAAACTTTAAACATGCACAAAAGTTTTGGGATGATTACTAGATGATTCATATGCACTAGGATGAGTACGAGTAGATGTATTCAATTATTTTCTTGATTTTAGCATTTAATGGATGTGTGTGTGATTTTTCTTGTGATAGTTAATGATTATTTATGTGTTTAAATGAGTGCAAGTTGATGTCATTTTATAAAAATGAGTGTCAAATTATAAAGATTTGTGCATAGTTGGCTTGGGGCAAAAGTTTAAAAGGGGTTAGATTGAAAACGTATGGTTTTTCTTTTGCATTTAAGTAAATCAAGATTACAATTGTGAGGATGACCTTGCAATGATGGACATACTTTGATTAGACAACTAGGATGGATAAATTCGTAGGACAATGGGATTAATCATAATAATTAGACATAAGTGAAATAGATTGTGATTATATGCACATAAGTAGAGCGATTAGAGATAAGCATATGTCTAGGTTAAAACAAAGAAAGGTATTCAAAGGGTCATAAATTAACTTAAATAACTTTCTTAATATAATGTATTAACCCTAAATTATATGTATATCAAGCATTCATACATAATCACTTTCAAATTTAAATTAATAGAAGAAAAATTGATGCAAGAGCATCCCTGGTTGTAAAGCAATCATGCATGAACCAAAAACATGTCTTTTCCTTTCAGTTCAAACTGTATTTGTCTTAGTAGTTTCTTTGGTATTTTACCTCTATATCATTTCTTAGCTCCTAGAGTAGAATATAGCATCTACACGAGGTTATCTACAACATATCCCAATTTTAGGAGATTTACATTTGTTTGTAGAAAGTTATCGATCTCAAAATTTTATTGACATTCTCAGTTAGAGCATTTAGGTCCGATCTAGTCCAAGATTTGTTGTGTGGACCTATTTCGGAGCATGCAGAGCATAATGGAACATGATACAAGTATTTTGGGTCCAAAGGGAACTTTCTTGGAGATTTGCAATACGTTTCATCTCACGATGGATTACCTTTCTCATGTTTGAGGCTGACCTACACGCTTGATCATTCATTGCAATTTGTAAACCCTCGAGGTTGACATGGACCATATTTGGAGATGGAGATTGATATTTAAGATCAATTTTAATTCATAAGAAAGCAATTCATTAGGATTTAATGATTAGAGTTTAGATATTTTGAGCTGCCTAGTTATGGGATTGTAATAAGGCCTTCTTGCTAGTTGTAATATCTAGAACACCCTTATGGTAGGCCTGTGAACCCTATTTATTTTTCATATGAGGCATATGATGCATGTAAGACTAGAAATTATTGAATCAATGATCATTCATGTTTACTAAGCATTTCTTGTGTTATTTCCATTGTGTTGAACCTTAAGTTGCATGGTTGGATAGGCTTTTCTAGACCGTCCATCTGTGACATCACCAAGTTGAATCAGAATGAGTTTACAAGTCTTGAAGGCATTCCTTGTAGTGAAAATATCGCCAACCTGAGGTAGACTACATGTGTTTTCAACCTGTGTCGACTATGAGGGTGGGTGCAAAAAGAAGGGGGGCCAAAAAGTGGCAAACTTTTTAATTTTTTTTTAAAAGACCATAATGTGCTCATGTTATAACATGCTGGATTTGTGTGACCGATCCTAAGGCTCGGTCACACCATTGCTATAATGTGCTCATGTTATAATGTAAGCACATTATAACTGTTTATCACAAAAAAAATGCAAAAATCATCGTTTCTCATTTCTGCATTTTTCTCCAAGCTCACAAACTTTAAACTCTCAAAAGCATGCTCGCGTTATTGGAGACCAAATTCTTCATCAAATCATTGTTGTCTTCACTAAAATGCATCCACGACATCAAGGAAGTGTTAGGAGTAAGTTTTGTTTATTTTTTTTGTGAATTTGTTTCTAAATAGGTAAATATAATAGGTTTTTTGATTTAAATTTATTTAATTTATAGGAAATGATAATCAATCCCCCAATCTTAAAAATCATCCTTCACTTTAACTTGAAATACCTAGTGAAGAACACCAAAAGTCCAACAAAAACTCCTCCAACAATTCCTCAACATCCCCCTAGAACTCAACAAAATTTAATGGGAGAAATTAAAAATAACAAAAAGAAAATTGAGGAGTTAATTGTGAGGTTGAAAGATCCTGCAAGTTCAACCTCGCAAAGGTCCACACTTACAAATTCACTTCAAGCAATGTTAAAACAACTAGATTCAATTAGAAAGCAATTAAGTGGTTGGGTGGAGAAGAGATAGGAGTACAAAGAATATTATGCGAATAAACTATCCTACACACAAGTCCAAAATGACAAACTTACAAAATTTGACTTGTGTTCGTGCTTTTCAAAAGCCCACGAACAAATCAACCTCTACACCCTACAAGAAATAGGTTTCCTATCCATTGGTGCAACCACCAAGGGATAAAGGACCATTTTTGGTAGAGGTGGAGGATGTTTTTTGACCATCCTCCATGCAAAAATAATGAGGTCTTGTAATATTTCTTGAGGAAACTCTACTATGAGTTTGTCCTCAACAAAAACCCCAACTATTTTGATATGTGAGACTTTTAGGGTAGAGGTGGTGGATCTACACAAGATAGACTAGGGGCATGTATTGATCCTCAACAGTCTATGGGATGAGCAATCGCTAGACCATCTTATGAGTGCATGTGGCTATGCCTTCCGTTGTGAAGGAGACTGTTGAGGTCAAGACTCTACTATTTGTTAGTTCCTTGATCAAGAGTATCATACAACATGCTAGTCCTGCAGTACAGCATGAGCCTGGGGAGACTTCAAGGGGTTGGGTTCCACCCCATATTTGTCAGGCTTGTGGGGCCACGCGTGGTTATGACTCCAAGGATAGTCAGGAAGTAGCTGCACAATCTACGTTTGGAGCTGACCAGTTGGTGATGACAAATGCCCTCCTGAATGAGGCTTTCCACCTTGATACTCAAGTAAATGTTAGAAATTTCATTTAATTTAATTTATCAAATTTCATTTTCGAAATGAAAAATTAACTAATTTAATTTAATGATTGTAATGAAATTTTAGGGTCATAATGTTCATTCTATTTTTAGAGGTCCTCCACCTCTGTATTACGCTATGACATGTATTGTTGAGGTATGTAACAAGTAAACCATTATAAATATTACATGTGAACAACATTGTTATCTGAATGGTATTCTAATATTTGATTTTGGATGTTGAATAGGTTAATCTTGGAGATTTCATGGTGTAGTGTAGAAAAATGTATCCTTGACATTTTCACAATCATTTGGGCCTTTTCTATGGATTTTGGCATGATTTTGCCTAGATTTAATGTTCTAATGTGGCCAAAAAATTCACATTAGGCCTTGAACGCTTGTAAATCAATAAAAACCTAATGATGTCTTACAAAGGTGTTGTGAAGTGTTGTAACCCACTTTCACTCTTTTGTAGGACCCTTTCATTATTGTTCAACTAATAACCTCTTACCAAGCCTTATTTCAAAGTGTTCCAAGGTGTTGTAACAAACTCTCACACTTTTCTAGGCATGCCATCAATAATTCGACCATTTCTCATGTTTAAATGGCCCCATTATGCACTTACAGGCCCTACTTAAGTGTATTTTGGAGAAAAATCCTGATAAACATCATTTAATACACTGTAATTCTTGACACCTAGCAAAATTGCCTTGGTGGGACCAGGTCGCCATTTTGGGTGACTTAGTCCCATTTGGCTTAAAAATCAAAATTATTTTAATATTCTGGAAAGATATTGTTCTCTAGATCCTAAGGTCAGCCTGCGATTAGTTATTTTTGGGAAATTAGGAAAAATTATGTATAAATAAAGGGTTGTCCCCTCATTTCCACCACCCAATAACTCCTACTTCTCAATCAAGCAATCAAGCAATCAAGCATTCTACACATCATCAAGCATTCATCCATTGGAGTTGTTACTTGCATATCTTCAGACTTCTACATCAAGGGTCTGGTGAGTAGTAGCATTTGCATGATGTTCAATCATCTTTCCCTTTCTATTTCATTTCATTTTCTAGGGTTTGATTACCAAAATGGGGTTTGACTAAGGCAAACCCCTATTATCTAACCCTAACCCTTTTCCTCTCTTTGCATGTGTGTTTTGTAGGTCTTTTATGCAGATTTGTCAAAGAGCAAGGTGTTAAAAGGCGCCAACATCCCATCAACATCATTCAAAGTCAACAAAACCCTAAGAGAGGCTTTGAGACAAGCTATAGGTCAAAGTCTGTAGATTCAGATCCAGATTTTTGTCTGACTGCTGGGCCTGGAAAGTGTTTTTTGTAGTTCTGGATACCCATTTCCCCGAAACCTATTCCGATAGAATCTTCTCGAAATAGGATTAAGTCACCCAGCTTGGCATAAGTGTCCCTATTGGCTTCAATAGTGAATTCTGCAAGATTCCAAAGCCTCTCAACATCACACTTCAGATTCCAGGTGCACCTCTCTAGTCTCCTCTATTTCTAATACAATTTACTTGTGTTTTCTAGGTCATTTAGCATACAACATTGTGTTTTCAAACACTTTTGCATTTCATTAGTTTGCATTGAATAGTTAGTTTCTTTCACTAGTTTTCAGCATTTAGACACATTTTAGATCACATCTAAATTAAGTCTTGAATGAACCCTTAGATCCCTTTTGGTGGAAAGACTTCCCTCCTTTTAGGTGAAAAACCCTAGAAGTGTAAGAGAATCCTCCTTCCCAAAAAATCTATGATTCATTTTCATGAACCTGCCTTTAGAACACTTTTACTTCTAATTTCAAGTACATTTGCATCCTAGGAAAAGATTGCATCCACATTACATTAGGGTTTTCTTTTTTTTGCATTCTAGGGTTTTCAAAATTGCATTAGTGAAAAACTCATATAGCTTGCATTTCATTCAAAAATTCCAAAAAAAATCCATTTTCATATTGTATTTGCATCTGAAAAGCCTAAAACTCATAATAACCATTCAAAACTTCTGAAACTTGTTAAAAAAATCACTACTCGGACTAATTCACCACACTGAGTGACTTAGTCCCTCTATACATTTTGCACTATAATTTTTATCATTTTCAGAGAATTTTTTGCATTTCTGTTCTTTGTTGTTGCATCTCTATTACTATTTCTAGATTTTTTGTTTTATTTCATTTCATGCACATAGTTTTCTTTCATTATGACTATGTCTTTGAATAAGTTTTGGATGTCACTAAAATCCTTAGTTTACATGTCAAGCTGTGCCTTTGGAACTAATCCTATTGACCTTGAACCCACTTTTGCTCAATCAACTCTTAATGCATCTCCTCCTCATGATGTCGACATCATTGGAGATGATGATGGTAGCATGAATAGGTTCCTAAATGATTGCCTTGACAACCTTGAAGATAATTGAACCAAAAAAAATGTATATGCTAACAAGGTGAAGAGGATTCCCTGTACTAGGCCCCTAGGGTTCTTCACCTAAGGAGCACTTGATTTGGGAATGGCACTCCTTCCACTTTGTTGATATGGTTATTTTTGGTGATTGTATTCAAAAGGCAGTTAAGGGTTGATTAAGGTTGTGTTGTGTGTGATGAAGTGTGTTTAAATGCTGAAATAGAATGAAACTAACTAACTATGAAATGTAAGGTAATGCAAATCTAAACTACATGCAATGTAAGATAAATGACCTAAATTATTGAAAACTGGAAGGAAACTAGAAATAACATAAGTGGTGCACCTGTATATTGAAATTTGTAGATGAGGACTCCCGAAATGTTTTGGAATCTATTAGAAATCTTCACAGGGACACTTACGCTAGAATGGGCAACCTATTCCTCTTCCCAAGAAATTTTTCTAGAATAGGTTTCAGGCAAAAGGGTGTCCAAATCCACAAAAATCCCCAAAAGATAGATCTAGAGGGATTAGGTCACCATTGTTGGTGACCTAGTCCACTTCTGAATTTTTGAGAATCCAGAGGTGGAGATTAGAGCCCTCGGTCTGCACTCTGGTTCTTGGTAGGTGTTTGGTTCAGATTCTGTAGAAAATGGGCTTAGAGAGGTCTCCAAGCTTAAACTAGGGCTTTGTTGACTTGAATGACTTTGATGAGTTGACAACACCTTCTTAGCACCTTTTTCCTTGACAAACCTGCATACAAAAACCTGCAAATCACACGTGCAAAGAGGAGACAAGGATTAGGGTTAGAGAATAGGGGTTTGCCTTAGTCAAACCCATTTGATGATAATCAAATCCAAATGAAATATAATGAAAGGAATGGATGATTGAATGATTATTAGTGTATACATTAATGCTTGCTTACACATAGGTTAACCTAAGACTACTTAGGCATTTATTACTGTATGACTCATTGACATAGCCTAGATATTTTCCTGATATTTTGTTCAGCCCTTGGATATTTCTCCTTTATAAGGAGACCCTTGACTATCTAATAAGATGTGAGGAACTTATGCATTATCTGTACTTGATTAAATCTTCTTTGTGATCATTGGTTCTTTCATGGTATCAGAGCAACATTGACTTCTATGGTGACAGTATTAGATTCTTATGGTTCCAGTTATCCCCATACATCTATGATTCTTGTGGTCCCTGTTACAAAATCTTCTATGATACTTGATTCATTCCATCAGTATTCGTCACATGTCAGCATTGGGTTGGAGATTCCTGAGCAACATTTAAAGACATCATGGGCACCATCATCATCATTCTTGGATGAGTTTCAACTCTATTCAAGATCATACATCCATCTTCTCACATGGGAAGATATCCTGCATCTTCAGTTGGTTTCTTTTCTTCCCAAGGGAAGGAACATTGTGAAGCGTTCTTGGAACTACATCTGCATCCTCTGTCAACTATCCAACTTTAATGTAGCGGGACATGTATTATGGGGGGGTCTCATAGACCTTCTATCATTTTCTCTCTTATGGAGGAAATCATATATTGTACTTAGTGTAAGAAGTAGTACTTCTTCACGTGTATAAATTTCATGCATCTTTTCTCTTTTTTTGGAGGGTAGTTTTTTCCCATAGGGTTTTCTACTTTTCTCCACTTCCTAACAGATTACTTTGTGCATGGGTACCTAACATGGCTAGTAGTTGGGACCCATTTTATCTTACGTACCTAAGTTATGCTTAAGGGGGGGTGTCAGTGTATACATTAATGCTTGCTTACACATAGGTTGACCTAAGCCTACTTAGGCATTTATTACTGTATGACTCATTGACATAGCCTAGATATTTTCCTGATATTTTGTTCAGCCCTTGGATATTTCTCCTTTATAAGGAGACCCTTGACTGTCTAATAAGATGTGAGGAACTTATGCATTATCTGTGCTTGATTAAATCTTCTTTGTGATCATTGGTTCTTTCAATGATAAAGCCAATACAAACACTTACCAAATCCTTTGTTGAAGATGTCTGCAACATGTAAGAACCAACTCCAATGGAGGTTGCTTGTGCTGCCTTGTGCTTGATTGCTTCCTTGGGAAACTTGAGTGCAAGAGTGCTTGTGAAGAGGAAAATGAGCTAAGGGGGGGAAAAGAGGAGGAAGAGGAAAAATGAGGCTAAAAACCGTTATTTATACATATTAAATGCTAATTTTCCTGAAATGCAACATGATAGGCCGACACTAGGGTTTTGGAGGCAAACTCCCATTAGGTTTTTGTCTTAAATTTGAAATTTATGCCGAAAGGGACTAGGTTGCCAAAGGTGGCGACCAAGTCCACTTGGGAAATTTCAAGTGGTGGTCAAGAATTAAATAATGTTTAATAAAGTTTATTTGCTTTGACTCTCGAAACACACTTTAGTCAGGCCTAAAAGTACTTTAAGGGGACAAATTATCAAAAGAAAGGGTTAAATTAATGATGATGAGCCTAGGAAAATATGAAAATGCATTAGAACACTTTACAACATTTTGTCACAAGGCTTGGAAAGGGGTAAAAAGGAGTTTTTTAGGTGAATTATGTTTAAAGGGTCTTAGAAAAGTGGGAAGATGTGTTACAACATTTCACAACACCTTAGTAAAATAATGTTACATTGTTGTTGAATTGCAAGCTTTCAAGACTTAATCAAGGTAAAACAAGGCCAAAATCCAAGGGAAAAGGCCAAAATGAGTGAAAAAGTGCCAAAGACTACACTTTTTGGCAACACATTTAGCCCCACTTTAGTGAGAGGATGAACTTGCTTCAAAGTCACACTAAAGTAGCCAATTCATGCATGTTGAGAGGGATCCAATGTATTCATGCTTAGTAAGATGATATGGCATCAATTGAGAGGGATGATCAAGCCCTCGGGATCAAGATCCCATGGCAGACCAAACATAAGCACAAAAGATCACACAAGGAGTAATGTGAAAGTGTGGAGAGAAGAAAGGGTCAGATCTAGCTTCAACCATTTGTCTAGCTAGTTGTGGATCAGATCTAGGTTGTTTGTCCAAAAAGCAAGAGGGTACTCACTTTGGGCCGACGAGACTTTCAGTTGTTCACCGGGTGAGAATGCCAAAAGGGTGAGAGACATACACTCGGTTGGTATGCACTCAAACACACACAAAGTTGGCTATGGGGAAATTCATGCCACTAGTTGGGCTTCCCACTCAAGCATACCAAAGTTATACTCCCTGACAACTTTGATAAGGTGCCACAAAAGACAAGGGTTGCGATTCATGAGACAAGAAAAGCCTTGGATGCTTAGAACCCATGAAAAAGTGCAAGATGGAACCACAGGCATGCAATTTGTGTTATGCAAGGACACGAGAATGCAATATGTAACAATGCAAAAAGGTAAAATGAAAAAGGGATGTTCAAAGGAGTTTTTTTTCATTCATGTGAGGCCTTTTACTTAGGGAACATTGTGTCTAATGTCTCCAAGAGAGGACCAATCAAAGGATAAAATATTCAGAACTTAGGTGATGTAGTGTGTCACATCAGGTCACTAAGAGGAATTTAGTATGCAGAGATAGGTCACTTTCATGAAAGGACATTACATGCAATGTCATCCACCAAGTGAGAGACTCGTCCTATGAAGTACCAAGGAAAATGTAAAAGGGAATAATGCTAGGGTATGCCCCCACTTTAAAGGAATTGTGAAACACCGTACTGTCAGAAATTACTTTAAATTAGGAGGTATGAGAGGATAAGTATGTCACATGCGATCTGGCTTAAGGCATGTCATCCACATCCCAAGCTTGCTCTGTTATGTTCATGAAAAGTGGTCAACTAGCCAAAAGAGGCAATGAAAAGTGACATATGAGGACAAGGCTAACGAACCCCTTCCCCCACTTAGTGCAAGGCAAAGGTGAGCCGAATAGGTTGAATGTATGTATTAGTGAGAGGAAGTAGGTGCTCCCATAGAAGGGACAACACCACACTCCATGAGATGTTTGAAGGTTATTGTTTGAAGAAAGTGGAGAGAAGGGAGGTAACCCTAAATATTTCTTGGAAGAGTATGATATGAAATTTTGCATCATTTGTTCATTGCATCCATGTGTAGGATGGGGATGGTAGCTGATACCATAACAATCTTCAAAGTTAAATGAAGGGGTTGTGTGCTTCGAATAAGGATTGGTTTTTGTAAACGAACACAAATCATTTTTAGTGTTATGTGTGGTTCCCTCATGAGGGATGGGAGTTATATAGTTCCCATCACCACCATGGGGTAATGTTTTTGATTTAGAACCAAGTTGAGAAAATAAAACATAAGGTTATTTTGGTTTAGGTTGTGAGATTTAACACTCTCCTTTAAAGGGAGGCATAAGACCCAAATCGTTACTAGAACTTGTATTTGAAAATGAATTGTTTGTATATGACTCTTTGGACCAAGAGGGTGAGATTTTGGAGATGTTATTGAAAGGAGGTGTAGAATCTAACAACCCCCAATGACCATGAAAGATTTTTGTTGTAGGTGAAGGGTTAGCATCAACTTGGATAAGTTATGATCTAGGAATGAAAGGATTATGGGAGTTGGAAATGTTGTTATTAGTTGATGCATAGCTTTGTTCATCTGCGTCAACCTTTTATATCTTGTTATTGTACTCAAATTTCATTGTACGGTGAAGGGTAGATGTGACTCCTTTCATAGCATGAATCCATGGTCTCCCTAGGAGAAGATTGTATGGAAGTGGTCCTTGCATGATATGGATAGAGGTAGGAAACACTACAGGTTTGACCTTGATAGGTAATGTGATCATCCCTAGTGGTTGCCTATTAAGATTGTCGAAGCCACGAATATGATAATCATTAAGTTGAATGAGATTTTTGTCCATGCCAAGTTTGTTGAGGAGGTCTATGCTACAAACATTAATTTCTGCTCCATTGATTATGAGAGTGTTCCTAACGAGAGTTTCATTAATGATCACCTTTACCATCAAGGGATCATTCTTGTTTTGAATCTCAAGTGAGGGTAATTCATGTTTAGGGAATATGATTTCAGATTTGGTTACTCGCATAGGACGAGAGGAGGGTGTGATATTGTTCAATTTTATGTAAGATTCAATCTCATCCATCTGTATTTGTATCATTTCTTGAAATAGAAATTTGACTATCGATGAAAGTTGAATAAGTTCCCATATAGATATATCAGAAGGAGCCTTTTTAAGGTCCTCAACATGAGGGACTCTAAGTTGAGAGAAGGGTAATGGCATAGGAGTGATGGGTGATCCCCTATATGTTTCAGTCACTAAGTTACAACTAAGCGGCTACAAAACATTGGTATGATTAGATTGCATCATGGATTCCAAGATATGTCTTAGTTTTTTGTGTGATTCTCTAGTGGGATGGGACTTAGGAGGCTCACTAAGTAAAGGAGATCCCACTTGTGTCGTCATAACCTCAAGAATCTTGTCTTTATGTTTATGACTTGTTAGTGAAGGGGATTCGAATGTCACTTGATTATCTTCTCCTAGGGAAGGTTTAGCGTTTGAAGGATATGTTTCAATGGTCATGTTGTCTTGCACCATGATATTGTCCCTAGGAGGAGAGTGCTTAGGAGAATTACCAACCAAATGTTTTTCACATTCAACGCTGGGTTCTTCCAAAGGGACTCTAGCACAAATAGGGTAATGAACAGTGGTGGAATTGTCTTGTTTCAGAAGGGGTTTCCTAGGAGAAGGGGGACAACTAAGATATTCATGACTTTCATCACTTGTATGTTCTAACGACAAAGTATCTTCTTCACAACTAGGAGAGATACTAGGAGAAGGAAAAATGTTATTGGCATGATCCCTTATGTTTGTGTTGTCTTGTATGTTAAGAGAGGTAAGAGGAGAGAAACAACTAGAATTATCATAACGCTCATTGATTGGTTCTTCTAACACCAAAATCTCTTCATCACCAAGAGGAGAGAGACTAGGATAAGAACTAATATGATTGTTAGGAATGTCTAAGGTTGTATTCTCTATAATTAAAATGCTCTTAGAGGGAGAAGGGAGGGAAGGTTTCTTAGTATACCTAGATATGTATGATACTAGCATTGTTTGAACAAAAATAAAAAAGTACATATAACCATTTGAAACAATATTGCAACAATATAAACAAGGCATATGTAAAGATACAAAATGTTTTTATCCAATGTATGCTAAGTTTGAAGAATGTAAACAATGTATATGAAAGAAAGAAAAGTACTTTTATCAAACTTAAGAAAAATTTTGCGAATGTAAACATGGTATAAAAAAAATTGAAAAGTACTTTTATGAATGTTATGCACATTTTCAAAAGAATAAGCATTTTTCAGATCTAATGATGAAGGTACATAAAAATGACCACCCTAAATTGATGATTTTGAGTGAGAAGCTTAAAACCTATGTTTCTAAAACTTTCTAGATTGATAGTATATCATACTAGGAGGATAAGAAAGCACATAAATGAGGTTTATGATGTTGTAACAGGCAGTTAAAACCGTGAATTGGGACTAGGTTGCCCAGAATGGCAAATTAGTCCCAATAGGGATTTTTTGCAATGTTTTTGACTTTTTGATTGGTTTCGATGTGGTTCAAGCTATACGATGCAATCGTAAGATGCCCTTGTAGACTTCTAGAAATTTTCAATGAAATTATATATGCAAAAATACAAGTTAACATGAAAATTTCACTATTGCACTTTTTACAAACCCTAAGATGAAAATAATGCAAAATCCTAATGCAATGCAAGCTTTTTCCTAAGATGAAATGAAAAATCAGAAGATTAACAAGTGTTGGACAGTCGGGTTCACCAAAATGAACCACCAAAAATATAATACTAAGAGGGAAAGAGGATTCCCTTTTACTAGGCCCCTTAGTGTTTTTCACCTAGGGGCACTGGGTTTAGGAATGACTCTCTTTCCGCTTGGTGGTTATGGCATTTTTGGCGGTTGCATTCAAAAGAAGGGTTGATTGATGAAGGTTGTGATATGTGTGATGAAGTGTGTTTAAATGTTGAAATAGAATGAAACTAACTAACTATGAAATGTAAGGTAATGTAAATCTAAACTACATGCAATGTAAACTAAATGACCTAAATGCTTGAAAACTAGAAAGAAACTAAAAATAATAGAAGTGGTGCACCTGGATATTGAAATTTGTAGATGAGGAGTCCTAGAATGTTCTCGAATCTGTCAGAAATCTTCACAGGGACACTTACGCCAAAATGAGTGACCTAGTCCTCTTCCCAGGAAAGTTTTCCAAAACAAGTTTCTGGAAAAAGGGTGTCCAAATCCACAGAAATCCCTGAAAGAAAAATTCAGAGGGACTAGGTCACCATTGTTGGCGACCTAGTCCGGTTCTAAATTTCTCAAAATCTGGAAGTGGAGATTGGATCCCTTGATTTGCACTTTGGTTCCATGTTGGCGTCTGGTTCAAATTCAGCAGAAAACGGGCTGAGAGAGGTCTCCAAGCTTCAACTAGGGCTTTGTTGACTTGAATGATTTTGATGAGTTGAAAACACCTTCTTAGTACCTTTTTCCTTGACAAACTTGCATACAAAAACTTGCAAATCACACATGCAAAGAGGAGACAAGGATTAGGGTTAGAGAATAGGGGTTTGCCTTAGTCAAACCCCTTTGATGATAATCAAATCCAAATGAAATATAATTAAAGGAATGGATGATTGAATGATAAATCCAATAGAAACACTTACCAAATCCTTTGTTGAAGATGTCTGCAACATGTAAGAACCAGCTCCAATGGAGGTTGCTTGTGTTGCCTTGTGCTTGATTGCTTGCTTGGGAAGCTTGAGTGCAAGAGTGCTTGTGAAGATGAAAATGAGCTAAGGGGGGAGAAGAGGAGGAAGAGGTAAAATGAGGCTAAAAACCCTTATTCATACATACTAAACCCTAATTTTCTTGAAATACAACATGATAGGCCAGCACTAGGGTTTTGGAGGAAAATTCCCATTGGGTTTTTGTCTTAAATTTGAAATTTATGCCAAAAGGGACTAGGTTGCCCAAGGTGATGACCTAGGCTACTTGGAAAATTTGAAGTGGTGGTCAAGAATTAAATAATGTTTAATAAATTTTCTCAGCTTTCCCTCCCAAAACACACTTTAGTCGGGCCTAAAAGTACATTAAGGGGACAAATTAGCATAAGAAAGGGTTAAATTAATGATGATGAGCCTAGGAAAATATGAAAATACATTACAACACTTTACAACATTTTGTCACAATGCTTGGAAAGGGGTAAAAAGGAGTTGTTTAGGTGAATTGTGTTGAAAGGGTCTTAGAAAAGTGAGAAGATGTGTTACAACATTTCACAACACCTTAGTAAAACAGCATTAGATTGTTGTTGAATTGCATGCTTTCAAGACTGAATCAAGGTAAAACAAGGCCAAAATGAGTTAAAAAGTGACAAAGACTACACTTTTTGGTGATACACTAATGCATCCTTTTACCAATCCATTAAACAACAAGAACTTCCTTCCATATCACCTCTTGAGACATCTGGTTACCTACATCCTGAAATAAACAAAGAACCTAAGTTCCCTACACAAGGTGGAACTAGTTATTCTAAACAAGCAATCACTCAACCATTTTATGATAACCAAGTGACAAATGCTCCAATCAACCTTGAAAAAGCCTATGGAAAAGGTTTTATCATTTTGAGCGCACAAGGAGGTAACACATCAATCGAACATGAAATACATCAATTTTGTGAGCAACTATCACTTGATGAAAATACTAAAGGGAAAGGTTATCAAGATGCCCCTCATAACAACATGCCTCATCGAGAATATCTAAGGCTTCGTGATGATGGCATGGTGATCTTTGATTCTTCCCCTGATTTGAACATCCTTCTCCCTCGTGAGAAACCCTTAACTGATAATAATAAGGAAGCTAGGATCCCAGTAGTTCCTCTTCCTCCTTCTATTTGAGAATAGGGTGAATCTAGTAGACACAAGAGGCCTTACAAGTTACAAAAAGTCAAGTTTCCTCTTCTTCCATCACTTGAATGTGAAATGAAATTACAAATATTGTTAAATAATGAGCTCATCACATTTCCACCTAGGAATAGGTTGGTGATATATCCTAAAGATGCCGACGTTCCACATTGTGCATATAATTGTGTTCCTAGACACCGTAGTGATGAATTTCATACATTGAAGGAAATATTAAGCACATATCACTTTGATGGCAATGATTTCTACCCAGTGGTCTCATAATACACCCTCCTACACCTTATCATGAAATAGTTGTAGAATATTCTCTTCTCACTATTCCATGACCCTTCCCATCACCTACCTCAGCTCACTCTTACCTTGCACTCATTGGGGGCAAGAATTTGCTACCCTTGTCCTAGTAATGCATTTATCATTGTCTCTTAGCTAGGTTATTCACCTTCTAGTTATACCGACTGATATTGGGAGGTAGATGACTTGTTAGACAGTTGACTTGCATTTGCCTTACTAGTCTTTTGTATTTTCTTTTTCCTTTATGTGTTTGTATGTGTGTAACATGTTCCCCCATACTGTTTTGTTTTATGTTCTCTCTCTATGTGACATTCTTCTATTTGTACCTTCATTCTTCTATATCTCATGCATTTCTTTCACTTTTTCTCTTTTTCTTTTATTTTTGTCTTCCTTTTGGGGATGATGCTAGGCATTGAGACCACAACATATCCTTCATGTTGACCCAAAAGGCTCTTTTTCTTTGCCTTTTTCTTTTGTTTTTCCTTCCTCTTGGGGATGATGCAAGGCATTGAGAAATTCCATGTCTCTTTCATGTTGGCCCAACATCTTTTCATTTTGTTTCTTTTTTGTCTTTTGTTGTCCTTTTGGGGACGATGCAAAGCATTGCGACACCCTTTGTCTCTTCCATGTTGACCCAAAATAATCCTACTTTTTCTTTGTTTTCACTCTCTTTATGTCATTCTTCCAGTTCCGAGATCTCTAAATAAACATTGCAGCAACAAACATACTATCCAGACCCATAGATCCCTTAAGTGTTTGGTTTTTTCATTTTTGGGGAACCCCTTTTCTTTCCTTTTCTTTTTTTTTTCTTCACATGATGCAACCTTACTCAAAAAAATATGACTTGGCATAGGGGCTTTCCAAGTTGGATTTCATGTCTTTTCTTTCCTTGTGCATTTATTATTTGCTACTTTGAAGTAATTTCTCACAGTCCGGTGTTTAGCAATTACTTTAAAGTGGGGGCATACATTACCATTATTCTTTTGCATTTTTCTCTTTTTCCTAGTTCTTGGTGTAGCCTTATTATTTCATATGATGTGCTTGTCTCTTTGTGGACAACATTGGGTGTAATTTCCTTCATAAGTGTGATCTATCTTAGCATATTACATTCCTCTTAGTGGCCTGATGTGACAAACTGCATCCCCTAAGTTGCAAATTTTTTATTCTTTGATCGGTCCTCTCTTGGATACATTAGACACAATGTTCCCTAAGTTAAAAACCTCGCATGAACTAAGAAAGACTCATTTGGACATTCTTTTTACATGCCACATTTTGCATTTGTTATATGGCCACCTTGCATAACATAGCTTGCATGCTCCTAGTGCCATCTTGCATTTGTTCATGAGTTCTAAGCATATGAAGTTTTTCTTGTCTCATGAAGCTTGAAATATCATTTTTCTCTTGTGGTGTCTTATTAAAGTTATCAAGAGGTATAAATTTGGTATGGTTAAGCAGGAAGCCCAACCAATGGCATTACTTTCCCCATAGCCACCTATGTGTGTGTGAGTGCATACCAGCCATGAGTGTATGTTTCCCACCTTTTTGGCCTTCTCACCCAGAGGTCCATGAGTTTCGTCGCCTTAGAGTGAGTATACGTCCTCTAGGAAAAATGACCTAGATCTGATCCACAACTAGCTAGACAAACGATTGAAGCTTGATCCTACTTTCTCTTTCCCTTTCCTTTCATTTTTTTTTTCACATCTCTCACTTGTGTGTTCCTATGCTAATGTTTGGTTTTCCATTGCATCTTGATCCTAGGGGCTTGATCATCCCTCTTGATTATCGTTGTCTCATCTTTCCAGCATGAGTGCATTTGGATCCCTCTCGATGTGCATGTTGGGCTACTTTAGTGTGAGTGTGAAGCAAATTCATCCTCTCACTAAAGTGGGGGCTAAATGTAATGTAGAAAAATGTATCCTCGACATCTTGACACTCATTTAGGCCTTTTCCATGGATTTTGGCCTTATTTTTCCTAGATTTAATGTTGTAATGTGGCCAACACATTCACATTAGGCCTTGAATGCTTGTAAATCAATAAAAAACTAATGATTTCTTATAAAGGTGTTGTGAAGTGTTGTAACCCACTTTTACACTTCTCTAGGACCCTTTCATTATAATTCACCTAATAACCTCTTACCAAGCCTTATTTCAAAGTGTTGCAAGGTGTTGTAAAAAACTCTCACACTTTTCTAGTCTTGTCATCAATAATTTGACCTTTTCTTATGTTCAAATGGCCACATTATTCACTTACATGCCCTACTTAAGTGTGTTTTGGAGAACAATCCCAATAAACATCATTTAATACACTTTAATTCTTGACACCTAGCAAAATTTTCCAGGTGGGATTGGAAGTCACCACCTTGGGAAAATTACTCCCATCTGGCTCAAAAATAAAAATTATTTTAATATTATGGCGAGATATTGTTCTCTAGACCCTAAGGTCAGCATTTGATGAGGTATTTTCTAGAAATTAAGGCAAATCATGTATAAATAAAGGGGTTTGCCCTCATTTTCACCCCCCAACAACTCCTACTTCTCAATCAAGTAATCAAGCAATCAAGAATTCAAGAATTCTAGACATCATCAAGCATTCATCCATTGGAGCTGTTACTTGCATATCTTGAGAGTATTGAAAATGTGGAAATATCCATATTTTGAATTCCATGTAATGTGGGGCCAAATTGATTGCACCAAATCATCTAGTTGGGTAGGTGAATTCTAGGGGATGCCTCTATTTGTTTCTTGGGTCTCCTAATCCTTCTAGGCTATGTAGTTTTGACATAATCTCTTAAGATCCCTAAAAGAAAAAAATTGTCAAACTGGATACCATTTATCCATGCCAAGAATAAATGAATTCTTATAGAAAGTATCATTTGTGAGGAGTGCAAACATAGAAATTGGTATATTTTGAGTTTTGTGCATTGTAGGACCGAATCGGCTATGCCAACATGTTGATGTGGATAGTTGAATGCTATCAAAGGACTCTATTCAATCTCGAAGTCTCGTCATCCTTCCAACCTACTCTATATTGACATACTCTCTTAATAGCGCTAAGTTAAGAAAAATATCAAGCTATGACAAAGTAGTTATCAAAGTTTATTGTACCTTAGAGTGTTTTTCTAGACCTAGAAGTGGATATTAGGTCCCTCCACATTAACCTCTCTTATTTTAGGTCAACTTGACATTGTTTGACCATGCCAAGAATAAATGAATTCTTGAAAAATGAGTCATTTAAGAGCAGTGCAAACCTAGAAATAAACATATTTTATATTTCATGTGTCACGGAACCAAGCTAATTATTCCAAAGCATTAAGGTGGGGAGGTGAATGCTAGAAAATTCCTTTTTTCATTCCTCATATCTCTAGATCCTTCCAACCTACTCTATTCAAACACACTCTCCTAAGAGCCTTGTGAAAAATACTACCAAACTATGAAAGGTTAATTCTTGGAGTTTGTGGCACCAAGGAATATTTTATTTAGACTTGTATTGAAATGTCACCTTGAAGGCCACTTAGGAGTAGCAACCTGAGAGGATGGATAGATCGAGTACCTCCAAAAAGGTTGCAATGTGCTCCTGTGACCACAATCCCATCGGCTAGTCAAGGGAGAAACCTATGGCCGAGAAACTTTGTTTCCACGAGTAGAGAGACTCTTGCCTATTCAACGCCCACAAGGAGGCAAGTAGCCTTACGAGGAGGAAGGTGATGGATGAAATTTGGCCATGGTGCAAGGGGCATTTCTCTTCTGTTCGAATAATTCCTAAAGGTGAGCCACCTCCATAGAAACTTGGATCTATAACAACACATTAAAACAAATTATTGTTTTAGCAAAAATGAAACCTAACTTATGTATTTTAATTCAAGCTAGAGCCTCATTTGGATTATTGAAATGTAATTTTATATCCACCCACCAATTTTTGATAAAAAATATGTGTACTCTTATTACTTTAGAATTGATAATATTGACACATGTTCATATTACACACGTACAATGAATTCTCTGATTGGAAAAACTATTTAAATAAAATTAAAAAATTCTTACGACCAACGTGCATAAGAAGAGGGAAATGTTGAGCCGATGTGCAAGAGAGATCTATCATTATTGTCCATTATTTGCTTTGTTTTAGCCATTGTGGAGATCTCCTACCTATTCTTCACTTCCATCAAGAAATAATTACACATGGTAGAAATTTGAATAAAACAGAATGTGTATCTACAAGGCTTCTCAGCCCTAGAAGACTATTTATTCCTTGTACCTGAAATACATTTTTAATGACTTTTGCATAGTTTTCTTGCGTTGAAAGATAAGATGATATTATTTTTTTCTTATTACTCATACAAAACTAAAAAATATAACAAAAAAATTGTTGGAGGACAACTTATTGATTTATAGTCACAAATCAGGTCGTAAACTTCCAAGCAATGTTATTGATCTTCTATTGAAAATGAAATAAGAGATTACTTTATGGGTAAACTATGTTAACTAAGTAAATAAAGTAAATAATTTTACATTGAATGAGTAGATAGAGTGGAATGGAGTAGATTACTTAATATTAGACAAAAAGTAGTATTATATTAAAATAATAATAAATGAATGAAGATGTTGTTTACTTTTCTGATCGAAGAATAAAGGTCAATTGATGAAGACAATGGGATCTATGTCTTCTAGGATCTAGAAATGATTTATATATTTATATATATGGATAAAAATTAAAATATTATTATTTTTTATGCATTGGATTGAGTTCATAATTCTAGATCTAGACTAATGTTAGAATCTCACTTTACACCCAAAAAATTGATCTCTAATGATCTTGGATTTGTCTTTGTAGATTCTCAAATAAATAGACTACTAGATAATTGTATCATATTTATCTCTCTTATAGATTTTCTATTGAGGTGTTAGTATTTAAAAATACTTCAATAGATACCAAACTTTAAACATGCACAAAATTTTTGGGATGATTACTAGATGATTCGTATGCACTTGGATGAGTATGAGTAGATCTGTTCAATTATTTTCTTGATTTTAGTATTTAATGGATGTGTGAGTGATTTTTCTTGTGATAGTTGATGATTATTTATGTGTTTAAATGAGTGCAAGTTGATGTCATTTTATATAAATGATTGTCAAATTATAAAGATTTGTGCAGAGTTGGCTTGGGGCAAAAGTTTAAAAGGGGCTAGATTTAAAATGTATGATTTTTCTTTTGCATTTAAGTAAATCAAGATTACAATTGTGAGGATGACCTTGTAATGATGGGCATACTTTGATTAGACAACTGGGATGGATAAGTTCATAGGACAATGGGATTAATGATAATAATTAGATATAAGTGAAATAGATTGTGATTATATGCACATAAGCATAGCGATTAGAGATAAGGATATGTCTAGGTTAAAAAAAAAAGTTATTCAAAGGGCCATAAATTAACTTAAATAAGTATCTTAATATAATGTATTAGCCCTAAATTATATGTATATAAAGTATTCATACATAATCACTTTGAAATTTAAATTATTAGAAGCAATATTGATGCAGGAGCATCCCTAGTTGTAAAACAATCATGTATGAACCAAAAACATTTCTTTTCCTTTCAGTTCAAACTGTATTTGTGTCAGCAGTTTCTTCTGTATTTTACCTCTATATCATTTCTCAGCTCCTAGAGTAGAATATAGCATCTGCACAAGGTTATCTACAACATATCCAAATTTTAGGGGATTTACATTTGTTTGCAGAAAGTTATCTCTCTCAAAATTTCATTGAAATTCTCAGTTAGAGCATTTAGGGCTGATCTACTCCACAATTTGTTGTGTGGACCTATTTCAAAGCATGTTGAGCATAATGGAACATGATAAAAGAATTTTGGGTCCAAGGGGAACTTTCTTGGAGATCTGAAATACATTTCATCTCATGATGGATTACCTTTCTCATGTTTGAGGCTGACCTACACGCTTGATCATTCATTGGGGTTTGTAAACCCTTGAGGTGGACATGGACCATATTTGGAGATGAAGATTCATAATTAAGATCAATTTTAATTCATAAGAAAGCAATTAGTTAGGATTTAATGATTAGAGTTTAGATATTCTAAGTTGCCAAGTTGTGGGATTGTAATAAGGAAGTTGTAATATATAGAATGCCCTCGTGGTAGGCTTGTGAACCCTAATTATTTTGCATATGAGGCATATGATGCATGTAAGACTGGAAGTTATTGAATCAATGATCATTCATGTTTGCTGAGAATTTCTTGTGTTATTTCGATTGTGTTGAACTCTAAGTTGCATGGTTGGATAGGCTTTTCTAGACCCTCCATCTATGACATCACCAAGTGGAATTAGAATGAGTTTTCAAGTCTTGAAGGCATTCCTTGTATTGAAAAAATTTCCTACCTAAGGTAGACTACATGTGTTTTCAACCGAGTGCCAACTGTGAGGGTGGGTGCAAAAAGAAGAGGGGCCAAAAAGTGGCCAACTTTTTCAATTTTTTTGAAAACGCCATAATGCGCTCATTTATAATGTGCTCCCATTATAGCTTGGTGTGACCGATCCTAAGGCTTGATCACACGAAAACTATAATGTGCTCACATTATAATGTGATCACGTTATAACTATTTATAACAAAAAAATACAACAATCATCATTTCTCATTTCTAGATTTTTCTCCAACCTCATGGCCTTCAAACTCTCAAAAGAATGCTCGTGTTATTGGAGACCAAATTCTTCATCCAATTATTGTTGTCTTCACTAAATTGCTGCAACAACATCAAGGAAGTGTTAGGAGTAAGTTTTTTTTTTTTTTGTGAATTTGTTTCTAAATAGGTAGATTTAATAGGTTTTTTGATGTAAATTTATTTAATTTATAGGAAATGATAATGAACCTCCAAATCTTCAAAATCCTCCTTCACCTTAACTTGAAATACCAAGTGAAGAACAATCGAAATTCCAACAAGAACCTCCTCCAATAATTCCTCAACATCCCCCTAGAACTCAACAAAATTTAATGAGGGAAATTGAAAATAACAAAAAACAAATTGAGGAGTTAATTGTGAGGTTGAAAGATCCTGCAAGTTCAACATCGCAAAGATCCACACTTATAGAATCACTTGAAGCAATGTTAAAACATATAGATTCAATTAGAAAGCAATTAAGTGGCTGGGTGGAGAAGAGATGGGAGTACAAAGAATATTATGCGAATAAAATATCCTACACACAAGTCAAAAATGAAAAAATTACAAAATTTGACTTGTGTTCGTACTTTTCACAAGCCCATGAACAAATCAACCTCTACAACCTACAAGAAAGAGGTGTCCTATCCCTTGGTGCAACCACCAAGGGATAAAGGACCATTTTTGGTAGAGGTGGTTGATGTTTTTTTACCATCCTCCATTAAAAAATAATGAGGTTTTGCAATATTTCTTGGGGAAACTCTACTACGAGTTTGTCCTCAACAAAATCCCCAACTTGGATAAAGTGGCCCTAGCTTCATCAATCCAGTACTTAATAGTCCAAGATGGGGGGGCAAAGACAAGGAGGCAATCAATGATATTTTTGGAGTCACCCTCTATCCAAATATTTTTAAAGTTCAAACTTTTAGCCAAAAAAATGACCTGGTAGGCTCCTATAGCTTCAGCTAGATTATTAGTTTTTTTCCCCAAAGAGATAGCTACCGCAACAATGAACATGCCTTTATCATCATGCAACATACCCCCACTCCCTGCTAATCCCAGATTCCCTTTCGTCACCCCATCAAAATTGGCTTTAATCCAACCCCTAGGAGGGTGACACCATAAGACACTATCACAATTCTTTTTAGTTGGTTTAGAAGCAAAGGAAACATCTCCTTTAATCTCCCAAACTTTAGCCATTTCAAAGTCATAAGCCGAAAAAACCACAGATTCCATCAACACCTCATGATAAGGAGCCAAATTGAAGTTTTCCCCAATGAGCCTAAATTTTTTTTCAAACACAAGTTTCTCCGTAGTTTCCTTATCCCTAAAGACTCTATTGTTTCTCTCCTTCCAAACTCCCCAGGAAATATAAGGGAAAGTTAAAGACCATAGCTTGTGAATATGTGGGTTAAAGGAGGGCGCCACCCACTAAGTAAATTGATCTTTAATAGTACTAGGTGACACCCAAGAGATACTCCACAGAGAGTAGAACCTTTCCCAGATAGAATTCACGAAAGGACAATGAATAAACAAATGGTTAGCCATTTTCACTGCACACTTATAGAGGTAGCAATGGTTGGGGATCTGAAAACCCTCTTACAAAGGTTATCCACCGTAAGCACCTTGTTTTGAAGAAGAATCCAAAAGAAAATATTAACCTTAGGGGTCAAGTAGCTTAGCCAAGCTTTGGCCCAAAAGGGAGGAGGGCTGGAGATAAAGACAACAAAGAGACAGCAGAAGAAACAGAGTAGATGCCCGACAAACTAGCTATCCAAACCATGATTTCCTCTTGATAATTCATGTCCATTCTAAAAGCCATAAGGGATGACTAGATAAGGGCAAGATCCATACTTATCTGACAAAGATTCACCCAACACCCATCCCTCAATAGTCTTTAACTAATATTCCAAAAGTAGCCTTACAAATATCCACCCATTGTTTGAAACTGTAAAAGAAAACCAAAGGTTCCTTCATGATCCATCTATCCTCCCAGAACCTCACAAGATTCCCATTTTTTATGCTCCATCCCATTCCCAAGTGAAGGATTTTACTCCCTTTTAAGATATCATTCCATAGAGTCGAACAATGGGGCAAACTCTGAGAATCTAGCAAAGAATTTAGAGAGCCAATGTTAGCCAGATATTTTCTTTTTAAGATTTTCTTCCATTCTCCAATCGAGGAGAAAATTCTCCAAATCTGTTTAGCAAGGAGAGCTTTATTCATAGTTCTGATTTTTATGAGGCCCAATCCCCCTAGCTTCTTCGGTCTACAAACCATGTCCCATTCAATGAGGGGCATATGCCTCCTTTCTTCAATCCCAAACTAGAGAAAATGTTTCTGAATTTTTTCAATAGCTTTTGCATATTTAAGAGGAATATTAAAAAGACTAAGAGCATAGATCCGAAGGTTATGAAGAGTGGCCTTGAGGAGTTGAATCTTACCAGCTTGACTGAAAAGAGCTCCTTTCCACCCCGCCAACTTTTTATTGAATTTTTCCACCAAGGAATTCTAGAAAGAGTCAGAGGGCTTGAGGCAAAAGGGCAAGCCCAGATATATTGAAGGAAGAGAATCCACTCTGCAACAAAAAATATTAGCTATCCTATTTTTCCTTCTAACCGGAGTATTGAAGAAAAATAAAGACCTTTTTTGAATATTAATCATTTGACCAAAAGCTCCTTCATAGTTGTCCAAAACCTTTTTAAGAGTTCTAGCTTCAGCCACTATTGATCTCCCCATCAAATTGGTGTCATCAACAAACTATTGATGAGAGCTAACAAGGTTACTGGACGAAGGATGTAAACCCATTAGGGATCCTTGATCAACCAATCTATTTAGGTTCCTCCCAAGGCATTCTACCATAATAGTAAACATAATAGGGGAAATGGGGTCTCCTTGTCTTAAACCTCTAGAATTATTACAAAAATGTGAAGGGGACCCATTGACCAAAATGGAGATAGTGGCGGAAGAGATGAGTTGGCTAACCATTTGTATGACTCTTTTGTTGAAGCCAAACACCAACATTATATTGACTAAAAAATCCCATTCAACCCAGTCGTAGGCTTTGGAAATATCTAACTTCAAGAGAAAGCCTTCCATCTTTGAAATAGAGAGCGAATGAATATTTTCATGCACTGTCATAATCGAATCCAAAATCTTCCTTCCAGGAACAAAGCCATTTTGCTGAGGGGAAATTAAGGAAGGTGGAATAGATAAAAGTCTGGAAGTAAATACTTTAGAAATAATTTTATAGAAAGAATTATATAGGATTATGGGCCTAAAAGCTTCAAAATCCACAGCCCCAAGACGTTTAGGATTAGAACCAGGAAGGTAGCATTGAGTTCCTTTAGGATACATCTTGATCCAAAGAATTCCTTAACTGCATTCACCACATCCTCTTCAAAAATCTCCCAAAACCATTGAAAAAAGAACATCGAAAAGCCATCAAGTCCAAGGGCTTTATTACCTTCAAAATAAAAAGTAGCTTTCTTTATATATTCCTTTGACAGGATGGCAGAAAGCATTTTGTTGTCCTCCTCCTTAACTAGATTGGGGATAGCTACTAAAAGAGAATCTTGCAGATTTTGATTAACCCCATCATTTTCCGAAAGGAGATTGCTAAAATACTCGACAACTTGTCTCCTGATGTCCTATTCCTTCTCAAAACGAACTCTATTTTCCTTAATATAAGTTATCCTATTCGCAGCATGGTGTTTTAGGGTAGACATATGGAAATATTTAGTATTTTTATCCCCAGCCGAGAGCCATAGGATTCTAGATCTTTGTCTCCAAAAGTCTTCCTCTTGAGCAATAATGTCATGCATCTCCACAAGAAGGCCATTTCTTTCTATCTAGTCTCCACATTGCATCCCTCTTGTTGGATCTTCTCCTGGATCTCCTTTAGATCCAACTTTAGCTCCTCTTTTCTTCTAAATATATTGCCAAAAGAATATTTATTCCACACTCTAATCCTATTTTTGACTTCTCTTAGTTTTTTAGCCACCCTAAACATAGCAGTCCCCAAAGAAGAAATATTCCACCAATTCCTAACCTCATCCTAGAGCTTAGGATGGTGCAACCACATATGTTCAAATCTAAAAGGGAAATTTATTTTAGCCACAATTGGATTCACCAGAAAGCTAATAGGAAAATGATCAAAGCCCACCCTCAAAAAGGCTTTTAAAGAGAAAAATTACTTAAGAAACCATTGATCAGAAATTAAAGTTTTGTCTAATCTTAATTGAATCAACTCCTTACCCACTCTATGATTAGACCAAGTAAAGGAAGCCCCTTGCAGCTCTAAATCTATGAATGCTTGATTGTTGATGAAATCCAAAAGGTCCATTTTTCTTTCCATATTGATCTGGGATCCTCCTAACTTTTCATTATCTTGTAGTGGAGTATTGTAATCTCCCATAACCACCCAAGTTTCATTAATGTGTTTACAGCAAAAGGCAGCCAAGTTTAGCCAAAAAAGATTTCTTACCCCCCTTCCATTAGGGGCATAGATGTTAGACATGATCTAGCTAAAATTGTCTCTGATATTAGTAAATCTGGTGGCCACATGGTTACCACTTTCAAACAATGTTTCACCTTTAATTAGATTAAGATTCCAAAAGGTGACAATACCTCCAGAGGCACCTTCTGAACTATTCCCCTGAACCCCACAAAACTTAAATAACTTAATCTTTTCCACTTTTTCTTTAGGCATTTTAGATTCATGAACTAGTAAAATGTCTGGTTTATGATCCCTAACAAAATTATGCAACACATCCCTCTTATGGAGGCTATTCATCCCTAGAATATTCCATGACATGATCTTCATTTCTTACCTGGAGTGAGATTGCAAATTTTGGGAATGGTCTTTTGATATCCATCTGCAATATCCTGCATGCTATCATTCTCCCTTGACTATTCTTTATGGCTCCACAATCTGCCTTTTCTCTAGTTCTCGTTGAGACCCCTTTCAAAGTACTCAATTGTTGGTTTTTCTTGTTCCTCCTCTTATTATTAAAGCTTAAATCCTCTCTGTCAGTTTCTTCTTGACTCTCCTCCTCCTTCCTAGACTCCCACTCTTTCACATAAAACCCTTTCTGGTCTAAGGGAAGGGTATCCATCATTGCATCGCTATTTTGAGATAGGTTCACATTTATACACTCTACATTCTGGCTCGAATCCACAAAAGATTCATTCACCTTCTCCAATGAATCAACAGAGTCAGGAATCAGGGTTGACTCTTCCCTTCCACTAGAGGCTGGAGATAAAATGGGGATCCCAATTTCCAGTCTTAAATTTCCATCAAGTCCAAACTCAGCAATGTCCTTCCCCAAGCAAATATTCTCATGAATGCTGTCCCGAGGCATCAGACACTCAAGGTATCCCTCTCCATTCTACAGGAATCCAACACTATTTTCCTTCTCTTCATCTTCTGCTTCTCGCTGATGGGTTTCTGCCATGTTACATTCTAGATCAACGTGAGTCCCCTCATCCTCATTGTTCTTGGAGGTTATCTCGACCACCGCCCTCTTACTACTCTCATTCGCTTCAAACTTCTTTTCTTTATTTTGTTTCTCTTCCTCTTCACTCTTCTTTTGCTATGCAAGCTTTCATTTAGGTTGGGGCTTACCCTTTGGCTTGCTGGCATTAAGCGAGCAATTCTTAGCCCAATGACCTTATTTTCTACACTTGAAACATGCAAAAGGGATCATTTCAAACCCAATAGCTTGAACCTAGGTACCCAACATAGATTGGAATTCAATAGATGATGAAAAATCAATGTTTTGGGAAACACCCACACATATTCTATCAAGCACCAATCGTCTCCTGGCTGTCATCATTGGGTCTATAGACAGGAGGTCACCAAAAGAGCTAGCTAGACAGCAAAAAAACATCCACATTCCAGTATTCCATTGGAAGCCCAGGAAGTCTAACCCATACAGGGACAGTTTCAAAAATAGAGTCTGAAAGATCCATGTTAGTGAACCATTTCTTTAGGGCTAAGAAGGACTTGCCAATGATCCAGGGACCTCCACTCCTCACGACTTGAATGTCCTCCTTACAGGAGAACTCAAAATAAAAATAACCCTTAGGCAAAGCTGAGATGAGAACTTGCGCTGATTTTCTGTTTGGTTTGACACCAAAAAGAGATGACCACTATTTAGGTTTGGCTCCTTCCCCTCCAACTGCCCCCACAATAATATATTTTTGTTACTATTTGAAAAATATTTTTAATATATTTTTAAGTTCTTAAATAATATATTTTTATTTTTCTTTCCAAAGGAACTCAACAATGATGTTTAAGAATAATCTTACAATATCTTATAGCTCGCTAACTTACCACTCAAGGAAACTACGGACATCATTAAAAAATTAGATGAAGCCTTCGAATCTTGGGCTACATATGATGTTTCAATCAAGTCTATACCATGTAAATCTGACCCTCCATCAAATCAAAATTATCGTGATTCCTTATTCAACCCTAAAGTAGCCATATATGTGTAACAAAATGGACTTGAATACCAACCCTTGATATCATCCAGCTAAAAATATAGACTTTACAGAACTTACCATGTCTAGAAATCTTAAATCTGATGAAGCCCAGACATGAATGAATTATATAACCAAGAAAATGAAATCAACTAATGTCATGGGAGCACTGAAACGTATAATTGAATCTAAAAGTATGGAAAGAGTGTCAGTTGTAGAGAGGTTGAGGAGGAAATTAATGAAATACTTCTATACAAAACTTGAATCTCTCATGCCTGCAACGACTCTTCGAAAGGTAAAAATTACAGAGCCAGTTTTTTAATTTTCTTGAAAAAAACACCATCTGATTTCAAAACAATTATCATATGCCTAAAGCTGATTTTTTTATGTTTTTTCCTATCTGATAATTGATGTAGATTGACAGAAGCTATCTACTGGAGGATTCTGGCAATTACATTAAAGAACTGTAGGATGAACTAACTGAACTAAAATGAAAGAGGGAGTGTTTTCAAGCAAAGCTAGGTGAGAAAGCAGTGAAGGAAAGAATAGAGGTTACTAAGGTGGATGTGTAGGTGAAGGAAAGGGAATCTTTAATTATCATTAGTAGCATTAGAAGGCCAAGGCACCTTTGGAGGGTGATTAAGAAGGTTAAAGAACATGGTCTAGATGTAAACATGTCGTAGTTTTCTTCAAGCGAGTACTTTGTGTATCTCTACTTCCATGCCACTTTCACAGAGGGTATAAAAGAAGTTGACCTTGCTAAGCTACATGATTCTCTTAAAATTAGCTTATTAGTAGCATATTAGGTTTTCATACCACATTGTTTTAGCCCATTCCAGTTGTTTGAGATTACTGCCATATTATCAAGTTTTTTGTTCACACAGGTAATCTCTTGGATGGTAGGAATATGTCTTGTGAAGGGGACCTCCACTATAAGCCAATGTCCAAAAGAAACAAAAAAAATAGATGGTAGTCCACCATAATGTTTGTTATTGTTGTTCATTGTGGGGTCATGGCTAAAAGACCATTTCTCTTATTATCAACACATTTCCAAATAAAGACATTATTATTACACGCATATATTCCTTTTTGTACTTTTTTGCAATTACTTGCTTTTTAAGAAATTATTGTACTCACACATTCACTCTAATATTTATTAGACTTTGCATTAGTAGAGATTCTTAAGACTTCCAATGGACACGTTTGGTAATTTTTATGATCATAATAAATCATTGTTAGGAAGCTCTAGCTTATTTGGTAGTGATGCTATAAAGAAGTATCGACAAATAAAATCAATTTAATCATTAATAATGATTACAAAAATATCTAGTATCATAAGAGTTATATCATATCTTTTTAAGTTTTCATGTCTATCACAACAATGTGATGGAGGCTCATGCCATTTTATATGCTATGGAGCATGGTTGCACTCATGGGTGGAGAAGGATCATTTGTGAATCTGATTCTCAAGTGGTGGTGACTTTGTTGAAGCGACAACAATTAAAAGATGTCAATTGGTATTTAGCTTTGATTATAAAATAGATTCTTAATCTGTGTGCTTCCTTGGATTTTGCTACTGTTGATGGTGTTTTTATGAACTTCACAACACAGGTAATGCGTAGGTGCATTACCTCTCTTGAAAGACAATTTTCCACAATTAGATTGTAGAACACTATCCCAAGGTCTCTCAGATGTCAGGTCATGATGATGCTTGGAATATTTCAGTTGATTTATGTGATTTTCTGGAATCACAAGGTGGACTTACGAATGAGTTACAAAGTGGGGAAGTTGGATCTACAAATGGAGTTCTTAAGATGAGAGAGTTGTTGTGCATTTGTTGCAGGTTCAAACAACAGTCTTGAACTCCATTTCAACATCAGATTTAGCTTTACAATGTGCAATGAACCTTGCCTAAGGTTACTTATTAAAAAAAGGGAAAAAGGGCAGGGAAGAGAGAAGGTTCTTGGATTTGAAACTATGAATGAATAGTGATCATGGAGGTTGCTACAGTAGACAAACTCCCTAAATTGGGTTTTGCTTGGCCAAGAGGATCCTACAGTTACACAAAACCAGTGCAATCTTCTAAGGACTGTAGATTTTCAGTTTGCATACACACATCATGAACATGCAAGTGAACTAGGTTGCAGCAATCAAATAAAGAATCCCAGGCTAACTTTGCACAGTAGCTTTTCATCAACAAGTGCCAAAAGTATGGGCTGAAAATTCATCAAATACTGTAACAACAATCACCATTACCACCTCCATTCAAGAAAATACAAGTAAAACTAACTTGGAAGATAGAACCATGCAAACATAAGGAGAAAACTCAAAAGTAACGCCCATAGATCATGCAATGCTGCTTTCTATTGCTGTAGAATATTTTTACAACAGCTCTCCAACACTTACAAATGAGGGGAAGACCCCTATTTATAGTTTACCAAAGCCCAAATGAATGGCTATGATTGAGTTACATTGTGTGGCTCAAATTCAATTACATTAGGGCTTCACCTACCCCACAATATTCAGTAATTTAAAATATATCTATATCTTTTCCCTATTCTATCTTGTATTGGCCAGTCACTGTAGCAATTTTGTCTCCTAGCTAATTTCCCTTTAACTATAGCTGAAATTGCCTGAAAGCTGCCTTCTTCCCAATGGAATTTCAGCATTCCTCATTGGATCAAATGGTTCTATTGATGGACCCATGGTAGGCTTCTTGAAACTAGAAATGAGAGGCTGAAATGTTGTTTTAGGAATGTTGTTTTGAAAACGGTGAACAGGGCAGGGCGACCCGGATGGTACCTCCCGGCTGCAAATTTGAAATTTGAAAGGTTAGGGGAGGATAAGACCCCATTTTAGCATCTGATTCAAAGTTTGTTTATGATTTGGAGGTGCGCTTGTACGTTTGGGAAACACGAGGCCAGAATGCCGCTGTAGGAATGCTATTTTGAAACGACTGACGGAGCATGAAACTCTTGATGGTATTTCCTGGCTACAAATTTGGAATTTGAAAGGTCGAGGGAGGATAAGACCCCATTTTAACATCTGGCTTGAAGTCATTTTTTGATTTGGAGGTGCGCTTGTATGTTCCAGAAACACGAGGCAGGAATGCTGCTGTAGGAATATTGTTTTGAAACGGTCGACGGAGCACGGAACTCCGGATGGTATTTCTCTACTAAAAATTTGGAATTTGAAAGGTCATGGGAGGATAAGACCCCATTTTAGCATCTGGGTCGAAGTCCATTTTTGATTTGGAGGTGCGCTTGTACATTCCGGAAAGGTGAGGTCAGAATGTTGTTGTAGGAATGTTGTTTTGAAACGGCCGACGGAGCACAGAACTCTGGATGGTATTTCCCAGCTGCAAATTTGGAATTTGAAAGGTCAAGGGAGGATAAGACCCTATTTTAGCATTTGGGTCAAAGTCCATTTTGGATTTGGAGGTTTGCTTGTACATTCCAGAAACGTGAGGCCGGAATGCCGCTGTAGGAATGTTGTTTTGAAATGGTCGATGAAGCACAGAACTCCAGATTGTATTTCCTGGCTGCAAACTTGGAATTTGAAAGGTCAAGGGAGGATAAGACCCCATTTTAGCATCTGGGTTGAAGTCCATTTTTGATTTGGAGGTGCGGTTGTACGTTCTGGAAACATGAGGCCGGAATGTCGCTGTAGGAATGCTGTTTTGAAACGGCCGACGGAGCACGGAAATCCGGATGGTATTTCCCAGCTACAATTTTGGAATTTGAAATTTCTAGGAAGGATAAGACCCCATTTTAGCATCTAGGTCAAAGTCTATTTTTGATTTGGAGGTGCGCTTGTAAATTCCAGAAACGTGAGGCCGGAATGCCATTGTAGGAATGTTGTTTTGAAACGACTGACGGAGCATGAAACTCCAGATAGTATTTCCCAGCTGTAATTTTGAAATTTGAAAGTTCTAGGGAGGATAAGACACCATTTTAGCATCTGGGTCGAAGTCCGTTTTTGATTTGGAAGTGCGCTTGTACATTCCGAAAATGTGAGGTCAGAATGCCGCTATAGGAATGTTGTTTTGAAATGGCCGACGGAGCACGAAACTCCGGATGGTATTTACCAGTTGCAATTTTGGAATTTGAAAGTTCTAGGGAGGATAAGACCCCATTTTAGCATCTGGATCAAAATCCATTTTTGATTTGGAGGTGCTTGTACGTTCCGGAAACGTTAGGTCGGAATGCCACTGTAGGAAATGTTGTTGCAAGAATGTTGTTGCAGGAATACAGTTTTGGAATTTTCAAAACTTCCTAAAACTTAATAAAACCTTGTTAGTTCACTTAGGCACCACAAAAACATCCAAAATCCATAGGAAATATATCCCCAAAGTCAAAGAATGAAGGAAAAAGCGAATCGAAAAGCCCAAAAAACCCAAGACTTAGCCATTTTTTATTTTAGGGGAAAAATATGGTCAGCCAAAAATGAGACTTTGAAGGGCACATTGACCAACTAGGACAGCAAAATGAGGGGCACGCAAAATGAGACAAGAGCAAAGAAGCCCGTTGGGAGCGAAAAAAGAGGGTCCTTGCCAACAGTGGGGTGTGTGTGCAAAATATGCACAATAGTTACCTTCTGTCACATTCCTATAGAATGGAACAGAGTTCCTAATTGTTTGGCCAAATGGGCCTCCGATCATATGTAGAATCGGAACATCGTGGATAGGGGTCAACTACCCCCAGATTTGTCTCAAAATTTGGACCACTTAGTGGAGGTTGATAGGGGTCTATAGTGCCCTTGCTTTGTACTTCTTTGTTTCAGTTTTAATAAATTTTTACCCCTTTTAGTGTTAATTATCTTGTTTTATTACATTGTTAACATAAAAAACCTTAAATAAAATAAATTAAATTGGTAAACACGATAGAAAAATTAATATATAATAAAATTGAATGTCACATCTTTCTTCTAGATAATGATTGTTTTTTTTCTCTATTGACATTTAGAGTCAAAAATTCTAAGAACATGAAAGTTTTGAAGACATGATTGAAACTTTCACTTCAAGATTTTTGAGACATTTTTCTTGTACTTGTCCCTCTTTGTATGACTATTTCCATTATTGAAGATAAATGATGTGAATTATTTGTCATTTTGAAGTATGTTAGTACATTTTTATTGCTATATATGAATTGATGATTTAACAATAGTGCCCTTGTTTTGATAGTCTTAGAGGAGATAACCATGAATGGTATTTGATAGTAATTTTTAGTGATGAAGCATTGGTAGTCTAACATAAATGTGGAATAATGAGAATTTTACCTTAAAATTTGATATGTCAAACCTAAGTATTGAATTAGGGTGCAATCCCCAAAACAAAACAATTAAAAGATATACAAAATATAAGATTACATTTTGGATTGACACAATCTATTTTTTCTTAATTTGTAGCAATCCATAACCAAAATTATAATTTTATTAATGATATCCTACAAAAATAAAAATATTCTTGTTAATTTTTTGACATGAGACTATAACCGTACAAAAATCTACAATAAAATCAATGTGAAAATATCATAATTGTAAATGAAAATGAAAAATAATCATATAAACTAAATCTTATATTCTCATTATTTGACAAATATATGTGTAATTCTATTTTACAACCCCCACTTAAATTTTTTTTTAACTCATATTATCATTAATGACGGAGTTTGGGATGGCTTCTCAACTTTCAATACCATCAACCATCCACTTTTTTTTTTCTTCATACCCCACTTCTTCTTTCTTCTATGTAGGAAGACTCCCCTTTATATTTTCTAACAAACATCCCTTAGAATAAACCATTATTATTAAATTTAAGCTGAAATAAATAAAATACATATGTACAATGTGAAAAACATCACGAGGAAAATAACTTTAGTTTATAGACTTTTGTATTTGTTCAATTATTATATTTACTTCGGAAAATAAATTTGTGCATCTTCAAAATGAGCTCAAGAAAATAGATTAGCAATACAAACCAAAATCCAAATCTCAAGTGGATAATGACACTTGCGTTAGAGAAAAAAACCAAAGATAACCATCAAAAATGAAAGCTAAGAGTAATCAAAAGAAACATGCATACCTTCATCATTGGCTTTTGAATAATCTCCAATGTCAAAATGTGGATGCTCTTGATAATCCTAACACTAGGTGTTGACAACATAAGGGTATTATTATTAGCTCCAAAAAATGAAATTACAACATTAACATAAATTTTTGTTCTCAAATGAGACAGGAGGCCTTTGATTAAATATATTTTTCAAGAGGGAAATGGAAGGTCAAGATTTAGAATTAAATGAAGGGATGGGATTAAATTCACATGGATTCAACTCCTAAATTTGTGACAAGTTATATAAGGAAGAGGAACATCCAAGATCAAAGGATGGGATTGATCAATGGTGTAAGATTAGATGTGAAAAGAACAAGTTGAATGTGAGGAGGAAACCTGCTAAGAATTCCCATGGATGTATGCGAGATATGCTCACACATGTGTGATAATTTGAGGTGGAGGATTAGCATTCTCACACATGTTTAAGAAAATACTAGGATGAGTTAGCATGCTCACACATAGAGGAGCATTAAGTGGGTCTATGTGGAAGTGAAAGATGCTTCCAAGAGTGCATACTCACACATATGTGAGAAAGGAATGGGATGATTTATCATGCTTACACATGTGGGAGCATGGTGGAGATTGGGGAGACATGGAAAGAGATAAAAAAATAATATTTTAATCCAAGTAGATAGAATAAATGGTTAGGATTAAAAGGCTAAGGATTAATGATGATTTGGAACTAAATATTAGAAGAAAGAGTAATGGAGATTAATTAGCCTAAATCAATTAATTAAGTAGGCATTAATTATTAATTTAGTTGGAGGATTTGAGGAGTAAGGCTAATTGATTTAATTAATCAACTATAGGAATAATTATATAATGATGAATGGTGAAGGAAATTAATTAAATAATAAATTATTTAATTAATTTATGAGAAACTTAGTTTGAAAGAAATTAGTGGTAAATTTGGGATGTATATGCTTGCCGCTCTTTGATTGGCATCATGACTAGGAGAAGTTGCATTGTGTCAAAGAATAATAAGAATTAGAATGGACAATGCTTTAGGTTACAAGTTTTCCTAATCACTAAAAAGAAGGGGGGATGAGTTAGATGTTTAGAAGATTGTGCCCTATAAAGAGAATCATTAGGCTTGATGGGGCTTAAGACATATCTTAAAAATATAACAAATGAGGATGAATGATAAGATTACGTGTCATGGTGAAAGTTTAATCAAATGAGATGATAAAATGGATAGGATGTATAAATTATGATTATAGGATAGGGTATGTGCAGGATCATGATGGGCCAAAAAGTAGCGATATGTAAGTGATATGATTGCCCATGTGGCTAATGACTTTTTTTTTACCCAAAATTGATGAAATGAAAAGGGTTTTTAAAGGAGATTCTTAGCTTTCTACCAATATAAATTATGCTTTACTTTGAATTTAATAAATAATTATTATTCATTTTCTATTTAAATTACGACTAAAGTTCTGATTGATAGGTTAATTGAAAAACATGTATAGCTTTCAAACAGTATCACATTTTTTAAATCCAAAACATGCGTCACATTCTATGCTTCTCATACTATAGGATTAAAAAAAAAAATTGAATTTCATGAAGTTTTGACCAAGTTAAGGTGGTCAGACATATGAGTTTTTATATTTTTTAAAAGTTGTAATAAAAAATTCATAATTAATTATTTATTTGGAAACAAATTACAAAAAAATATGCATCACATCGGGACATGAATCCTCTACTTATATCTAAGATATTATCATTTAATTGTGGTTATGGTGGTTAGATAAACACCTAATTATTTTTCCCTGAAATTTAAGTACTACTGCATTGAAATTTCAAAATTTCACCAAATAGATATATATATTTTTTAAATAAAGCTAGTAGTTTAGAAACTAAATTAATTTTGATAAAAATTATATTCTTACATATTTTTGAAATAATATAGATAACTTATTCAAATTTTTACGTCAAGTTGCCTAACTCTGATTTTCTGAATTTCCATTGCCACTTAAAGGCCTATTTTTTCCATGATGATCTTGCACATACCCAATAAAATATGATGCATTAAATTGACATGCTAACTAATGTCAATCAAACAATTGGTTTGGATGATGTAATATATCATGTGGAAACATTTTTATGATCATCTCAAGATGATTGATTAGTACTATGACGAAACATGGTTGAGGGATGTGATGGAGGATAAAAAATGGGAAGGAATATAATAAGGGGTGGTGATGAATGATCAAGAAGAGAAATAATAGTAGGATTGAGGAAAATGATGAATGTTGTGAATGTAACATATTATGCAAGGATAAATATATTATTACTATACCAATCACATTATGCACAATGATATAAGGTATCATGATGACAGTGCATCATTTTGTTAAAAAATAACATGATAACGCATAATTTACAAATAGCACAGTGGTCCAATGTGCACAATGTCATAGCACACCATAATGAATGGAGGATAATTTGAGGGGTGATGGTGGGATGGGAGGTTAGTGAGGGAGAGGAGAGGGTGGTTATTTCTAATAAATGATTAAACAAGGAAACATACTTTAGTGACTTGAATGAATTGAATGTGATGATGAAGGAGAATAGGGAGGTAATGCCTAGTGGTGATATATGTGTGACGCATTCAATAAGAAATAGTAGTGGTGGTTTTCCCAGTTAAACATAAAATCAAGGAAATTGATATAGTCATAAATAAAATTAAATATAAGGGGTGAGGGGGATGTAAGCTAATAGAGGGATATATGTGCATAGGGATAGCAAGGGGAAATGTGATGGAGTTTTTTTAGATGAACAATCTAAATGAGGATAGGATAATTATGTGATGCATGTAAATGGGAAAAGTGGATGAGTGGGATAGGGAGGTGAGAGGATGACAACAGATGATGGTGCACTTGAATTAATAACCTACAACAAAGAGGATTAAGGGGTAGTTGGATTGTGAGGATGAGATGGATAAAGCATTGATGTCTTCTCATTGCCAATAATCGTTTCCTACTACATCTGATCCACCTATTTGAAAGGTTATTGTAATGGTACTTGTCCAAGACACCATAAAAAAATAAATTTTCACCATTAGAAAATTTTATTTATCTTTACTATTTTTGTTGAATTTTTATTTATTTATTTATTTTTGAGTTTTCCTAGGTTTATAAAAAAAATTATCTTTTGACTTTGGAAGACTATTTTTTAGGGCTTAGGCATATAAGCATTTTAGATTTATGATGTTCATGGGTTCATCTTGTTCTTGTCCTTCTAGTGTGATTAGCTTGTATGCTTTTAATCCAAATTTAGAGATGATAATTGATGAAAATAGATACAAACTCCTCTCACTATCACAAACAAACTTTCACACAAACTGACAAATTATATAGGAAATCATCTACCCAAACATTGCAACAAACTACTCTTTATTCAAATTCACAAATTTTAAAAACTTCATAGCCAACATAATTTTAAAATTTGATAGTTTCACTTGTCAATTAAATTCAAATAATAATTCACAAAAAATCACTGGAGGCAACTCAATTTCATTAGTATGATCAATTTCACATTCTTACATTCATGGTGAAATTTTCACTTTAATAATTTCCCTGTTCATTCAAGTATTATTCAATCGACAACACTCCAATCTACAATTTTAACTTCCACAACTATTCCTCTGCTTGGTACGACCCCTTTTCTATTTTAATTCTGCATTGTTTTTCCACTTTAAATCTACTCTACCTCACTATCAATCACGATCCATCTAGAATTTATTTTGTTTCTACACCCCTTTGTAATGACATTCAACTATGGCATCACACCCTTACTTCCCTTCTCTCTTCTCATTGTGCAACATCTTTTCACATCTAAGAATGCAACTTAAATCTATCTTAAAAATTCTTCCCTTTACTCCCAATCACACCTCTTTTCTCTATTCTATTTGGAAATATTATTTTCTTTTAAAATTCCTTCCATACGGTTCGTGACTCCTCTTCTTTCCTCTCTCTAGCTATGCAACTCTTTGTCTTCCTATGCAAATCCTCTCTTTTTCTATGGCTACACACTCTACCCTCTATCTTCCTTTGGTTGTGTAAACTTCTATATCAACCTTACATAATTTTCTTCACTTGGAGCCACCCCACCATACATTCCTACCTCTTTTTGTATGGTGCCACCTTCTTCTCCTTTTACACACATGAGTTCCTTTTTTATTTGTTTTCTTATCACCTCCCATGCATGTCCCTTAATCTTCCTCATCATATATTTTTATTTTTAAAATAAATTTCTTTTAATTGTGTCACCTCTTCTTTATTGTTTCATGTTGCATATAATGTGACCCTCCATCTTCTTCGTGCCCAAAGTATTTTATTAAAACTTTCCAATAGATATGGATCTCATCCATATGCAAGAAAAATAAAGATAAATTATTCATTTCCTTATAATAATTAATCATCTGGAACCAATTGACTTCAATGCACCAAAGTTGAAGATGTGAATTGAAATATGAAATGAAAAAATGTTGATCAAATCTTCCTCAGACAATCATGAAATCGAAATTGAGCCAAAAACCAAAATCAAAGAAATAAATTCAAAACTATTTTTTTTGGTCGATGTTGATTGTGCATAAACTCGGATGTTCCTGCATCAATAACATAGGGACCCAACCAATTTGTCTCAAAATTTCATTTCTTCTCTCTATAATAATTGGTATTCTTCTAGTTTTCCTTATGTACAAGGTCTCCCACCTCAAAATATTGGGTTTATTGTGGTATCCCTTGAGGTGATTAAGATAATTGATATAATTTTCATTAAATATTTCACTCATTTAAGCATGCCAATTCACAATCTTCTTCAAAGATGAGGTTCATAAGAAAAAATATGTAATTATGGTAACTCAACACCGATTGGAAAGAATTATTACACTATAGACAAGAAAGTATATTGTGGCACTAATAGGAGTGTGAATGCTAATTTTATAAGAGCAAAAGCTAGGATTTAGTTGAAGATGCTAGTCACAACTAGGATCGATAATTTTTTTCTTAAGGATCTTCATGATGTTTTATTAGATACCTCAACTTGTTTGTTGTCTTGTGGATAGTATGGGGTAATAATTACATTATCAATATTTTTTGATATGTTGTAATTATTCAAAAGATACATTAAACTAATTATACTACTTGAAACTATCCACCATGCACTTATATGTGACAATCTTAGCATCCTTTATGAAGATATCATCATTGACTCACTTGATAACTATTTTCGAATCACCAATGACTTGTAAATGCTTAATGTTTCATTATACTAGGTTATTTTGAGACTAGATACTCATGCTTCATATTCTACTATTTTATTTTTATAAAATAACCCATTACAAAATACCTCTATAATGAGATCACTTTGAGATATCATGAAGAGCACGATGATGCTAAAACCATGTAATATAAAATCCATGGTTTTGATTCTTCAGTATGCAAGATAGACTCATCAAGAAAAATATGATCAATGGATGGCTAATAGAGAGTAGAGCCATTTATAACTAGTCTAAATGGCTTATCATTTGATTTCCTTCTAATTTTCATACTCAATGTTAACCTCAATAAGGAGAATAACCCATTTATCCATTATGCTTATGAGTGCCAATTTAGATAGAAGGTACTTTAGAGGGTCCAATTCAAAAGTGATATGGGTAGTAGCATCAAGAATCTAGTGACAAAGTGTCTATGAGGCAAAGATTACTATGAGATAAGCTATCTCCATAGGGGATTATTTTGATTCCAATTACAACTAGTGCCTTGATAAGATAATAAATGAAATTTTATTATCATTGATCATTATTTTGTGCAAGGATGGTGTTAGGACTGGAAAATTTTCACCTAGTCTATATTCAATGTTTATCAAGCCCAAGTTCCAGGAGTCCACTAAAAGAGTTCTAACCCTTGCACTATTCATTCTCCAGGTCCAAAATTCATATGTTATATCTTTTCCTAAGTCATCTTCCATCATACATGTATTTTTTTACCCTAACTTGTGTCTTTTTTAAGTACCGTACTCTCAGGGGGCTATGAAAAGTCTCTTGTGGGGATGCAAGAGTTTATTACAAGGTTACCATACCACCGTAATGAAGAAAGGATAACATCTATGGGCTGACGAAAGGTAGAGTGTGGCATCCAAGTGTTACCGAGGTCCCACGATTAAATTTTTCAAGGCCTGTGGTGTTGTGGTAGGAAGTTAGTAAGGCATGTACATCATCGAGGAGACTACACTACATCAATGAGACTCAATTCAAAGTCCCTTCGATGGAACAATGTGCCACTAAACAATAACATTCATGGCTTTGGATTTGAAAGTACTGATATGATGGGCTTGTTAGTATGTCAAAGTGATAATATAATATCGAAGAGACAATTACTAGAGTCCCTTCGAAAACCTGACAAACAAAAAGAGCATATATCAGAAGGAAAGATAATTAAGGGTCCCTTTAATGAAGTGATATATGTTGAAGACATAAAATCTTATAATCTCATCGGCCAACAATGAAATGCATAAATAAATTGGAGTGAATTAAAAATATTGAAGGCAAAATGTAATAGTAACCCAAGAGAAGGTTTGAAGGGAGATGAAAATATCGGCCAAAACATAACAATAGTCCCCTCAAAACACCGAAAGATGAAGAAAAGTGCACTATTGAAGAATTTTTTGAGCATAGTGATGAATATCGATAGGAGTACAATATAGGTCTCTTCAATACAATGAAGACAAAAGAAAGGTTTCACATGAGGAACACAAGAATGAGAGGGGTTGTGGCATAAGGCACCAAACAGATGATGGAAAATCTCGTGCTAGTAGGAGAAAGAGTTGATCATGACCTCAAAGGAGGGAAAGCTTGAGCAAAAAATTGAAATGGGTGATGTTGGTAGAGACATGGGAACACATAGAGAT
Source organism: Sequoiadendron giganteum (assembly GCA_007115665.2). Classification (NCBI taxonomy): domain Eukaryota; kingdom Viridiplantae; phylum Streptophyta; class Pinopsida; order Cupressales; family Cupressaceae; genus Sequoiadendron; species Sequoiadendron giganteum. The sequence continues at coordinate 49,678,904 of CM021106.1, forward strand.
GAAAAAAATGGAGTAAAAGGGGGCAAGCAGCTAAACAAATACTGCAGAATGTCATACCAAAGGATGGGAATATGAAAAGTCAATTTTTAGAATGTGAATAGTCTGAAGCTTATTGCTTCCTTCATTCCTATAAGAAGGAAACCAAGACCAGGAGGAACTCATTTTTTTGGGAAGGGGGAATTGGATTTTGGAAAAGGATATTGTAAAGGCCTATTTTTTGAAGCATATCAATCGAATGTTGTTTTCTCTTGTGTCTGAATTCTAGTTGTCAATTACTTGTTGAATATCATTGATAAAATTTTACCTGGTTGTCTCCATTTTATTCAAATTAGCATATCAAGTATATGTCTAGTTTTTCAAAACACAATTCATGTTTTGTGTGATTTGTTTGATAGGGTTTCTTCAAGGAAGAATTAAATTCCTTTGAATTGGTCACAGTAATGTAGAGGATTCAATTGGATCGATAAGAAGAACCTAATAAAAGATAATTTTTCATGTTTATGAAAGTAATAAACAGTACCATGCCAAGTAATTCGAGTTATACCCAAAAGGAAGACACACATTATTTTGAATTCTGACTTTGTACCCAGAAAAGGAACCGATCAATTCATTTTCCAAAACCACCCCTTGTATCACATTTTTTAATCCAATTTTGATTTATGTTGTAGGAGTAGGAGTAGATGTTTTTTTTAGAGTATCTATTTCAAAACCTCATGCTAGTGTGAGATAGATTATGAGTGGATGAATAAATTGTTAAAGATTGGAATTAAGAAAACTCTCTAAATTTGTGTGAGGTCATAATCTACTTAATTACCACCACTTTTATCTTTGAAAGTTTGCATTCATTAGTTATCAAGGTACACCCACCTAGGCAAAGCAAAGTCTGAAGAGCAAGGAATCCCAACCATCTTGGTTGATTCCATTCATTGGCCAAATCCTTTTTAAACTTGAAGACAAAGCTTGGCGTACTTTTAGAGTTTAGCAATCTACAGATTTGGGAACCAACAGATGGAATCCAAAGTATTCTATTTAATTGAAATGTAAAGTAGTATAATATTTTCAAGCGTATGTGCCACTAGAACTAGTGTATTAGAAAATTATTCCTTGATATGATCAAATGATTCTTGGCATAATGGGTCCTATTTGAAGCTAGCATTATTCCAAAGTAGGTGTGAAAAAGGATGTCATTTATCTTTTAGTTGGGAAATAAAGCATCTAATGTCTCAGAACTTATATTTTTTAGACTTCACATTTATGTAAGATTCTTAGGAGGCATCATTTTCGTTATATATTTTACCTTATTGAGACTCACTTCAATGCCACATATGAAAATAATTAATCCTAAGAGTTTCTTAATATGACACTAAAAAACCATTTCTTGGTATTCAAGTGGACCTTATATTCTTGGAGTCTATGAAATATATATTGTAAAATATCTAGATGATCTATGTAATGTTTGTATTTTCCTAAGATATCATCTGCATTATCTTCAACAATATTGTGCAACATGAAATAACATATCAGTATTGTGGCTCATTGATAAGTAGCACCAACCTTTTTTAGGCCAAAAGATATGATTGTATAGAAAATATCTCTTTAAGGTCTAATAAATGTTCTCTTGTGCTAATCTTCTGATGTAATCTATATCTAGTTATATCCAAAAAATCTATCCATCAAGGACAACAACACATGGCCAACTATCAATCCCACTATCATCAATTTTGGGTAAATAAAAATTATTCTTAGGGAAATATTTAATGATATTTTTTGAAATTAGTAGATAGGTACCTAAATAATCTAGTATTCTTTCTTACTGAAATTATATTAGACACCCAATCAAGACAGTTAATGCATCAAAATAATATGACATATAGTAGCTTTTAAAGTTCCTATTTCACTAGGAGGGTCACTTCAGGGTGTATTTTTTGAGATTTTGGTGAATGGGTAAGTGCAAAAAGATGGGGGGCCAAAACAGGGTCTTAAGTGGCCACATTTTTTCTAAAATAAGGAAATATTGACATTGGATGTGAAATTGAGGATAGTTACACTCAAAAAAATTAGATGCGACAAAAATAGGATCGTAATGCTCTGAGTCTAATTTCTAAACTACTATATTTTTTTGAAAATGAGAGAGATTAAGGGATTCAAAAGAGGGAGCCACAAAAATTGGTGTTGTTTTTATCAAAAAAAAATAACATAGCAACTTTTGTGGCTCCCTCAATTTAAGGTTAATTTTTTTTTGGTATTTTTAAAATCACTTCAGTGAGAAAATAACTAACATGTAGTTTATGCTCGATTTTTCTGATAAATTTTTAATGAATATTTGATTTTTTACAAATTTTCAAAGTGGACACTTCCTAAAAAATAAAATTTCCATCGTGCTACCCCTATAAATTTTGAAAAGTAATTGAAAATTAATTTTTTTTAATGTGTAGAATGGAGTCTAGTTTCTAAAAATTTAATTTATTTGAAATTTCGATGAATGGTTGATTTATAAAGAAAAAAATACCAAACACTAGCTTTTCCCAAAAATAGACACATAAACAAAAGAAATTAAAGATGAAAGGCTTAACATTGTCAAAATGTGAAAAAAATTAAATTGTTAGATAGCTAAGAAAGAGCCTAACATTACCCAGGTGTTTGATTTGTTCGACCTTGAAACATGTGTGAACTTGATGCTTGGCACGAACAAATTATGTGAATATTGTAGAATTTGCAAAAACATGTCTTTGGATGCGGGGAAGGCACACAAAGCCTTTGGGTTGGTATTCTTGAAGAAAATACCAAGCCTAAGGCTTGGATATTTTTTTATGTTTGTGCTTGAGTTGCCTAAGCAAGGCATAACACAAGCCTCTTATAACATGCTCACATTATGTCTTGCTTTGTATTAAATGTTAATCTACTAAATGTATGTATATATATATTTGTATGTATGTATGCATGTATGCTCGTATGACATGTATGTATGCATGCATGCATTCTTGTATGTAAGTATGTAGGCTTGTATTTATTTATGTATGTATGTATGTAAGATTGTATGTGCATAAGTATGTATGCTTGTATATATGTATGTATGTATGTGTTAGTGTAATTAATTATTTATTACACTAGCATAAGTTTACTTAGGTCTTTAATTAATTAAGTCCTAGGTTGCATCATTAGAAAATCATTAATAATGGGATAATTACCCTTTCCATGTTTGTAGGAGATAAGATTCCTTCTAGAAGATGAGTTGTATTTTCTAGAACTTATCTCTATCTCATCATCATTCCCTAGGTAGGCTGTTAGGGTTTAAATGTTGTCACATGTAGTGTGATTAAGACACTTGGCAACATCTTAGTTCATTATAGATTTTTCTCATGCCTATATAATCAAGGCATATGTACACTTGTAACATATTCTAGATCAATCAGATAATCTCTATTTGAATGCCATTGTTGCAACACTTTTTGTGAGGGTGAATATTTTCTTGGCAAAGGTCCTTCATTGAAGGTTGCAGCTTTAGGAACATTGTGAATCCATCATTTCAACATGGTATCAAAGCTTTTCCAGTGAAAGTTAATCCCAGGATCAAGAAAGTTGGCTTGTGAGATTTTTTGTAGGCTAGTTGGTTCTACCTAGGAACCAAGTTATTTTTTGGTGTAGATCAGGCTCTTGCCGACCTCTCCATTGCGCTTAGAAAGGCCTCAAAACCTATAGATCACCTACCCATTCTCCAAAATCAAAGATATTTCCACTAGGAGACATTTGAGCTATCATTTAGGGTTTTCATTTTTTTGTACTATCCATACAAATTTGCAGAAAAAAATCTCCCCTCTCAGTCCTCTTAAAAGGAATTTTTTTTTTAAGTCATCGGGCATTTTCTATTTTAGAAATTGGGCAATTTTTTCTAAAGTTCAAGGAAAAATCAAATTTAAGTGGCATCGACTTGCAATTTATTCTACAATCGGCATTAGGGTTTAAAATATTTTTTTGGTGGACTATAGTTTTGGGCTTTAATTTTTAATCCATCAGCATTCATTATATAGTTCTACAGATTAATATTTATTTATTTATCAACATTTATATTTTTTTTTTTTGAGTTACAAATATTTGCAATATTCAAAAAACTATATGTCGGCATACACTGACCAATCAGAA